>OW386285.2:208955360-209555360 GCA_936432065.2 Rutpela maculata
GGTAGCGGTAGAGACATGCTTAAATCACTGAAAAGCCAAAATATTTATTTATGTGTGCTTTTAAATTAAAGATGTTCAAAGTATTAGAACAAATCACACTTAGTTTTAAGCGAAATGGGTGTATAAGTACGTGGTATTATTTTTTAAAGAAAATGTATTTGAAAACTACTTACTCCTGATCCATAGAGATAGGCTCTGGTTGGATTAATAGCATGACTGGAAGAGGAGATTTTGGAGGCTCACCTTGAGCAATATACCCTTCCTCGAGGTGTATTCTGACAAAAAACTTCCTTGTTAAATCTGAGAATATTAGAAAGCATTAAATTTTACATACGGCTCCTCGTCCCAGGGACACAAACACAAATCTCCATCGCATGAACTACATCTGCGGGGTAACGGTAGAGACATGCTTAAATCGCTGAAAAAAAACAAAATATTTATTTATTTATTTAAAGATATGTATATGAAAACTGCTTACTCCTGATCCAGATCAAACGAAAGCGTTGTCATTTGATTTTCGAACACAAGTACACAACAACAAAACTTTAGGCTGAAATTAATTCAACTGATATTCAACGGTCATAAGTAAGCCGCTCTCAGCCCCCTCCATATAGCTGGTATAGATAACATTCTCAGCATCCATTCGTTGTTGAACCTACTCCTTCGTTGGTAAAAAATAGTGAAATATCGTAGCACTTCATTTTGATGTTTAAAAGACACTGTTTTATTTAATCCGGTGGTAATGTCATTATGTTTAATTTCTTTGTAGTAGGATTTCATCACTTTAGATTCCGTTTGACAAAATTAAACATTTTCCATCGCAAATTCTAGAAAATTGTTGTACTTTTATCATAATTTCTATAATGTTTAAATAATTAAAAGTGTTTTTCGCGGCTACAATAGTTATTAATAATTTAGAAAAATCACTAGATAGATGATCACAAAAATAATGAATCGCTGATAAAAGTAAAAGTATGCATGTGATTTTCTCGAAATCTGTTAATCCTAGTAAAAAGTTTTAAACACGAAGTTGCTTCTCACCTTAGAAAAATTTATATTTCTACACTTATTAAAATTTGCCTTTGCATTAACCCATTTTGTTAACAAATATAGTGGATAAGAATGTAAAAATAAAACCAATTCAACGTCACGTTTTTGGTTTATGCAAGTTAATGGAAAGAATAATTCTCTTATTTTAATAGTAAATTGTACAATACCTAGACATGAAAATGTAAAATGTAGAAATAATATCACGTGTAATGATGTATTTTTATGAGTAATATTTGTGGTGAATGACATCATCTTCAGTTTCCTTGTAAGATCCTGATACTTGTTTTTTAACCCCGAGGGGATAATCTAAAATATTATGAGATATTCATACAATACATTATTCTAACAAATAAAGTCAAGCAAACAGTGTCGGTGAGTTGTAAATAATGTGAGTGGCTCCCTCCAACGGTATTTGCAGCAAACACTTTATAGAAGTCTCGACTAAGTAAATAATACTAAATGTGTTTCAGTTTCTGAGATATCTGAGCTAAATATTTTATCCCATAAACGTTCGGATGTGAGCTTTATAGTTACTAAATATCTGAAACCATTATTTCTGTAGAAATTAGAGTAAATTCTCATTCAGTTTAGTAGCTTTCTTAATTTTCTCTTACATCTAAAATACCTAGTATTTATTAAGATATTTGTAAAGAAATAATAATTATTAAATATTTTAAAGCATAATTTTTTTTAAACAAGAAGTGTTGTAACCGGATGAAAAAAATTTGAGTGCCTAGTCGTGATATATCTTTTTAATTATTGTATGTACATTAAGGAAAATGCACTTAAAACTCGGTTTATGGGTACCTGCAATAGCATACTAAATTTGTATAGACCACCGTGTAAAAGATCTGCATCTCAAGTTATCTATTGTTTAAACGCTTCATTGCATAGTATAATAAAGTTATATTAATCTCAACTTTTATTAATCATTTGAGATTTTATTGTTACTAAGTTTCATTTAATTAATAATAAATTTATGCTGTAATAAAATAAAAGTTTTATCAAAATAAAATAAGTTTTATTTACTCAAGTGTTATTGAGATAATATAGTAACTGATAAATTGCGAGAAGAATAATCCATTGTTCTATTTATAGCTAGTTTTTCTAATGATAACGTATTCATTATCTTGAATGAAGGAGCCTTTGTTTATGTTATATGATTACACAACTGTGCTTTGATATTTTATCTACGGTGTTATATTTTATTGTCTTGATAATTTTATAAAGGAATGTTATTATAATAAATTGCGTAATATTTACGGTATATGGATTATGAATGCATACATATAAATAGGACAGTCCCTTGGGGAGACACCGTTGGAGTGGGTAGGAATGGGGGCGGGGGGGTATTGGGAGGGGGGTACAGGTGTTGGTGGCATGAGTTTGCACTTTCTTTCATTACTATCGAACTGTGACTTGACAATGCTTCTTTCATTATTGTGATAAATAGCAATATAGATAAGTAAGACACCTCCAGACTTTTTTCATTATCATATATTCATATCAATTCTTTACAAATAATATCCGCTTGCAAGTGTAGCACATTATTTCCTTACTTAATTTTTTTAAAATAGTACACCTAATAATGCCTAAATCTCGAAACCACAATCACATATATAAAATTTTATTTCCCTCGAGTTAATGGCATTGGATTTCAATGAAATTTTGGAAATGCCTACTGTATTAGCGAAATCGGTTAAATCATGTATAGCTTTAATATTTCAACTGTATGACGTCAGATCGATCTAAAATTTTACGTGGGTATTGTCGGTATTAAAAGGGCCTTACCTTAAACTTTGTCCGTTTTTAATGAAACAAAAACTAAAATTCATTAAAAAAATTACCCTACATAAAACTAGAGGTAAATTTTCTGTACATCCATAAATAATAAAGTTATTATAAATCCAATTAATATGATGAAATATTGGGCAATATTTCGAAATATGTTGAAATGTGACGCAATGTGATGTAATATTTGAAATATGGTGCAATATGATGCAACATTGCGTGATATTATGCAATATGGTGCAATATTTTGAAATGTCTTGAAATAGGATAGAGGTGGTGTAATATTTGAAGTATGGTGCAATATATTGAAATATCTTGAAATAGGATAATGGTGATGTAATATTTGAAGTATGGTGCAATGTGATGCAATATTGCGTAATATTATGCAAGATGATGTAACATGGTGCAATATTTTGAAATATCTTGAAATCGGATAATGGGGATGTAATATTTGAAGTATGGTGCAATGTTATGTAATATTGCGTAATATTATGCAAGATGATGTACCATGGAGTAATATTCTGAAATATCTTGAAATATGATAATGGGGATGTAATTTTTGAAGTATGGTGCAATATGATGCAATATTGCGTAATATTATGCAATACGATGTAACATGGTGCAATATTTTGAAATATCTTGAAATAGGATAAAAATGGTGTAATATTTAAAGTATGGTGTAATGTGATGCAATATTGTGTAATATTATGCAAGATAATGTAATATGGTGTAATATCTTGAAATGGGATAATGCTGATGTAATATTTGAAGTATGGTGCAATATTGCGTAATATGCAATGATGTAACATGGTGCAATATAATGAAATATCTTAAAATGGGATGAAGGGAATGTAATATTTGAAGTATGGTGCAATGTGATGCAATATTGCGTAATATTATGCAAGATGATGTAACATGGTGCAATATTTTGAAATACCTTGAAATAGGACAATGGTGATGTAATATTTGAAATATGGTGAAATATTTTGAAATATCTTGACATAGGATAAAGGTGGTGTAATATTTGAAGTATGGTGCAATGTGATGCAACATTGCGTAATATTATGCAATACGATGCAATATTGCGTAACATTATGCAATGATGTGACATGCTGCAATATATTGAAATATCTTGAAATGGGATGAAGGGGATGTAATATTTGAGGTATGGTGCAATGTGATGCAATATTGCGTAATATTATGCAAGATGATGTAACATGGTGCAATATTTTGATATATCTTGGAATAGGATACTGGTGATGTAATATTTGAAGTATGGTGCAATGTGATGCAATATTGCGTAATATTATGCAATACGGTGTAACATGGTGTAATATTTTGAAATATCTTGAAATAGGATAATGGTGATGTAATATTGGAAGTATGTTGCAATGTGATGCAATATTGCATAATATTATGCAAGATGATGTAACATGATGCAATACTTTGAAATATATTGAAATGGGATAATGGTGATGTAATATTTGAATTATTATGCAATGTGATGCAATATTGCGTAATATTATGTAACATGATGTAACGTGGTGCAATATTTTGAAATATCTTGAAATAGGATAATAGTGGTGTAATAGTTGAAGTATGTAATGTGATGCAATATTGCGTAATATTATGCAATACGATGTAACATGGTGCAATATATTGAAATACATTGAAATAGGACAATGGTGATGTAATATTTGAAATATGGTGCAATGTGATGCAATATTGCATAATATTATGCAAGATGATGTAACATGGTGCAATATTTTGATATATCTTGGAATAGGATACTGGTGATGTAATATTTGAAGTATGGTGCAATGTGATGCAATATTGCGTAATATTATGCAATACGGTGTAACATGGTGTAATATTTTGAAATATCTTGAAATAGGATAATGGTGATGTAATATTGGAAGTATGTTGCAATGTGATGCAATATTGCATAATATTATGCAAGATGATGTAACATGGTGCAATATTTTGAAATATCTTGAAATATGACACAAGGTGAAGGCGGAAGGATGACACTCATCTCAATGGGTGATGGTGGGATAGATTTTCATGTATTCCTTTAATACACTTTTAATATGATACACATCCATACACAGACAGATAAAGTATTTGGAACAGTGGTATAATATGTACTGCCCAACCTATGACATTTCCGATTACCCCTTCCATGGTGATGAGGAGGGAAGGGGGTTCAGAATTATGGTGGGGATGTGAGGTGGGAGGTTTGAATTATGGTGGGATAGATTTTCATGTATTCCTTTAATACACTTTTACATCTGATACACATCCATACAGACGGACATAATGATAAAGTAGTAAAATATGTACTGCCTAACTTATGACATTTCCGATAAGGTGATGAGGTGGAGAGGGGATTCTGAATGGCGGTAGGGATGGGAGGTGGGGGTTTTAATTATGGTGGGGGGGGGGGGTTATGAGAAAGTCGAAGGGGGATTGAAAAGTGGAGGGGGTGGGGCGTGGCTTAGAGAAAAGTGGAGGGGGGTTCTGAAAGAATGGAGGGGATTGGGTGGGGCTTGGGAAAAATGGAGGGGGGTTATGGAAGAGTGGAGGGGATGGGGCGTGGCTTATGAAAAATGGAGGGGGGTTCTGAGAAATTGGTGGGGGGATTGGGAGAAAAGTAGAGGGGGGATCGAAAAGTGGTGGGGAGATTGGGCGGGGCTTGGGAAAAAATGGAGGGGGGATCGAAAAGTGGTGGGGAGATTGGGCGGGGCCTGGGGAAAATGGAGGGGGGATTGAAAAGTGGTGGGGGGATTGAAAAGTGGTGGGGGATTGTCACAGAACTGTCATTTCTTTAGTACTAATTTATCAGACGATTTATAACCAAATTTCATTTGACCGGGATAAACAAAGTTTGCACAAAATGTACTTTAAATAAACATTTTTTTGAGTACGTACAATGTACATTTTGAAGATGTCCATAATTCGTCCCTTAGACATGTACAGGTTACGTCCAACAATGTACGTTTTTAACATGTCAATAAATGATTCCTGGACGTACGGACCTAAATATGACCTAACATGTACGTCTTTAAAACGTGGTGTGCTGTTTGGGTTTGACAGCAGAAGCGTGACGTATACTAATAGCAGTACGATGAGCATGCGCACTAACCTAATGACCGTGGCGCGCATTTAAAAAATTCTACAAGGGGATTGTAATGACATGGAAAACGGAAATCTAAATATAAAAGATAAAAAGTAATTAAATACCCATTCTAAGTCGGAATTATCTGCTTAAGAAATGTCGATAGTTACCGAGATAGTTACTAATTAATTGAACACAGTATACATAAATTAAAAATTATATTCATTATTATTTAATATTTCATTCATTATTATTTAATATTTCATATTCATTATTATTTAATATTCGATCACAAATCTAAAGTCTAGATTCAAAATTTAAAACATATTTCATATATACAATAATATTGACGAACGATTTAAAATTTATAAAACGTCATACACCGCACAGGGGATGATTATAAATGTACTTAAATCAAATCTATATAGATAGAGAAATATCATAATTATTTTTGTAGGTAGGTAGGTAGATAGGTACTATAAAACTAGCATTGCTGTCTCATCAGTTGTAATGCAGGTTTATTTTTATTAGTTCAAAAATCGAACCAATCAGCGTTCGCGTTAAAAGTGCTGAACTTTTGATGATATTACTGTCGGCGCGGCGCTCGGGCGATGCAAATATTTCTACAAAAAATATACCTGTATTATACAGATAAAATCATTGACGAATGTTTATACGATGTACATGAACACCTATACGAAGAACGTTCCCTGATACGTGTACACAGTATATGCGACTGTGAATATAAACTTTTCTGTATATTCCATTTATATCGTATGTATAATCATATTGTATATGTGAAAATATTATTTATATGGGAATGTTGAGGGAACATACATGGCAAGTACAGAATGCAATTAGAACATTGGGAATGCAAAATGTACATTCGTGGAATAATAAATGCTATCTGGGCAGTTTCTACGAGTATCTATTTGTTGTTCCTATAGTAAATTATACAAGTCTTTATCAGTACAGATTCGGATCTAATTTAAATATGAAAATTATGTCAGAATAAAGCAACCAAATATTTTAAACAGTATCTATTTGTAAATCCAGACATTTACTTATACTATCTCAATGATAATTTATGAGAACAGTATCTAATGTAAAACGTACGGTTTTCCGTGGTTAAATGCCAAGTGTTTCTATAAGAAACGAGCTGCATTAGGTTAGAACAGTTTTGATTTGCAAATGAAGATTACAAATTATAATGTTTGAATAGGGATTTATGAGATCAGTTTCTATGAGTATTAATGTTTTTTTTCTTTCTAAAAGTATTTATGCTGTTTTCCGAATATAATTGTGATGAGGTTTAATCAGTAACAAATTGTTCACTACATGTTATGATATGGTCGGAAATTCCAAGTACACATTTAGTATTCCTTCAAGAGGATTGATGAGAGCAGTTTGTATGAGTATCTATTTGTTGTTCCTCTAGTAAATTATATAAGTCTTTATCAGTACAGATTCGGATCTAATTTAAATATGAAAATTATATCAGAATAAAGCAACCAAATATTTTAAACAGTATCTATTTGTAAATCCAGACACTTACTTATACTATCTCAATACGAATTTATGAGAACAATATCTAATGTAAAACGTGCGGCTTTTCGTGCTTAAATGGCAAGTGTTTCTATAAGAAACGAGCTGCATTAGGTTAGAACAGTTTTGATTTGCAATTGAAGATTACAAATTATAATGTTTGAATAGGGATTTACGAGATCAGTTTCTATCAGTATTAATGTTTTTTTTCAGTAATATATTAAATGTGTTTTCATTTGTTTCAATGTGTAAAAAGGAAGGTCAGTTTTCAACTGTAATTACAAATACAAGTTTAATAATAATTCGTACAGCGTCCTTCTGGCAGTACGGGGCGTACTACTCGTCCTACCGACTTTAACTCAATTTTCGAACACTTCATCTCTTTCTAGTAGGACTGAGGCCCCCACCATTCGATAGATCATTTCTCAACAATTAAGCGCAAAAAAGACGGAGTTTCTAGCTCCTTTAGTATCAAAATGGCGTGCAAGATAGTGACAGGGTGTGACAAGCGCGGATCTAGAAATTTCAATAATTTTTTTCTCGTCTGTGGCGCATGGGACCCATTCGAAATATGGGAAATAACATCTCGAGAAACACTTCTCTAACGACCCCTAAAAAATTTTGAAAAAGCAGTTTGCGAAAAATTTTTCCAAAATTCGATTACCCCCCCCAGGTCTAGGGACTCCTGTTTAAAATTATTTTTTTTGTCATATGCATTTTACTTTTCATAAAAATACAGCAACACGTTCTGAAGTTTATGAAAATATTTTCATTACTAACTGAGATACAACGAATTGAAATATTGTGATTTGTTAAATTGTGAATCACAAAATTTCAATTCGTTGTATCTCAGTTAGTAATGAAAATATTTTCATAAACTTCAAAACGTTTTGCTGTATTTTTATGAAAAGTGAAATGCATATGACAAAAAAAATAATTTTAAACCGGAGTCCCTAGACCTGGGGGGTAATCGAATTTTGAAAAAAATTTTCGCAAACTGCTTTTTCAAAATTTTTAAGGGGTCGTTAGAGAAGTGCTTCTCGAGATGTTATTTCTCATATTTCGTATGGGTCCCATACGCCACAGACGAGAAAAAAATTATTGAAATTTCTAGATCCGCGCTTGGGGTGTGAGGTATACGTTTTGGCTACGTATTTTGATGCGCCGCACAGTGAAAATGCCTGGAGTAAAGCAAAATTTGGTGAAAATTATAAAAATGCAATATATAAGGGCATTGTTAAATCAATTTTTTCTTGTTCTGCGAGTGTCCAGTGGTATTTTGATAATAAGGCGAGCCATGTCAGGCTGGAAGATTTACGTCTTGTGCAACCAACAAATTACGCAGAAAAGACGTCATATACAATTCCCAGCCAACATAACGACTTTTCAGATAGTAATTTTGTTTTAGTTATTTCAAAATCTCAAATTTTCAATTACAATTACATGTTTAAAATTTGTATTTAGTAACCAGTACTGCCGGAAGTAACCAGTACTGCCAGAAGGACCGGTTATGGCAAGAATGCTTGAAAAGCGCGTCCTACTTGCAGGACTTAAAAATCTGAAGGTCTGTGTACAAAAGTACTTCTGGAAGCGCTTCCGGCAGGACTTTCGCTTGTACGAATTAAGATTAATCACTTCGAATTGGGTTATATGCAATCAATTTCTAACAGTATTTATGCTGTTTTCCGAATATAATTGTGATGAGGTTTGATCAGTAACAAATTTTGTTCACTACATGTTACGATATGGTCGGAAATTCCAGGTACATATTTAGTATTCCTTCGAAAGGATTGATGATAGCAGTTTCTACGAGTATGTATTTGTTGTTCCAATAGTAAATATAAGTCTTTATCAGTATGCATTCGGATCTACTTTAAATACAAAAATTATATCAGAATGAAACAACCAAATATTTTAAACAGTATCCACTTGTAAATCCAAACATTTAAAGATATATATTTCAATGAGAACCAATCAGAACAGTGTCTAATGTAACGCGTGCGGCTTTCCGTGGCTAATTTTTAAAAGTATTTTTAATAAATAAGCTTTAACGGATTTGAACAGTTTTAATTTGCAATTTCAGATGAATAGTTTTAATTGTTAAATAGGGATCTATGAGGTCAGTGTCTTTGTGTAATGTTTTTTTTTTCAATAAAAACACATTTTATTGAAAAAAAAAAACATTACACTGACCTCATAGATCCCTATTTAACAATTAAAACTATTTATCTGGAAATGCAAATGAAAACTGTTCGTTTAAGCTTATTTATTGCAAATAATTTTAAAATTTAGCCACGGAAAACCGCACACGTTACATTAGATACTGTTCTGGCGGATTCCCATTAAAATATTATCTTTAAATGTTTGGATTTACAGGTGGGCACTGTTTAAAATATTTGAGGTTTCATTCTGATATAATTTTTGTATTTAAATTAGATCCGAATGCATACTGATAAAGACTTATATAATTTACTGTAGGAACAACAAATAAATACTCATAGAAACTGCTCTCATCAATCCTCTTGAAGGAATACTAAAAATGTACCTGGAATTTCCGACCATATCGTAACATGTAGTGAACAATTTGTTACTGATCAAACCTCGTCACAATTATATTCGGAAAACAGCATAAATACTGTTAGAAATTTATCGCATATAACCCCATTCGAAGTGATTAAACTTGTATTTGTAATTGCAGTTGAAAACTGACCTTTCTTTTTATCCATTCAAACAAATGAAAACACATTTAATATATTACTAAAAAAACATTAATACTCATAGAAACTGATCTCATAAATCCCTATTCAAACATAATTTATAATCTTCAATTGCAAATCAAAACTGTTCTAATGATTTACAAATAGATACTGTTTAATATATTTGGTTGCTTTATTCTGATATAATTTTCATATTTAAATTAGATCCGAGTCTGTACTGATAAAGACTTATATAATTTACTAGAGGAACAACAAATAGATACTCGTAGAAACTGCTCTCATCAATCCTCTTGAAGAAATACTAAATGTGTACTTGAATTTCCGACCATATCATAACAAGTAGTGAACAATTTGTTACTGATTAAACCTCATCACAATTATATTCGGAAAAGAGCATAAATACTTTTAGAATTTGATCGCATATAACCCCATTCGAAGTGATTAAACTTGTATTTGTAATTGCAGTTGAAAACTGACCTTTCTTTTTACCCATTCAAACAAATGAAAACACATTTAATATATTACTGAAAAAAAACATTAATACTCATAGAAACTGATCTCATAAATCCCTATTCAAACATAATAATTTGTAATCTTCAATTGCAAATTAAAACTGTTCTAACCTAATGCGTTTCTTATAGAAACACTTGCCATTTAACCACGGAAAGCCGCACGTTTTACATTACATACTGTTCTCATAAATTCTCATTGATGTGGTATAAGTAAATGTTTGGATTTACAAATTAATACGGCTTGACTCATTTTGCTGCTCCATTCTGGTATAAACTGATAGAAATTTCAGCAGCAACTTTACTCCAGGCTCCAGTAGAGGGAGCTATATACGTGTCGCTAATTCATATCTAATCTAATGTGACCTAAGGAACTGACGTGTGTTTGTTAAATTAAAAGTAAAGCAGTCTCTTTCACTGCTAACTCATTCATTGCTTCTAGGCTAGAACAGGAACACCCGAGGAAATGAGGACTTTTTGCAGTATTTTGTGTTTATCACTATATTAGTATTTCTATTTGAAATATGCAATTTAAACTGTACATTTTGTCGGCATGCATATCCAAATTAATACTAATAAAAAAGTAAAATGGAAGTTTACAATAAAAATACATCTGTAAAATATACAATTGAAACTGTACTTTTGTTGTATATCCACATTAATACTAATAAAAAGACAATGTTGAAATTTACAATAAAAACATGTTGATAAATGGTGTGTTACATACGATAGATACTGGAGAAAGGACGGACTGGAACTCTTATGATATTACTTATAGAAAAGTTTAGAATCTCTTTAAAGTTGTATCTGTAATTCCATATGTTTACAGATATAAGGGCAATAGTGCATTTGCAGACACTAAACTGTAGATTTGTTGATGTATATTTCATATAAGTACTCATGTAAGGGCAACATGATAATTCCAAATAGCTCATTCGGAATTACTGTTTCATAACCGATTTAAAACTTAATAAAACAGATAAAATCCTGTCTGTATAATACTAATATAACTTATAGGAACGATAAAACCGCATCACAAGTTTCTATGTGGAATTTTTGGCAGGGATTTAACGAATTGTAACAAGTTTATTTAACTTTCTTTCTGAGAAACTTAATAATGTAACTTAAGTGGATTCCTCTCCTAGACATATGTCATATTTTAAAACTTTATTATTTCATTTAAATAGAATGGTTCAAAAAATTCAAAATTTCTGTCTTTATAGGGTTTTCACATTTTTTGCAGGCTTTTGACAGCTGTCATGTGTCATTAAAGTGCTCAGTATTACGGAAATTTTGAGCCCAAATAGATTGCTAGGGCCGCCCCTGTAGACCCACTGGACTGGGATGATGCCACCGGGTCATATGAACGAATCTTCGTGAACGGGTCATTTTAGTGATTGACCTGGTAAGACCCGGTTCACTCAAATGAGCCGGGTCTTACCATCACTAGTATGAAGTGGCCTAATACTAAACTCACGATCCCCACCAAAAAATGCCATTAGCCAATGAGCAGCTGCTGTGAAATCACACCAGATACAGGGCCTTATTCAAAATATTGTAAGAATTTGTGTACTGTTAATTAAGCAAAGAACTCGTAATTGGAACGGGCTCACGCAATTACTCGCTTTTGAGGTAGGGAGTAATTATTCCGCATTTTGAGTCACTGTTCTGCATGGTGGTAATCAGGATAAGTTGTAAAATGTAACACTACAGATCGCAGTACACTTCAGACCACATTTCGAACCAGTACGGTCAGTTTTTGTAGAGTGAGATAACTGCGCCGCTACTGTACGTTCGAAGAAAAAGGATAGTCTGATGTTTCATCTCCGCACTCCTCGTGTCGCCTAAAAGCTGTATATTAACCCACTAAACATTTTTCTGTTCCGGAAATGTTTCTGAAATGCATGTACTGAAATATGAAACGTTTCTAGAAGCACGACAGAAACGTTCTAGACTCATTGCAGAAACTCAAGATGTCCTACTGTGGCGATCAGTTCACTTGCTGGATAAATGTAAGTCACACACCAGAAGCTTAAGTAACCAAGGAGTGGAATCAGAAACAAAATACATAGAATAACAATTTGAGATATCAAAATAATAACAACATGTTTATTTAAAAATGTTAATTTAAAAACTTATTGGAATATATATCGATCATATATATATAAAAATTTTATTATTGAATTTTAACCCTGCTATAAATTGGTGACCCCGACAGCAGCACAAAATAAGAAATCAAGCAAGAAATCTCTCTTAAAATCCTGGAAGATTGAAACTACAACTAGGCCTGATATTCCGCATGAGTCCAGATTCAGATTCGTAGACTTGGAACAATATTCTCCTAAATCAACTTGACGGCGAAGAGGCAAAACTTTATTTATCCGGTAAGTGAATTGTTTTGCCATTGATCATTTATTCTTCGTTATTAAAGGGAATCATGTCAGTCATTCAACGTTGACGTTTTTTTAAAAAATCTCATTCAAAAACATAGCAAAAAGCATAATATATACAATCAATTAATCATTCAATCAATTAGTCATCGATTTATTATTTCTTTGTTTTAAAAAATGGCACCACCAACAGATAATATTTTATTAGATGCCATTCAAATTTCATCAGGTGCAGGGACATCTCATGGTAACTACGTCGCGACCATTAAATTACCACCTTTCTGGGTATCTAAACTAGAAATATGGTTTACTCAAATTGAGTCGCAATTTTCTATTCACAGAGAATTGTTAGCGATCGTAAAAAATACGATTATGTCATTGCCAGTTTACCCCCTGAAATTATTACCACGGTGTATGACGTTGTCACTAATCAGCCAGAAAAAGATCTATATGACAACTTAAAAAATGTACTAATTTCTCCTTTGACCTCAAGCGAGGAAAAGCGGTTGGAGGACCTACTCTCTGGTTCCCAAATGGGAGACCAAAAACCATCCGATTTTTACCGATCAATGCTATCAACGGTCGGAGGTTCCCATGTGGTGAGCCAGGAGCTCCTGGTCAAGTTGTGGAAGCGGCGACTACCCAAAACAATCTTCATTGCAATTACGGCGTCGGGAAAAACTGAAATTAAGGAGTTAATCGACATTGCCGATCGTATATGGGAGTCGTGTCAGAATTCTATTCCTGGAACTGTTGCAGAAACGTTTCAGAAATATCGTAGATACCCGAGAAACGTTTCAAAGAAACATTTCCTTCAGGAAAGGTCGCTATAAACCAGAAGTGTGCTGAGGAAACTTTCCATATTTAATAAATGTCTGTAAAAGTCATGTAAATAATATAATTGTATGCACTTATTTAGTATCAAAATGAAGCTTGCATCATCACGAATTAGATTTCACTATAAAATAGACTATTAATATACCCAATGGCAAGTTAGAAGGAAAACTTCCTGAGTTTTCAAAACGGAAAGTTTACAGGAAGTTTTCCTTCTAACTTTCCATTGGGTATATTCCCAAGTAGCATTGTCACATACCACGTACATATACTAGTTATATTCATCAGAAAGACATGTATTTTTAATGTATATTCATAATTTATTCACGTATATTGTAGGAATGTGAAATAACAGATACACCTGTTCGGCATATGTACGTCCATACCACGTGACAGGCATGTACGCGTGGACCTAAATTTCACGTAATATGGACGAAAACTGAATATAGTCACTCCTATTTATCTATGGTACTTCCTATGTACGTATTTTTCATGTACCACGTACATGCAGTGCACGTAAATTTCACTATATACTGGTTGTACTTCCTATGCATACTATTTTCATGTACCAGGTATGTACATGTAACAAATATTCATGTGCATACATGTACTTCATAGGTAGTTCCCTTTCTTGTTCATATTATATTGGCAGTACATGCATTCTGTGTACTTCCTATATCTGTATATGAGAATAAGCAGTTGGGCTGAAATACACTTTTTTTTAGTAATGTTAAATTAATTTTGAACAAAATATTTTTGTTTAAAATTAATTTAAACAGCATTTCTAAAAAAAGTGAACTTCGGTCAAACTGCTACTCATATATACAGATGTAATCTTATCATACACCTGCCTTTATAATAAAATAATACATTGGAAATAAAATATTTTATTACATATATCAATACATAATTTACAAAACTAAACTAAACTAAAAACATAAAATAAATATATTATAACAAAATTAAATATAAATTTTGACAAATAATAAAAATAAACACATTATTTATTGAGATTTTCCAGTGAATTTTCATTTATGCTCCAGTTTCTCTTTACAATTTATAAATATATTAAAAATAAAGCAAACTAAATACAGGGTGTCTCAGGAGTATGGGGCAATATTTCGGGAGCGTATAGTTTGGGTCACAATAGCACTAAAAGTACCTGTAACTTCTTTTTTTTTAGAGCGCCCCCCCCCCCCCCTCCTTCTGAGTTAGTCATCCTTAAAAGTTAAATCTTCAAAAAGGATTTTGCTGATAGCTCCTAAACTGCTTTATCGATTGTAATAAAATTTAGTCAGCATACAAGTTATGTAAGTCTGTGATTCAGAGAGAGGGGCCTTTCATACCTTCTCTAGGAAGCCAGAGGTGGAGCATCCCTAGTGCTTGTTCCCCTAATTTCTGACGTAAATTGAATTATGAAAGTTGAGGAGGCATTTTTAAATTCCCTAAACAATTAAAAAAAAAGATACTCTTGTTTGTCATCAACAAAGTGACCAGTTTTAAAAAAAAATCAATTTGAATACGTCATTACATGGTCTAAAATACATTATAGTAGAGTGATTTTTATCAGTTTAATTTATTTTTCGTAATTTAAAGATTGTACCTTTTTTTTCTTATTTATAACCAATCCTGAAAAACTTAGTCGTATTGGTTGTACTTTAAAAATTATTTAATGAGAAAAAACGCAAATATCGCTCCACTATAATGCATTTTAGACCATGCAATGAGTATTGAAATCAATTTTGTTTAAAAACGGGTCACTTTATTGATGTCAAACAAGAGTTTTTTTTTTACAAAATTATTTAAGGAATTTAAAAATGTCACTACTTCATCTTTCGGAATGTAAGTTGTCAGAAATTACGGGTAAAAAGCATCAGGGGGTGCTGCACCCCCGCCTTCCTAGACAAAATATGAAAAGCGTCATATTTCTGAATCAGAGATATATACCTAATATGTACCCAGACAGCACTCGACGTCTCTAATACGTACATTTTAGGTAATATTTTGGTCGGTACGTACCAAGGCGTAATATGTACGCCTTAAGTACGTATTTGTATGTACGTACAGTATATGTTTACACCGTATGTCTCTAAAACATACTTTTCTGGAACACCATGGATATAAAGCGAAAACAACTAGTTCATGTGAATTTAGCCTAGTGAAAAAAACACGGTCGGCAGATAATACGGATATGGAATGTTTTGTAGCAAAAACAGAATATCACATATTCCGAAAAGAATTTGTAAAGTATTTATTAAGATAAATATTTACCAACATTTTTTTCCGAAAATTTCACAACAGTCATATTATAAATTGTTAATAAAAACAAATCGTACAAATCTGACGTTATCTCAATTTTCGATTTTTGACCAATTTTAGTAACTTCCAGCAATTTTGTGGGGAGATTAAAATAAGCTGCCTTTATTTTAAATTGCGCGCCAGGTTGCGTTGATCCTTTGTGGCTTTTAATGCATGATCAGTGCGAAGTGCGACGTCGCGGACAGTGTGCTGTCAAATGTCGTTAGTGCCGTTGCCGTTGTGGAAGAATAAAATTTGTTAATCAATGCAAGAAAGTTACTTAGCCATTGTTTGTTGTTTGTAGTTAAATTATAAATTACCTGTACGGACAAAGGTAAGTCAAATATTTCTCTATATAAGGTATGTTAAATACTATCTCTTTGTTAATCTGAGAGTTTTTGATACGAGAGCTTAGACATTTTTTTATTAATGGCGGACTGTTATGCAGTAGAAAATCATTCACTTTATAGAGCATTATTAAAAATTATTTTATCATTTTCAAGTCCAAGCAATAAAGATCATGTCCAATTAATGTATAGGTCATCACATTGTGTAGCTTGTATGGATGTGACGAACATACCTAGTTACAACATTTTTTGGCTGATTAAGCAATTAGGCAATAATTTTTACAAAATTATACCTTTCTAATTTTCTAATGAAAGTGATAAAATCGATAGTACTCATAAAAATGACAATAATATTGACGTGTGGTTCCAAAATGAGTTTTAAGACTGTATAGGTATGTATAGATACGATGCAAAATTTGTACATTTTATAATGTAAATAAAGATATTTATCTAACGAAAAGATTCCTGCGTTTAGTATATTTTTTTGTACAAAATTTTGCATCTTGTCATATCCCTTTTATAGGAAATTTACAAGACAAAAGATAACCTATAAATAAAAAAAATTAAATCTTTCCTTTGTTTCATGCAAAATTAGAAAGTAACTTATTTATCTGTTTCTTCAATAAAATATTTGAAAGCGTATAAAATATAATCTCACTTTTTTTTGTTCAGATAGGCTTAAAATGTAGTGAAATGTAGAGATTTTAAGTTTAAACAAAAAAAAATTCTGGCACTAACATTGCATATTACCACTTCTGAAAACATAACTGCTGCAAAATGTTTCATTTTTGCTTGAAGTTTTATGAGTGGTAGTAAACCACTATTTTCATAAATTTCTTGCGAATATAAAAAATAGTGTATGGATAAATCGTAGTTGTTTTAAAAAAATTAGAGTAAAACTGAAAATAAATTTTAAAAAATCAAAAAAAATCCTGATTATTTAAAAAAAAAATTTTAAATCATGATTTTTTCCAGCCCTGATATATTTGTATATTTTCAGAAAGTTATAATGTAGCAAGAAAAAAGTTCAAAAAGGCAGAGGACACTAGCGATTTGAATACTGATGTTAATGAAAAAGAAAGAAGAAAAATAACCAGAAAAAGAATATCTACTTCTTCAGATGAAGAGAATGAAATACCAGATAGACTTTGCAGATAGACTTTGTTCCATGGTGCATACAAAGAACAATATAAAAATTAAAAAGGTATTTTTTAAAGCCAAAGTTATGTTTTAAGTTATTTTGCACAGCAAATAACATACAGGGTGTAACTTAACTGCATGCATATATTTCAGGATGATTCCTCAAAAACAGCTCAGGAATAAAGTTCTAAAATATAAATATCTGCATGCAATTAAGTTAAAGAGCAAGATTAAGACTAATTCGATGTCATCTCTTTCTCTTTATTGGGACTTTTTTTGGTCCTCAGTTCTTCCAAAATGTCAACAACATAGATCGTAGAAAGTATATTTTTTAGGGTCTTCCCTAAAATAAAAATGATACTATAAAATACATTGTGTATTCACGATTTAAATGAATTGTAGCAAATTATATAGGACACACTGTATATATTTTATTTTTGTATTTTATATATATTTTATTTATTTTTGTATTATATGTATACATATATTTGTATATTACATATAATAAATATTTTTGACGAATTTTGAGTTTTTTTTTACGCCGGCTCCACACATTAGGGCCAACGTTGGAGCCAACAGCATTCGTCCAATGTGTGGATTGACGAAAGAGCATTGGCGTCAATGCTTTTTTGTTGATCTACACATTGGACGAAGCTGTTGGCTCCAACGTTGGCCCCAATGTGTGGAGCCGGCGTTACGTTATTTATAACGTACATATAACGTACTATGTACGTCCATATTCTGTCCTATAATGGCCTATAAATATCTTAAAATGTACGTGTTATGTACGTACAATTTAGTGGAAATTTAACATCCCCGGTACGTCTCATGTACGTATTGTGGACAAAACCGTACATATCTCGTATGTAAGTTACGTCCAGTGTGTACGTAATTAAAACGTCTTTAGGATGTAAGTGTGCTGTCTGGGTATACTGTTCAAATTTTATTACAATGAACAGAGTAGTTTGGAAGCTATCTATAGCAGGGTTAAAATTCAATAATAAAATTTTTATATATATATATATATATATATATATATATATATATATATATATATATATATATATATGTATATATTCCAATAAGTTGTTTTTAAATTAACATTTTTAAATAAACATGTTATATTTTTTTATAAAAATTGTTATTCTAATATATTTCGTTTTTCATTCCCCTCCTTGGTTACTTAAGCTTCTGGTGTGTGACTTATATTTATCCAGCAAGTGAACTGATCGCCACACTACTCCCCCGCTAAGAAAAAGATCAGTCAGTCATTCAATTCGTCAATAGCAAAACGAACTTTCTTAATCAAAGGTGGAGTGACATCACATTTGTCAGATAATAAATATGCTGGTTTAATCCTGTCAATGTTTACCGTGGCGGCTTTAGTTCCTTTAACAAAAGTAACCAATTTATCTGTACGGGACACTTTAAAAGGTCCATCGTACAGCGGAGTAAAATATTTTTTAAAACGTTCTTTCCGAACGAAAACAAAACTACAATTCGAGATGTCTGGGCTGACAAATGATTTGTAATTAACGTGGTGAACTGGTGGAATGACCGTTAAATTATTAAATGAAGTACGTAATTTAGTAATAAAATAAGGAATATCCGGACAAGTATATGATTTAATAAAAAATTCACCAGGTATTCGTAATGTTTGACCAAAAACGAGTTCTGCGGAAGAACATTGCAAATCGTCTTTAGGGATAGTTCTGAGAGCTAATAGTATGATAGGAAGTTCATCTACCCAATGTGGTGTAAAAGTCCTAGCTCTCAGAGCAGTTTTAAGAGATTTATTAAACCGTTCAATCATTTCATTTGAGGAAGGATGATATGGCGTCGTACGAATCCTATGAAATCCCAAAAATTTTGAAAATTCTTTGAACAGTTTTGATTCAAATTGAACGCCTTGGTCGGTTGTCACTGTGACAGGGACACCGAATCGACAAATAGAGATGGTACGAAAGAACCGAACCGGTTCTTTCGGAACAGGTACGAGCTAACAGTTCCGCGGAACAGTTCTCAGATTTAGAAAATACTAGTTCCGACTTCGCTGGACTGTCATGCGTTTGAGCGGAGCACTGAGCACATGATAACGTTGTACCTTCGGACACGGATCCGGAGTGGAGTGGATCAGTCTTGCGGACTTTTTGGTATTAGTGGTAAGTGGTAGTATTTGTGTGGGATGTATATAATTATAATAAATTCTGTTTAATTAGTGTTAAGTGTTACAAAAAGGTAGCTCTAGCATTTTTTAATTCGAGGAGTTTTAGGAATAGTTTGAAGCATTAGGTGAACATTTTGACTTATTTCCATGTAACAATGAAATGAATTGAAGAAATGGTAAAACTTAGAAATGAAATACTCACGGTTCTAAATCGCATTACAAAACAAATTAAAAGTATATTAATTTATAAGACACCCTCTACTCTTATTCAGAGTTCAAATACTAGTTCATATCGGTTTTGATATACAGGACGTATTTTGTATTGACCGCTTTCTTTTCAAGAACTTGGAGCTCTGGAGATTTCAAAATCAAAACATTGAATGGAGCATATAATTGACATGTCAGTTTTCAACCTTCATCAACCAATCAGCATTCTTGTTTCAAAAAAATCAGGACTCCAAGCACTTGAAACGAAAGCGGTGTCATTATGGAGCATATGGAGCTGCGAGTGCGAAAGAACGGGCAATCACTAATGCCGGACTCGGAGCAGGTCGGAATCGGAACAGGTTTTTGGAACAGGTATACTTTTTTACCCGGAACAGTTCCGACCTGTTCCGAGAAAAATCCACTCAGTACCATCTCTATCGACAAACATAATAAGCCTGTCCAACACGCTGTCACTTTGCTTTGTTTGTACTACAGCAGCCATCTTTTGTTGGTAAGTTAGGGTTTTCGACAGTAATCTCATTACCTGAATTTTCGCGTTTTTTCAATCATACTTAATTCAATAATTATTGCTAGATATGCTTTTTTCCCTAATAATGGACATATAAGGTGTGAAAAATAATGACAAGGAATGACGGGGAAATTTTTAGTAATGATGTTTCTGTAATGATCTGCTGGAATGACATTATTGCTGAACGTGTATGGTGCCCTTTAAGCCTGACAAAAACTCTAACTTACCAACAAAAGATGGCTGCTGTAGTACAAACAAAGCAAAGTGACAGCGTGTTGGACTGGCCTATTCTGAAATAACGTACGCGCTACAGTTTCCGCAGTAATATCTTGCAGTGGATAAGCCTCGGGCCATCTAGTAAAACGTTCGATCACAGTGAGAATATAAGAACAACCTTTAGAAGGAGGTAATGGTCCTATTAAATCTATATGTATGTGATCGAATCGTCCTTTAGGTATATCGAAGTCAGTAATCGGGCTCCTCGTATGTCACTTTATTAGTTTAACAACTAATACAAGTTTTTGCCCAGAGATTACAATCTGAAGTCATTTTAGGCCAAAAATAATGTGTAGAAACTAATATTCTAGTCGCTTTGATACCAGGGTGAGATAAACCATGAAATATATCCAAAATTGTTCGTCTATAAACGCAGATAGGAACATAAGGACGAAGTTTAGGGCGAGAAACGTCACACCAAATAAACTTGTCAGAATATGGAATTTTAATTTTCTTTAAATGAAAAGTTCTCTTTGTGTTCGATGAAGTATCTGATAATAAAAATTTAAGGTCAGAATCATCTTTTTGAGCTTTGCCGTTGATTGTAAACTTTTCACTCAACGGCTTTGCTCAATAAATTTAAGTCAAAGTTAGTATCAACTAGGTTAGACTTTTGAGTAACGATTAGGAAAATGAATTGTTGCAAAGAAGACGTATCATGTTCGTGTGATAAAGTGTCTGCAACAATGTTATTTTTCCCTTTGATATATGTCTGATTTCGCAGGCAAATTGAGCAATGAATTCTAAATGTCTAGTTTGCCTGGGAGATCTTTCAGTTTTAGTGAATAATGCTTTGACCAAAGGTTTATGGTCAGTAAAGCAAATAAATGTGCGACCTTCAAGTAAAAATCTGAAATGTTTAATCGCTGTAAATAAAGAAAGAAGTTCCTTGTCAAAGGAACTATATTTGGTCTGTGCCAACCCTGCCAAAAATTCCACATAGAAACTTATAAAAAAAAAGTGATGCGGTTTTATCGTTCCTATAAGTTATATATAGGATTTTATCTGTTTTATTAAGTTTTAAATCGGTTATGAAACAGTAATTCCAAATGAGCTATTTGGAATTATCATGTTGCCCTTTCATGAGTACTTATATGAAATATACATCAACAAATCTACAGTTTAGTGTCTGCAAATGCACTCTTGCCCTTATATCTGTAAACATATGGAATTACAGATACAACTTTAAAGAGATTCTAAACTTTTCTATAAGTAATATCATAAGAGTTCCATCCGTCCTTTCTCCAATATCTATCGTATGTAACACACCATTTATCAACATGCTTTATTGTAAATTTCAACATTGTCTTTTTATTAGTATTAATGTGGATATACATGGCAACAAATGTACAGTTTCAATTGTATATTTTACAGATGTATTTTTATTGTAAACTTCCATTTTACTTTTTTATTAGTATTAATTTGGATATGCATGCCGACAAATGTACAGTTTAAATTGCATATTTCAAACAGAAATACTAATATAGTGGTAAACACAAAATACTGCAAAGTCCTCATTTCCTCCTGTTCTAGCCTAGAAGCAATGAATGAGTTAGCAGTGGAAGAGACTGCTTTACTTTTAATTTAACAAACACACGTCAGTTCCTTAGGTCACATTAGATTAGATATGAATTAGCGACACGTATATAGCTTCCTCTACTGGAGCCTGGAGTAAAGTTGCTGCTGAAATTTCTATCAGTTTATACCAGAATGGAGCAGCAAAATGAGTCAAGCCGTATTAATTTGTAAATCCAAACATTTATACCACATCAATGAGAATTTATGAGAACAGTATCTAATGTAAAACGTGCGGCTTTTCGTGGTTAAATGGCAAGTGTTTCTATAAGAAACGAGCTGCATTAGGTTAGAACAGTTTTGATTTGCAACTGAAGATTACAAATTATAATGTTTGAATAGGGATTTATGAGATCAGTTTCTATGAGTATTAATGTTTTTTTTCAGTAATATATTAAATGTGTTTTCATTTGTTTGAATGGGTAAAAAGAAAGGTCAGTTTTCAACTGCAATTACAAATACAAGTTTAATTACTTCGAATGGGGTTATATGCGATCAAATTCTAAAAGTATTTATGCTGTTTTCCGAATATAATTGTGATGAGGTTTAATCAGTAACAAATTGTTCACTACTTGTTATGATATGGTCGGAAATTCAAGTACACATTTAGTATTCCTTCAAGAGGATTGATGAGAGCAGTTTCTACGAGTATCTATTTGTTGTTCCTCTAGTAAATTATATAAGTTTTTATCAGTACAGACTCGGGTCTAATTTAAATATGAAAATTATATCAGAATAAAGCAACCAAATCCCAGGTAGCAAAGGCACGTGAAAATGACGTGAAAAAATGGTCAGGAGTGACGAGAAATTACGAGTTAGATGACGTAAATGAAACGTGAAAATGACTTCCTAATGTCTCAGACGAATGACGTCTTTTTCAGGTTATATTTGGTAATCCCCCCACAGGTTATTTTTAGTAATAGGAACATATAAAACTACATACTAGTTAGTATAATCTACTTGATAAAGATAATTAATGCAGAAATAAGTTTTGTCCTAATGGATTTGTTTGTTAGCCATCCGTAATTTTATTTACGTAACATATCTAATATTGTTTACCATCACTCCAACTTTTTCTCACAAGGGTTGCCTGCACATTTTAATGTTTATTAAGTTATTAAATTCATTTTTACTTACTTTTACCAATTGCGGTCCGTAGGATTCGAACCTACATGTCTCCGGTTGTCCGTATTACAGTACTGACGCTTCAACCAACTGAGCTAGCTTGGCGACCGCTATTTCGGATGCTAAAAGCAGTATTTATGGTGGTGAATGAAGTCTTTATTATGTGAAATTGAATTTCTTGCCTTATTTAAAATATATGAAAATCTTTCAGGTTCTCACTTCGAGTTACTAGTATTTTTATTTATTTATAGTTATTAAGAAGAACTTATTTAATTTAATTAAACTGTCACCAGTGTCACCTGAGAAGTACGAGTAGTTGTTAAACAATGTAATTATTACATTAATTAGTATTAGTGGCGGTTCGTTAAAAAAAATATATTTTCCCCAGATCTCGAAATTCAAGAGCAGAGAGGAAGAAATCCGAAAAAAAAAATTTCCTTATCTCAAATTTGATGAGCGGTAGAAGGGAAGTCAGGAGTCAACTATTTTAAGAATTAAAATTTTAAGTTGAGGTACTTATACAAACCTGGGAAGCGTGTTGGAGAAAAAACGGTAAAGGTGTAATATCGTCATCTACAACATAAATAGAATATTTAATGGTCTAAAACAGACATAAAATTGAAAAAACCATAATAAGCAATTATTACCTTAAAATAAACAACTAAAATTTTTTTCGCAATAAAAAAAAATGGAATGAGCAGGGGCCGAACGCCGAACCGCCGACTTCATTACTTGGAAGACGACGCCTTAAGCACTCGGCCACCAACCTTTCTGAGGCTACTTACCTAAAGACTTTATAGTTGGAACACGCAACAGATAGATTTTGCTTTTTAATACATTTTAATCTAATTTTATTATTAAAAGAATAGATAGAAATATAATTTAAACAAATAAACTGCCGAATCTTTGCAAACTCTTTCGAATATAAATTATTTTGGATAATGTTAAAAAACATTATATCCTCGAATAAAAACGCCAATACTTATCCCTCCCGACACGGTTTATTTTTTTTTAAACTTTACACTCTGCTTACGATAAATAAATTACCATTAGCGAGTTTTAAAGTTTGTAATCCGATAAAATATAAATAAATTTAACACCGAAAAAAGACGACAATATGACGTGATGTGTAGCACGTCATTTTAATGTCATTTATAAGACGTCATTCTGTCGTCGATTTTTAGTGCCCTGACGTCTTTTTGACCAGAATCACCAGATTTTGACGTCATTATAACGTACCCTTGCTACCTGGGATATATTAAACAGTATCTATTTGTAAATCCAGACATTTACTTATACTATTTCAAGGAGAATTTATGAGAACAGTATCTAATGTAAAACGTGTGGCTTTCCGTGATTAAATGGCAAGTGTTTCTATAAGAAACGAGCTGCATTAGGTTAGAACAGTTTTGATTTGCAATTGAAGATTACAAATTATAATGTTTGAATAGGGATTTATGAGATCAGTTTCTATGAGTATTAATGTTTTTTTTCAGTAATATATTAAATATGTTTTCATTTGTTTGAATGGGTAAAAAGAAAGGTCAGTTTTCAACTGCAATTACAAATACAAGTTTAATCACTTCGAATGGGGTTATATGCGATCAATTTCTAAAAGTATTTATGCTGTTTTCCGAATATAATTGTGATGAGGTTTAATCAGTAACAAATTGTTCACTACTTGTTATGATATGGTCGGAAATTCAAGTACACATTTAGTATTCCTTTAAGAGGATTGATGAGAGCAGTTTCTACGAGTATCTATTTGTTGTTCCTCTAGTAAATTATATAAGTCTTTATCAGTACAGACTAGGATCTAATTTAAATATGAAAATTATATCAGAATAAAGCAACCAAATATATTAAACAGTATCTATTTGTAAATCATTAGAACAGTTTTGATTTGCAATTGAAGATTATAAATTATGTTTGAATAGGGATTTATGAGATCAGTTTCTATGAGTAATAATGTTTTTTTAGTAATATAAGTAGTTAAGTAGTGAGAGAATGAGACCAAACCCGTCAGTAGAGTAGCAATCAGAGTTCTGTGTGACGTCATCATTCCGGAAGCCCCGCGGGGGCGCGCAGGTGCTAGATGATAGATCCTATTATCTAGGTTGTAGTGTGAGGTGGGATCTTCTTAGATGATAGGTCCTAGGACCTAATGGGAGGGGGGAGATGGGAGATCCAATCCCCGAGCTTAGATATTAGATTATAGCTAAAGATTATATCTAAGAGGGCGTGGCTAAGAGTATATAGGATGTATCTAGTAATAAAAATAAGTATACAGGGTGTATCTAGTAATAAAAATAAGATGGCTGCCGTTTATTGTTTATAGTTATTGGCGAATAGTATTGCATGTTTACGTTAGAGGGTGTTAGAGGTTAAGAAAAATGGCTACAGACGTCCATCATTGAGTTTAAATAGACAAGTCTTATATATGGAATAAATATTCATCTACTTCAATACGTAAATTTTATATTTGAATGTTAAAACTGCGGTCAAATGCAGAGACGTTATCGGATTCCAGGAAATTGTTAATGTAAATAAATGCGACTGTCTACGGCTATATGTATATTTAAAACGTGATTAATTACCTTTAGATAACTACAGCGGCTAGATCAAAGGAAATATCGAGACCCAATATAAACGCTTTTCGGACAAGACTCGTTAGCCTGAGTTTTATATAAGATAAATATTCGTTCGCTTCTCTACGTTTAGATTTCAATGTAATAAGAATATAATGCAGAGCCGTTATCGGATTCCAGGAAATTGTTAATGTAAACAAATGAAATCATTTCTGATAGCCTACTAACATAAGATAGGTATACGGTAAAGATGCATGCGAAGAATTTTGTGTCTTACAATACATGGTTTCTTATGGGAATATGTAGCCACCCCGCAGCGATATAGCAATTTAACATTGTTTTATACGTAAAAGACGAACAGATTATGAAAATTCGGGGGCCTTTTAGAAATCATCCATTGCAAAGTCACGTGACCCTCGACTGCCGAGTAAAAAAGCAGCATCATCTCCCAGTCTACATTGTGATGAGTGGAGCTATCAAATATTTATACTAGAGCTCGGTCTAAGAAGAGCGTGTGTTAATATATGAGTAAAATGGCTAATAGAAGCGATTATTTATGGCCACATGTCTATGTAAATAAATATTAATAATAATAATGACAATAATAATATTATTAATAATGATAAAACCATCATCGATATATGTATTCAAGTCTTTTATGAGGAAAAATTGTAGTTGCCTGCTTCAGAAGATAGGTATGGATTTGAATGTATAAACTGCGGTCAAATGCAGAGGCGTTATCAGTTTCGAGGAATTTATTAATATAAACAACGGCTGATCGATTATTAAAATGACTCCCAGCAGTAGGTATATGTATACGCTTAGTGCAACTTAATTACTTTAGATGAAGACAGCGAACTGAAAGGAACTGTACGTAATTAAAAATGTAAAAATAGTGTAAACAATATGATTGAAATTTTTAATACAATTGCAGATATTTTCAGTTAAGAACCGGACATTATAATATATCAAGAAATATCAGTACTTTATAATTTAAGTGACTAAATTAAATACCGATAATGAAGTGAATAGTAAGATTTTAATAATTAATACAGAAATATTAAAATATTAGGCTAGGACAAACAATTGTAAGAAGTGCGATTGAGATATCAGTTTTGAGGAATTTCTTAATTCATAATATCAAATCTAAAAATCTCTAAAGAAGTCGGTGGCTTAAGACATCGAATTTAAGTTTTAATTTTCATATGGAAGCATAGGTTCGGATCCTGACATTTATTCTAGGGAAGCTAATATATTAATGCAGTCAATTAATTTATTTTTCATTAATATATTTATATTTATAAGACATCGAAGAGTGGTGGGTGAAGTATCACATAAAACTAAACACTAGAAGCTCACTTTATTGGCAGTCATTAAGTCAAAGAAATTAGTATTCTAACATTCATGTTGAAGCCGCCTCGGATGAAATAAAAAAATCATTTTTTTAAATTCATCGAAATGAATATTGTACATGCTACAATGTATGTGTTTTTTAATGCTGAATTCAAATATGCAATCAGAAAAATTAAATCTCAAAAAATAAATCCACCCCAAGCGAAAAATGAAAAATTCAGATTTTTCAAGTTTATTGCATTAAAAATGTTCATGCTACATTTTCTGTGTTTTTTAATGCCGAATTCAAATATGTCATCAAAAAAATTCAGTCTTGTAAAATAAAGCCACCTCAGACAAAAATGTGAAAAACTCATAATATATTTCATTTATTTAAATACATAATACTGTAATAGAGACGCTTATACGGACGCTTATACGGAAATAAAATATATAGAATAATAATGGAACCTGCTTGAATATTTAAAAATTAGTATTTTTTCTATCAGATGTGCGTATAGTCATGACTGTGATAGAAGCCGTATATCTATCGTTTTCATGCTAAAGGTCTCTTGTATCAATCTTTGCTTGTCACTAGCTACGCCATCAAAAGGTAAAATAGAATTAATTTTAGCTTTCGTAAAAGACATTTACATTACTATTTTTTATTTTTATTTGTACTATTTATATTAACGTCCTGGCGAAGTTTAGCTAATGCTACCTCACCACTTAACTAGGACGGCGAGATGAGATATGATCACCCATCCAAGTATCGGACTCAAACAGCGTGCCTTAACTTCACTGATCGATTTCTCACCACTGAAACCGGTACCGTACTTCACCTCACATCAGCATCCTCAAACTAATGATATTTTTTAAACGAGTTAAGTACTTGATTATTTTATACATATGATTTGAATATCCCGCGTTCTGTTCTCAAGATAGAATACGAAGATGGTGAGGCAATGTGTCATGCATCAATCAGCTAATTGAATTTTCTGCAAAGACGCTGGTTAACAGGGATATATTATGGTGTTCTTATTATTTACATCGATTCACATTCATGAATTATCCTACTGGACTTCTGCTTGCTGTATGGAACGTATGACAGCATTACGCCATATGTCTTGGTTACCTGTTAGACGCACAACATCGTTATGATTTTTACTATATTCCATCATATAATAATATAGCAGTAGTCATAGGTAGATAATGATATCTAGAGGTATCCATTCCTCTTAGATAATCAGAAAAATTACATTTGAAGACTAGAAATTTTGATCAAAGAGCAGCGATTAATTCGATCAAAGAAACATGAAATATATACTATCAAACAGAATAAGGTGGCACTCAGTCCGTATGATGATAAAAGAATTATAAATTATATAAATACCGATACGAAACCTTGGGGATATAATTTCCAACAAGTCTCGGCTCGTCAGATGACGTCATCGACGCAGTGAAGCGCTTGGCAGTAGCCGTTCGGATTCATTTACTTTAGAGACTTTGATCGCGATGGACGGGTTAGAAAAAGAATTGCAGTACAAGCTTGTACTTATCACTCGCGACATATATGAGAGGTACATTCAAAATGCATTGAATCGGGGTAATTATCAATTAGTTCATAAAATTTTAGAAAAGATTGTTATACCGGACAAAGCTTTATACTGGATGGCTTTAAGAGATAGTTCTAATTTCGATTTAATGAAAAAAATATTTACGAAAAAACTTCAAAACGATATTTTTATTCAACAGTTGGAATATATTTTCCAAAGAGAATGTATTACTCACCTTACCGTGTATCGATTACGAGAAGTAATTAACAGACATTATCCCGCCGCGAATAATAGTTATTTTAGAATTTTTTTAGAAGAATTATTAACGTGTAATGATGATTATATGTCAATTGATTTTTATTCGAAATCGCACCCGGCTAAAAATATTTCTGATAATTATAAAAGTATTGATTGGTCGATTAATAAAGCATTTTGCGAGGCAGCTTACTTTACACAATACGAATTTCTTGAAATTTTGTTTCGAGTAATTGGTAGGAATAATATACATTTCAAATTAGATATTAATTTCAATGAAGAGCATAAGCAGCTAATAAAATGGCTGGAGGATAATATATCCAAAGGTCGCTCTGGGCAGCCGATTGGTTGGAGCTCTGGTCCAGACAGCGGGCACTGGCCATCGACTACCTTAGAAGATTATGTTAAGACGCTTGACATAGTTCGTCTACATTTTTTGTAATTAGTATTAAAGTATTGTAATATAAATATTTTACATTTAATAAATTAAATTATTTATAAAATGTGTGTTTTTATTTCCTAATACCTATCCTGACATGATGATCATGAGAGAGGCAGGTGAGACAGCTTGAACAGCTCCAACAGCTCGAACAGCTCCAACAGGTGTAACAGGTACCGTACCTGTTACACCTGTTGGAGCTGTTCGAGCTGTTGGAGCTGTTGGAGCTGTTCAAGCAGCCCATATACATATACATATACGTGTATTATATATGGTTAGTTTCAACAGCTCGAACAGCTCCAACAGCTCCAACAGCTCGAACAGGTGTAACAGGTACGGTACCTGTTACACCTGTTGGAGCTGTTGGAGCTGTTGGAGCTGTTGGAGCTGTTGGAGCTGTTGGAGCCGTTCAAGCAGCCCATATACATATACATATACATGTATTATATAGGGTCAGTTTCAACAGCTCGAACAGCTCCAACAGCTCCAACAGCTCGAACAGGTGTAACAGGTACCGTACCTGTTACACCTGTTGGAGCTGTTGGAGCTGTTGGAGCTGTTCGAGCTGTTCAAACAGCCCATATACATATACATATACATGTATTATATAGGGTCAGTTTCAACAGCTCGAACAGCTCCAACAGCTCCAACAGCTCGAACAGGTGTAACAGGTACGGTACCTGTTACACCTGTTGGAGCTGTTGGAGCTGTTGGAGCTGTTCAAGCAGCCCATATACATATACATATACGTGTATTATATATGGTCAGTTCCAACAGCTCGAACAGCTCCAACAGCTCCAACAGGTGTAACAGGTACGGTACCTGTTACACCTGTTGGAGCTGTTGGAGCTGTTGGAGCTGTTGGAGCTGTTCGAGCTGTTCAGACACTTAATAAGTATGAGATGCTATCAACTCATTGAAATAAAAAAAGATTATTAATAACATTTTTTATTAATATAAAAAAATTATAATTAAAATTGTGTAGAATTAATAAAATAATAAAAACACTGGTCTGGCTATCCGGCAGGAGGGCAGATCGTATGTTAATTAAAAAAAGAAATTTATTGGTCTCGCCGGCTGACAGATCGACCTCTCCAAATCTCCGAAGAAATTCTGAGTTCAATGGAGTCTGTAACAATTTAAAAAAATATCTATAAGTATTGAGTTATACGAAACAGAAAAAATATTTTAAATACCTTTCATGATGTCGGCTAAGAGCATCAGCCGGGGCATCTCCTGTGGTGGTGGTGGTGGTTGCGTTACGGGGTCCTGGGGCTGAGGCAGCCCCAGGTACCTCCAGCCCTCCGGTGGGACTTGACACATCGAACATTGGCAAATATTGCCCGCTATCAGCTCTCTGAGCCCCGTTTGATTGTGCATCTTTGCAACGTCTAACTGATCACCGCGCTCTGACTCGAGGCAAGAGCTCTCCCCCCCACTTCTCTCTCTCCCTCTCTGCCCCCCACCCCACTCGTCATTCATACACGCACACATGTATACAGAAATAAAAGCCAGTATGGTTAGCATAAATTTGTTTATTCAAAATCCTTATCTTTATTTACAATATACCACTGATATATCGAGTAGACATTCTGCCTAGAGCAGCGTAAATGATTATTAATATGTTTATGACAATGATATTCTAAATTATTTAACATTAAACTATTCATATTATTACAATTATATAAGTCTATAATATTATTATTATTAGACAGATAATGCCGAAGCCATCGCTTCTTTTCCAGTCCCTTGACATAAACTTTTGCTTCTCTCTCAAGTACGTGGCTGTCGATGAAGTCCTGCAGGTCGCCGTACCGGAGATTATCATAAGGCGTGGACCATTGGAGACCGTGCACATGATCAGTTATCCAATTAATTTGCTTCTGAATATTGTGTGTAAGAAGCCCGTAACTAACAGTCGGTTTAATTATCCGATGTACACACGAGACATCGGTAATATTAAAAATTGAAATTTCTTTACATGTAAAAGCTAACTCCTTTTTATGCTGGAAGCCCTGCACGTCTATTATATACATATTAGTATGGACGAACTATACTGGTTAAAGGATTGTAATAAATCAATCTATCATGAATTATAAGACAATATGCAGCAGTGTCTTTCGGAATATTTTTATTAGTGCTAAATTCCAGCCTAATGTCCACTGCACTCGACTTTACAACCTCATTCTGACACGAACAGTCGATAACTACCAGAGGAGCTTTAGTTTTAAATTTATATTTAGTAAGCAGAGGTTCATTTTCTTTTTCATAATAAGATTTCTGAAATTGACAGAACATTTCATACAGAGTAGCACAGAAATTCTTCTCAAAATTAATATTCAAGTTATCATAGGGATATGATTCCGAATTTAAAAAAAGTTTAAAATTAGTCAACTCGCAGTGATCAAATTCACTCATACGTTTAGCGACTGCATTTTTACGACCCGTTTGAAGGCCGAAAATAATATATCGCGGTGTCTCTAACTGAGACGAAGTTTTAATATTCCAAGTATGCGTCTGCGATTCCATCAGCATGGGGTATTCATGTAATTCCCAGCTTCTAAACGGTACAGGCAAATCGATATTCCTCTCTAGATATTTCATTAATTTTAATCGCTCAACGTCAGATACAGTCACGTGTGGTACACGCCATTGAACGATTTCCAATTCTACTTTAATATTTTCATCGGCTACAAGATTTATGATTGCGTTTGTATCAATACTACTGCGAACGAGTACCAGCTCTTGACGGACATTTAAAATAATTCTTTCAAAGGTCTCTGCGAACCCCAGACATATTTTTAAAGGTATACATGCGTCAAAGTAACCGTTCTCGTCTGCAAAATTATCATCCACATCAGTCCACCCAGCATTTTCTAAGTGATTCGCGTCATTCGGAGTGAATGATGCATATCCCTTCATAACAGTCGCGAGGCCTGGATTTCTACTGCTGTCCACAATTTTACCGCTCACTTCGTATCGTATCTCGTCAAACAGATACAATAACCCCATTTTATCAAAGACCGCTGTGTTCGAAACCGTACCATCCTCTTTAAGTAACCGGCCCCGCATATACAGCTAACTAGCATACGGCGCAGTATACACATCCTGCTGCTGAATGGGTATACGAATTTCGTCGTTATTATTTAAATTTCTGATTGAATATGGTCCATGACTATGATTTTCAAAATTAGTTATCGCGGTTTCAAACGTAGGCTTCTCAAACACGTTTAAAATATTCGGATTCATATTAGCACTTTGTAACCGAGAGAGTAAAGAAAACGTCTATTTTTAGATGTTAACACCTTGAAGGTTACAGGTGAACTGTTTCGAGCGCGAGCAGGTGTTCCTTTTAAACTATTTCGGAAACTAAGACCCATTCTTCTTCAAGTGCAGTCTTACCGTGATGACCTCGCCACGGAAATTAACAAGATCACCGTCTTGATCGACTATCTTAATTGATATGCTATCTATATGCCTCTTATTAATCGGCAGGTAAATTGCATTAGCGGGACACTCTATTATTTTATAGCCGGGAGGCACGCTAGGAAAAAATTCATGAATAATGTGTACAGATCTATCATTCATGTAACTGCCCGTGATGAGATTACACTCCACGCATATAGCGTTTACTTTTTGAATTTTTGCCGGGAAATCAGATATATGTTTCTCGAGCGGTTTTAGACGACGAGATGTAAATCCTAACAAACTGCCAATACCGCCGGCCTTTTCAAAATTTATCATCTTATTGGATTTTATTTCCACTTTTAACGTATTTTTATTGGATACTATAGAAATATGACTATCGTTACCATGATTCAGAATAAAATGCTTTCTTACGTAATTATTTATATCTTCTATTTCATACGAGCCCTCCGGAATTTTTATAAACTTATCGTCTGTATCATAATATATATGATTATTTGTAGCGTCTATGTTCGGTATGGAGTTATACGCCTCGAAATTTATTAAAGCAAGCGAATATTCAGCGCCGTCTTCAAGGTCTATGGGTGGGGAAAAGTGCGCGGTTAAATTAGATGATTTGCCGGATAATGTAAACGTACAAGACATGTTGCGGCTTCAAGGTTAGCTCTGAGAATGAACGTGACTTAAAAGCATGACGCATTATATAGAAATTGTAAACACAGATGTCCACAATTTACTGTGTCATAAGACTGATACTGCTTGTGATTGTATTCAATAGAACAATTTAAATATTTTATTAATTCGAGAGGAGGCTGTAAATTACCAAAACTATCATAATAAACGGCTTTCGAACCGTTCTTAAAGTATGCAGTCCAATGAGTACCATTACCGCTATCACTATCCAAGTTCACAATGCCCGTCTCAATTTTATGTACGCGTTTAGGTAGTCGGTCTCGCATAAATATTCCTCGAAAATTAGGTATATTTAACATCTTAACATATTTTTTCAGATCCACGTCGGTGAGCGCTCGATTTGGTAATTTTACTAGTCACTTGCTGTTGGTGTTTTTATTCATGTATAGTCCAAGTCCCGTTCGATAGGGACGAAGATAGAGTCCCTTACCTAGGGCGATACTCTCCATAGCCTGATTGTGACGTTTAGATTCTTTAAGCTGGGAGGCTGCCGCCTGAGAATCTCTTACAGCTTTCGCTATACCTGCAGATCCGCCGGCTAGCGCTCCCAGAGCACTAAGTCCGGCAAATATTGGTATTAGCGGTAGAACGCCACCCGTCTTCGGTATAGGAATAACGCGAGCAGCCATCGGTGATATTTTTTTATCTTTTTTAATACGCTGTACTGCACGAGAGGCCTTTTTAATAGCATCCCCGACAGAGGGAGCTCCACGTACTAGTTTACGAATTTTATTGGATATTTTTTTAAACGTCATCGTACCGCCACATTTTCTTTTTTTACATCCCAAGCCTAATTTAACTTTAGCACTCATGATGCCTGCTACACCGGCTGCTGCCGCTCTTTCTCCGATGGACGAATCCCTAGCAAATACACGCTTCAGAGCACGTTTTGCCAATTCTTTATCGGCAATATGCCGTCCTTTCACATCATTGACTTTAGAATATTGTATGTCGTGGTCACGACACGCCTCATCTAGACCATTAATTCCGCGATCTCCTCGCGCCAGTCTTTTTTCTAATTTAGTACCCGGGCCGCAGAAACGATAGCCAGGGATATGGGCTTCGAAAGGTAATTTATTTATGAGAGCGTTTACAGCCATGTTACCTCTATCGCATGTAATAGTAGACTGAGGTGTTACAGGTGATCGAAAGCTATTTATACTTAAACTCCTGGTGGAAATACCTCAGTGTCAATCATGCGTTTCATCAAGACAGGTAACAGTCTGAAAATCGATAATCTCGATTTCGATAGTCATGTGAAAAAAGATAGTAGACATGGTCCTCTGTTACCCGACAGCATCAGGTGTATCATTTGCGGACCTTCAAATTGTGGGAAAACAAACATCGTGATAAGCCTGCTGACTCATCCACACGGCTTGCGTTTCAAGAATGTTTACGTCTACTCGAAATCTCTCTACCAGCCTAAATATGAATATCTTAGAAAAGTACTCGGCTCGATCGTGGGATATCATGAATTCAAGGATAGCGATGTAATAATGACGCCTGCGCAAGCTAAAATTAATTCCATTTTTATATTTGATGACGTAGCTTGCGACAATCAAAGTGTGATGCGTGACTACTTTAGCATGGGACGGCATAAACAGATAGACAGCTTCTATCTCTGTCAAACCTATACTCGCATTCCAAAACATCTGATAAGAGACAATGCAAATTTACTGATATTATTCAAGCAGGATGACATGAATCTTAGACATGTATATTCCGATCACGTTAATACCGATATGAGCTTTGAGGATTTCAAACATATGTGCTCGTTATGCTGGAAAGATAAATACGGATTCCTAGTGATAGATAAAGATAGCGATATTAAACATGGCCGATACAGAAAGGGGTTTGACGAGTATATATACCTGTGATTTTACTATCTCAATCAGTTGATAATTACACATGTTATCTGACGCACCTGTCGACATGGACATTACTAATAAAATTATCGAAGCTCGGAAAGCCGTAAAGCGCAAATTAGAGGCACTCAAAATGCACGATCTGCAAATCGAAAAGTCTTTTGCCCCAATCACCGCACCTTTACATTCAATAGCTAAACATATCAAGCTTGAGACGGACGAGAATTTAAACATTAAGAAAAAGTCTGAACCCTCAGAGGATGAAAAAAATATTAATATTACACCGTCACCGTCGATTGTCGACTCTGAAGAAGGCGACCAGTCAGATGAGAAGTATCTTGAGAAATTTAGCGATCTGCCTAAAACGTATATATCTGAGATGATGCATGATACTGAAAATACACATGATTTTCGATATGGTGTACGATATAATCCCGAAGAAGATAAATATTATATTGGAAATTCTGTCATTCAGTTTGACGGTGACAATTTAATAATAAATAATAAAGAGTATCAGGGCACTCGCGGTCTTTATGAATTACTATTTAAAAAACGTTCGCATCACTATAACTATGATGATAAGAAACAGTACATTGATATTGTAAAAAGGACTAGCGCACATAAGAGAAATTATGATTCTGAAAAGCAAAAGTCTGGTAGTAAGAGCTGGAAGTACCTGCATATTATTAAACCGATGCTTTACGCTCGCGAACCTCGGCAACGTGCTCCTGGTAAAGTAAAAGGCGGCGAATTAATGATGCAAGTCACCGATAATGCTATTGATTACGTATATTGGGACGATCCTAATGAACTCGTCGATCGTCTTAGGCTTTTGATAGCTTCACAGGAGGCAGGCAATTCAAGTCATACGAATGAAATAAATAGAATTTTAGAGGAACTATTAGAAAGTAAAATAATCGAACCGCTGGATTAATTTAACAGTACGTAAATTATTGTTGAACTGTAAACATGTCTGCTATAAAAAGAGATATTGTTAATGAAATACATAAGCCGGCTAGAATTAACTTTAAGAGACGAAAAGTCGTAGTTAGAGGTTTAAATGAATTGCTTCAGGCTGACTTAGTCGAAATGATTCCATATGCTAATTACAATAAAAATTATAAATATATTCTCATTGTAATTGATGTTTTTTCAAAGTACGTATGGGCTGAACCAGTTAAATCTAAATCTGGCGTAAATGTTACTCGAGCTATGGAAAAAATATTAGTCGCAGATAAACGAATCCCCGCCAATTTACAGACTGATAATGGAACCGAATTTTATAATATTAATTTTCAAAAATTAATGAAAAAATATAAAATTAATCATTATTCTTCGTATAGCACTAAAAAATGTTCAGTAGTCGAACGCGTAAATAGGACTATAAAATCTATGATGTATAAAGAATTTAGTATAAATGGTTCTTTTCGGTGGTATAATTTACTTGCTGATATTATTAAGAAATATAATAATACTAGGCATCGTACCATCGGCATGAAACCTGTAGATGTAAATAAAAAGAATGAAAAAATACTCTTGAAATCCGTTTACAATTATCCTACAATTACATACTCGCAATTACCTAAATTTAAAATTAACGATCATGTGAGAATAAGCAAGTACAGAGGCGTGTTCGATAAAGGTTATACTCCTAATTGGTCTAATGAAATATTTACTATTTCAAAAATTAATTACACCAGCCCCATAACATACTTACTGACCGATGCACAGAAACAACCAATAGAAGGATGCTTCTATACTGAAGAACTGCAGAAGGTTAAACATTCAGACATGTATCTCGTTGAGAAAGTTTTAAGGAAGAAAGGAAATAAGGTTTTCGTTAAATGGCTTGGATTTGACAGTTCCCATAACAGTTGGATTGAAAAAAGTAGCATTGTTTAATTTTTATGCACTTATATTAATTATTATTATTATTATTATTATTATTATTTTTTTTTTTTTTTTTTTTTTTTTTTTGTTAAAAACCAGTCACCCTTCTCTGTGGCTCCGACCCTCACAGAGGGGAGCTGGTAGTACCGGCAGCCACTCCCCACACCCGTGGGGTAAGTGACTACTGGGTCCGGGAATCGTGTGCCCTGAGCAGACGTAACGAACCGAGGATGACGGCCTTCTGCATTCTGCCGGCTAAGACCTCTGCCGAATTTCGGCATGCCGGTATGATCTTAAGTTCCGAAAGCAGTGTGTGTCTCGTTCCACCGAGGGCTCCTATAATCAGTACCACTATCTTAACAGTATGGTCTGGATACAGTCTGCGGAGTTCGAAGAGCAGATCTCGATATTTTGTTCGTTTTTCCTCCTCCTTCAAGACAATGTTGTTCTCCGCGGGAGCCGAGAACTCCACGACAAACATTGTCTTGAGTTGATGGTCGAGGAGTACTACGTCAGGCTTGTTGGCTTGTATTTGCCTGACGGTGGGAAAAGAGTAGTTCCAATAAATTAGACACTTCTCATTTCCCACAACGGACTCAATATCCCCCGGAGCGTAAGGCAGCACTGGTGTTTCGTCTATCCCATACGAGTGCCTTAAATGATAATAAAGCACTCGTAATGCTCCGTCGTGCCTTTGGATATAGGCCGAGACTGCATATGTCGGGCAAGCCGACAGCAAGTGCATAAGAGTCTCTGGCGCCCTGCGGCAGGCCCTGCAGCTGACATCAGGGACCTCTATACCCATGACACGACTACGATAGACGAGGGTGTTAAATACACCATCCTGGCAAGCCATTATGAATCCCTCGGTCTCAGACTTCAGCCCGGCTGACCTTAAGAAGGCAAAGGTCAGCCTTTCGGATAAGCCAAGGTTCTCTATATTTTTATAGAAAACTCCATGCATTGGCTTATCCGTGTGAAGCTGCAGAAAGATGTTGTGTTCTGCAGCTTTAATTTGGGCTTTTCGTCGAGCAGGTTCCAACTCGGTGACAGAGTCGGGATTTACCCGCTCGGCGTCGAAGGAGAGACCAAGTTCATCGGCTGCTCTCTGTGCTGCCTTAAACAAAAATGCTCCTGTTCCTGCACTTTCATGGTCCCGGACCATGCAGAGGAGGGGATCCGAACTCCTGATAATCTTACAGGCTCCATCCAGAACCATCCTATTATGGAGACTCTCCAAACTCAAGAGTCCACGGCCTCCCCGATGTCGTGGGAGGTATAGCCGTGGAACGGACGATTTAGGATGCAAACTTCTATTGAGATGCATCTTCTTGCGGGTTCCTACGTCGAGTTGTCGCAACTCCTCTCGAGTCCATTTCACTACTCCAAAGGAGTAGAGTAGGATCGGAACGGCAAGCATGTTGGTAGCAGACACCTTGTTCTTCCCCGACAGTTCTGAGGACCAGATCTGTCGGAGTCGGTGCTGATACTTGCCGCGGAGGGCGTTTTTCACTACACCCACTTCTTGGGTGGAGCGTTGCTCGACACCCAAGTAAGTGTACGACTCTCCGGCATCTAGATGATGTAAGATGCTTCCGTCCACGAGCTGCGCGTCCTCTCCGTAGTTCCCGCATCGTCCTCTCTTGAGATGGACCAGTGCACATTTGTCCAGCCCGAACTCCATACCGACAGCCTGCGTGTACTCCTGTACCACCCTGAGGGACTGGTGTAGGTCCCTCTCTCCGGAGGCATAAAGTTTAAGGTCATCCATGTAAAACAGATGGGTGACCTTATGCCTCCTATCGCCGGGGGTACCGCAGTTGTATCCACGGGTTTTCCGGAGCGAAACGGATAATGGCAGTAATGAGATGCAAAACAGAAGGGGGCTAAGGGAGTCTCCCTGAAATACTCCCCTTCTGAATGTTACCGACTCCGTCTGGACTCTATCGTTACCCGATGTAATAGTAAAGCGAGTCCTCCAGAGCGGCATCAGTTGTTCGATGCATCTCACTACGGGACCAGGTACCGCAAGACATCGGAGCAAGTGAACAATAAGCTCATGTGATGTCATATCAAATGCCTTGCGGTAGTCGATCCAGGCCATCGAGAGGTTCCGCTTATACTGCATGGAGTCCTGCGTGACACATCTGTCAATCAACAGGTTCTCCTTGCAGCCAGCGACACCTCTCTTCGACCCTCGTTGCTCATATATCCGTTCGTATACCGGTTCAACTGCGTGGAGCACTCGCATGTACAAGATGCGCGTAAACACCTTGTAACATGCGTTTAGGCAGGTTATCGGCCGGTAGTTCTTTGGGTCAGACAAATCTCCGTTCTTCGGGATCAGCACTGTCCGCCCCTCGACAACCCAAGAAGGAATTTGCTGCTCCCCATTTAGCCATGAATTGAAAATTCTGGCCAAATGGTGGTGGGTACCGGATAACTTTTTCCACCAAAAGTTATTGATCCCGTCGGGACCTGGAGCAGCAAAGTTCTTAGAGCCCTCAAGAGCTCTTCGAACCTCTTCTGGAGTTATCGGTTGGCACACCTCGTTTGGTTGTTGAAGCCTTTGACAGAAGGCTTCAAAGTGTGCCAGGGCTGGAGAGTCTCGGTTGAGTGGAAGCTTCTCCTCGTAAAGCGTTTTCCAGAAATTTTCCACCTGATCTACAGTCGGCGGATTCTCTGCAACACGCGGAGGCGGTTCGAAAAGGCGCGAGGGCTTTTGGCGGAAGAGTTTATTTTCCGCCAGCCCCCTCGCCCGCCTCACTAGTGATTTTTTACAAACCACTAGCATCCGTATCCTGTCGAGACAGTGCTGTTTGGTGGTTCGCAGCACTGCCTCATTGAGTGTGTGATGGACGCGTCTTAAGTTGGCGGCTATTCGACGCACTTTAGGCGTGAACGGCCTATTGGTCGCCATATAGTCCATCACACATTGGATACGGGATGCGTGTTGCCTCGCCGACCGGATCTTGGCTTCCATCTTTTGTATGCGCCGCTCCGCCCTCTCCTGTGGGGAGGCAGTATTACGCCTCTCCGTCCGAGAAAAGCGTTGAGCAGCGGCATACACGGCACAGTTAATGTGCCAGATGTCAGCCCGTTCTGGTAGCGCATCACGAAGTTCTTCATCCACTCTGGCCAGGTCTTGTGGCCCGGGGGCTTTTGTGCGGTGTAGCCCCCGTCTGGTACTGAGGCCCTCTGGTACTGGTGGAACAAGGAGAACCACTTCCTCAACCGGTGAATGCGGCGGTCTTTCGGCCACCTCATTCACCGGTCCAGGAGCAGCCCTCACGTAGCCCCTTCTACGAAGATGGGATACATAGTCACGCAGATTTTGTGGCGTGAAGGCGCCATGCTCTGGATGCTTGTCACACCACAGAGCATGCATTCGCCCCATGTATCCCCTTCGTGCGGGCTCACTGCTTTCGTAGCATTGCAGAAGGTCGTCCCTTAGCTCATCCGTCCACTCAAAGCGTCCTTGTCCATAGCGTTCGTCATCAACGGGCGCTCCATCCGGTTGGGCCCCACCACCTTGCCCTTGACCCCTATCCGGACGAGGTCGATTGTGGGGGCCCTCTCTTCTGTTTGCGGGAACCAGAAGTCAGGGCTTGTGGGTGGTTAGCCCAACAAGCCCACGACCGACACCAGAGGGGAATGAGCTTTCCCCTCCCGGGTGCACTAGGGCTGCCGGTTCGGTTTTGCACCCCCAGCTGGAGTAAGTGGTGGCGCTACTCACCAAAGGCTTGATAGATGAAAGTCAGCCCCTCCTGCTTATTTATTATTATTATTATTATTATTATTATTATTATTATTATTATTATTATTGCTATTATTTTTATAGGTTATGTATTCCATGTACATATATAAGCTTTATTACTGTATTATGCGTTCAGATAAATAAAATATATTATAAAAATTAAATTATTTTTTTATTTTTCGTCTGGGGTGGCTTTATTTTTTAAGATTTAATTTTTTTGATTGCATATTTGAATTCAGCATTAAAAAACACATAAAATGTAGCATGAACATTTTCGTTACAATAAACTTGAAAAATATGAATTTTTTCATTTTTTGCCTGGGCTGGCTTTATTTTTTAAGATTTAATTTTTTTGATTGCATATTTAAATTCGACATTAAAAAAGACATAAAATGTAGCATGAACATTTTCGTTACAATAAACTTGAAAAAAAATCTGAATTCTTCATTTAATTAGGAAATGGGTAATAATAATCAACCATTTTTTAAATTAATTTATTAATACATATAAGAAAGAGGTTACATGTTTTGTGATATAATAACAGAATATTTATGTTCAAGTACTGGATTAATTATTTGAGCGTATCGTAATATTTTAATTTGAAAACGATCTCGATCGCGGGCGTCTTGCATCTAGTTACCACATCTAGCAGTTCTATGGGCATAGCTCCAATGGTAAATGTGATGAATTTTAACGTCCTCGCTGAACTGAACTGTTCTTGGACTTCTTCGGCTGGATACTGACATGTTGAAATGTACGTAAAACTTCAACGTACTTAACGTCTTCTCCGAGTAATTTTAAATTGTTCATAAATTGCTGTAACCTCTTCTTATATGTTTCGGGATCCATCTTTAGGACTCGATGAATTCGATGTTAGTGGTCGTGCCTGCTAGCCCTCTATATACTAAGTACACTTCTTTTAGTATAATGGTTTGTTGTAGCGTTACCATATCATCATCAGAAATAATGCGTGAGTATCTGGCTGGTAGACTCACTTTACAATTTTCGAGGATTACTTGGACCTGGATACCATATGGTGAAAGTGCTTTATATATATCTAGCACTTTATATTTTCTATCGACTTCCAGCTCATAGATTTTCATGAACGGCGTGACATGAGCTTCAACATTAATTTTTGCGAAAGACATTGCTGCTGCTGCTTGTATATATATATCGACTTTAAGATTGTGAATGAATGCAGCGATCTCAGGTCTTTACTTTTATGCTGTATTCCACCCCCACTTTTCGTATCGAGTAAGCAGAAAAATATGGGAAAAAATATGATGATTTCATTGTTTACATTATTTCTCTCCAAACCCTGAGACGCTCCTTATAATGGATCACGTGACTTATTAGTCATTGTATTATAACCGCCGGATGCTGTTATCTAAAGACAATTAATCGCGTTTTAAATATACATATAGCTGTAGACAGTCGCATTTATTTACATTAACAATTTCCTGGAATCCGATAACGTCTCTGCATTTGGTCACAGTTTTAACATTCAAATATAAAATTTACGTATTGAAGTAGATGAATATTTATTCCATATATAAGACTTGTCTATTTAAACTCAATGATGGATGTCTGTAGCCATTTTCTTAACCTCTAACGCCCTCTAACGTAAACATGCAATACTATTCGCCAATAACTATAAACAATAAACGGCAGCCATCTTATTTTTGACACACCCTGTATACTCTTAGCCACGTCCTTTTAGATATAATCTCTTATCTAAGCTCAGGGATTGGATCTCCCATCTCCCCCCTCCCATTAGGTCCTAGGACCTGTCATCTAAGAAGATCCCACCTCACACTACAACCTAGATAATAGGATCTATCATCTAGCACCTGCGCGCCCCCGCGGGGCTTCCGGAATGATGACGTCACACAGAACTCTGATTGCTACTCTACTGACGGGTTTGGTCTCATTCTCTCACTACTTAACTACTAATATATTAAATGTGTTTTCATTTGTTTGAATGGGTAAAAAGGAAGGTCAGTTTTCAACTGCAATTACAAATACAAGTTTAATCACTTCGAATGGGGTTATATGCGATAAATTTCTAACAGTATTTATGCTGTTTTCCCAACAGGTTTGATCAGTAACAAATTGTTCACTACATGTTACGATATGGTCGGAAATTCCAGGTACATTTTTAGTATTCCTTCAAGAGGATTGATGAGAGCAGTTTCTATGAGTATTTATTTGTTGTTCCTACAGTAAATTATATAAGTCTTTATCAGTATGCACTCGGATCTAATTTAAATACAAAAATTATATCAGAATGAAACCTCAAATATTTTAAACAGTGCCCACCTGTAAATCCAAACATTTAAAGATAATATTTTAATGGGAATCCGCCAGAACAGTATCTAATGTAACGTGTGCGGTTTTCCGTGGCTAAATTTTAAAATTATTTGCAATAAATAAGCTTAAACGGATTCGAACAGTTTTTATTTGCATATCCAGATGAATAGTTTTAATTGTTAAATAGGGATCTATGAGGTCAGTGTAATGTTTTTTTTCAATAAAATGTGTTTTTATTGAAAAAAAAAAACATTACACAAAGACACTGACCTATTTAACAATTAAAACTATTCATCTGAAATTGCAAATTAAAACTGTTCAAATCCGTTAAAGCTTATTTATTACAAATACTTTTAAAATTTAGCCACGGAAAGCCGCACGCGTTACATTAGATACTGTTCTGATTGGTTCTCATTGAAATATATCTTTAAATGTTTGGATTTACAAGTGGATACTGTTTAAAATATTTGGTTGTTTCATTCTGATATAATTTTTGTATTTAAAGTAGATCCGAATGCATACTGATAAAGACTTATATTTACTATTGGAACAACAAATACATACTCGTAGAAACTGCTATCATCAATCCTTTCGAAGGAATACTAAATATGTACCTGGAATTTCCGACCATATCGTAACATGTAGTGAACAATTTGTTACTGATCAAACTTCATCACAATTATATTCGGAAAACAGCATAAATACTGTTAGAAATTGATTGCATATAACCCAATTCGTAGTGATTAATCTTAATTCGTACAAGCGAAAGTCCTGCCGGAAGCGCTGCCAGAAGTACTTTTGTACACAGACCTTCAGATTTTTAAGTCCTGCAAGTAGGACGCGCTTTTCAAGCATTCTTGCCATAACCGGTCCTTCTGGCAGTACTGGTTACTTCCGGCAGTACTGGTTCCCATACAACATTTTCACGTTTTTAAAATATTAAATAAATATTTGAGTACTAATATTCTAATATTTTAAAAATATTTGTATATTACCTTTTAATATTTAATAAATATTTTATAAATCAGCAAAAATCACCTACTTGCATGTGAAATATATATGGTAAAAATATTTTTCAAAATATTTTAAAAATATTTTCCTAATGAAAATTGAATATTTCAGTCACATTTTACAAACATTTATTTAATGTTAGTAAAATATTATAAAATGTTATTAAAACGTTTTTTAAAACTTATTTAACACGATTTAAAAATATTTTTGAAATATTTATTTTATACAGGGTGGACCATTAATAATAGACCACAGTTCAAGGGTAGATTCTTTGGATCAAAATATGAGAATATAACCAAACATGCTTTAGTAAATTGTTTCTGTGGGAAAAGATGCAGGGTGTCAAAATTGTATTTTTTTTTCTGCAATATCTCAACTACCTCTTGACCGATCTTTTCCCAATTTGGTAAGAAAATGTATGCCCCATGAGTTATACCTGATGATGAATATTTTTTCTCCTTTTTTTACGAAACGTTGACACTTTTTTTTTTTCAATTAGTTGGCTTTGAGCTGCGCCCATCCAGTCACGAAAAGTGACACTTTTGACTAGGAAATCTCATGCAGGAGTAATTCCTACGTAAAAAAAGGTACACTTAATAGAACTTGATAATTCACCACACTTTTCAATAAACACAATTTGTCCTTTTCAAAAAATTCTTGAGACCTATGCAGCAGTTTTCTCGAAAATGGTTGGATTTATCAAGTTCTATCAAGTGTACTTATCTTTTTTACGTAGAAATGACTCCTACATGAGATTTTTTAGTCAAAAGTGCCACTACGTTTCGTAAAAAAAAAAGAGAGAAAATATATTTCATCATTGGGTATAGCTCATGAGGTGCCCTCCACAGGATAGCGTGATGTAATACATACATTATTGTTTCTTAGCTTAAAAAATGTTTCCTTACCAAATCGGGAGAAGATTGGTCAAGACGTGGATGAGATATTGCAAAAAAAAAGAAAAAAAATTACAATTTTGACACCCTGTATCTTTCTCCACAGCAACAATTTACTAAAGCATGTTTAGTTATATCCTCATATTTTGGTCCAGAGAATCTACCCTTGAACTATGGCCTATGGTCCACCCCGAGGTCCTACTATTCAAGCAAAACATTCATACTGAAAAGAAATTCGTTAGTTTTTTCATAGTTTTTTTTAATTGTTAAACAACACTAAATGTATAAAAAATTATCTAAAACCTTCATTTAACAAACTTTCTACATTTTAATAAAATGGCAATATACATGTAGCGTCAATTTGAGACGCACTCGATATATAGTTATTTGTTAAACAAACGTACAATTTTAAAACTATAAAAACAGCTGTATCTATAGGAAAAAATAAGTAAAATTATAAAAATTGGTAATATGTAATTATGTTTCAGTTTTTTTATATGTGATATGATATCCCTGAATTTTGCTCTAACCAGCCACTCCTTAACACAGCCAACAGTGTCTGCCTCTGTGGCTTCTTTAAAACAATTACGAACTGCTCCTGGAAAGAAATAAAAATTGATCTCAGCTCCCAATAATTGGCGAACACAAAACATTTTTTTTTCCACATTATTTCTTCTTTTATATACTTTTAATACATGCTAACAATTTTTATTTGTGGGCAAAATATTGATGAGTAAAATGCATTTGTTTATAAAAAAAATAAACAAATTTAAAAAATTTGGTTTAAAAATTTCTTAATTTTTTTTGTTAATATCACTAAAAAGAACAAAAAAACTACAATCTGAAAAGAATTTATTGAAAGACTTGATCCACTTAAACAATCGACGATTCAATTTTCGACTTTGCTTTTATTTTTTAGGCGTTGTTCTCAACATACCAACTTGAAATTTGGTATGACGATTTACCTCTCCTAAAGTTTAGTTAAATAATCGATTATTGTTTAAGTTATCATTAATTATTTAATTTCAACTGATTTGATTTGTTACAACTCAAAAAAATGTTCAAGCAGGTTCGGACAAATCCAGTTTTTTTCGCAATTTCATTACGAACAATTCATTATTTGTTCATTGAGATACGAGCTATTCAACTAGAAATATTTAAGAAAAACAGTAAAAAAACACAATTTTGAACATTCTTTTGTTTAAACAAATGCCTTGCGGGAATAGGATTTATTAAAAAACGTTTTGCTACACTCCTCATTATAATGTTTCTGACAAGTTCCAATAAAAAAATTGCTATTGTAAGACGATTCCTTTTTAGATGATTTGGACTCTTAGTTTTACTCCACTACTATATTAGTATCTACACAAAATGGAAATATGAGCAAAACGTTGTTTATTTTACGGTGAAAATAAATTGAGGTTAAATAGAGCACATTTTACATTGCCTATTAAACAAGGTAAATATCATTTTATCATCAAAACTAACAAAAAACTACGATGTAGGTACTCATTAAAAAATAAGGTTAAGAAGCTCATATAGTATCATACTTATATGAATTAATTTTAGTGCAATAAGTATATTTTTGCGACATACCGGGTAAGTTGTGGTATGTATTATTAGCTTACCGCTTCATTTTCGCGAGAAGTGGTTTAATAGGGGAGTACGGTTTCACGTGACTTTTGATATGTCAAAACACTAACCGCAGCTTACCCAGCTCTTGAAGTAGGTTAGAAGCGGTATGTATCGCTGTCCTTGTTTGCTGTCAAGCTCGTAAACTAACATCTTTTTGAATTTGTAAGATATAGTTTGAAAGTAACTATCTATATTTTCGCGACACCGGTTTGCAAATATATAGCAATATGGTGGGGGTTTAACCGCTACATACCACTCTTATTTAACCCGGTATGTCGCAAAAATGTACTTAATGTTTTAGTTTAATATAGGTAGGTATCAAATCCTCAGTATTGTAAAAAATACACCATAGTCATGCTGTGTTTCAATACAGAAGTACAATAATAATTCTAAGATTTAGAACATTATTAATTATTAAAATTCTACTTACCCAGATAATAAATTATGCAAAGATTGAACTGAAACTTTATAAAAATCACCAAATCGACCGACATTCAACATGCGTCATGGTAAAAGTGGCGCTACTGTCGGCCCACTGCTAGCTAGGTTTGACGCGGGAAATTTAAAATAGTACCACACATTTTCTTAAATTATGATAAAAAGTTAATAAGAACATTCAAAAACGATGTTAATAATATGAAAACAGTGTTTATAAAATGTTCTAAAAAATAATTTTCAAAACATTTAAAAACTGTTTAATAACTGATTACTAAATATTACTAAAATAATATTTTTTCCGTAAGGTGTATGAAATGTTAATAAAATATTGAAAATATTTTTTACATATAAGCACTGTTTTTTGAATATTTATAAAATATTTCATGCTGTATGGGTTACTAAATACAAATTTTAAACATGTAATTGTAATTGAAAATTTGAGATTTTGAAATAACTAAAACAAAATTACTATCTGAAAAGTCGTTATGTTGGCTGGGAATTGTATATGACGTCTTTTCTGCGTAATTTGTTGGTTGCACAAGACGTAAATCTTCCAGCCTGACATGGCTCACCTTATTATCAAAATACCACTGGACACTCGCAGAACAAGAAAAAATTGATTTAACAATGCCCTTATATATTGCATTTTTATAATTTTCACCAAATGTTGCTTTACTCCAGGCATTTTCACTATGCGGCGCATCAAAATACGTAGCCAAAACGTATACCTCACACCCCAAGCGCGGATCTAGAAATTTCAATAATTTTTCTCTCGCCTGTGGCGTATGGGCCCATACGAAATATGGGAAATAACATCTCGAGAAGCACTTCTCTAACGACCCCTTAAAAATTTTGAAAAAGCAGTTTGCGAAAAATTTTTTCAAAATTCGATTACCCCCCCAGGTCTAGGGACTCCGGTTTAAAATTATTTTTTTTGTCATATGCATTTCACTTTTCATAAAAATACAGCAACACGTTTTGAAGTTTATGAAAATATTTTCATTACTAACTGAGATACAACGAATTGAAATTTTGTGATTCACAATTTAACAAATCACAAAATTTCAATTCGTTGTATCTCAGTTAGTAATGAAAATATTTTCATAAACTTCAGAACGTGTTGCTGTATTTTTATAAAAAGTAAAATGCATATGACAAAAAAAATAATTTTAAACAGGAGTCCCTAGACCTGGGGGGGGGGGGGGTAATCGAATTTTGGAAAAATTTTTCGCAAACTGCTTTTTCAAAATTTTTTAGGGGTCGTTAGGGAAGTGTTTCTCGAGATGTTATTTCCCATATTTCGAATGAGTCCCATGCGCCACAGACGAGAAAAAAATTATTGAAATTTCTAGATCCGCGCTTGTCACACCCTGTCACTATCTTGCACGCCATTTTGATACTAAAGGAGCTAGAAACTCCGTCGTTTTTTGCGCTTAATTGTTGAGAAATTATCTATCGAATGGTGGGGGCCTCAGTCCTACTAGAAAGAGATGAAGTGTTCGAAAATTGAGTTAAAGTCGGTAGTACGCCCCGTACTGCCAGAAGGACGCTGTACGAATTATCATTAAACTTGTATTTGTAATTAAAGTTGAAAACTGACCTTCCTTTTTACACATTGAAACAAATGAAAACACATTTAATATATTACTGAAAAAAAACATTAATACTCATAGCAACTGATCTCGTAAATCCCTATTCAAACATTATAATTTGTAATCTTCAATTGCAAATCAAAACTGTTCTAACCTAATGCAGCTCGTTTCTTATAGAAACACTTGCCATTTAACCACGAAAAGCCGCATGTTTTACATTAGATACTGTTCTCATAAATTCTCATTGAGATAGTATAAGTAAATGTCTGGATTTACAAATAGATACTGTTTAAAATATTTGGTTGGTTTATTCTGATATAATTTTCATATTTAAATTAGATCTGAATCTGTACTGATAAAGACTTATATAATTTACTAGAGGAACAACAAATATATACTCGTAGAAACTGCTCTCATCAATCCTCTTGAAGGAATACTAAATGTGTACTTGGAATTTCCGACCATATCATAACATGTAGTGAACAATTTGTTACAATGGTACAATAACTACTCCAGCTTCTTGTTTTCTCTCTGTAGCCTTTGCTTTGACAGTAACTAGCGAGAACGTTTCGTTAACAGCAGCTAGAACAATAGTTTATGACAAAATTTTATAACTTTTTTGTGTATTATTTACTTAAGAGCAATTTCTAACTTTTTTAGAAATTCTTTGTCTTTACCTATAGGTACCAACAATATGTTACATCGTTGCCCAAGGACTTTGTTTCCATTTATTACTTATATAAATGTGTAGTTTTAATGATTGTGATTATACAATTTAAGCTACAATAAAGCACCTATAATTTTTCTGTGGCTTGAGCTTAGTTAAATTTCTTTAAATTTCAATTTCAAGATTGGGAAATATGTCAATAAAACTCCAACAAATAAGTAGGTACCTAATAAGCGACTTAACACTGCACCGAGGTGCTAATGATTTACACTTCTACCCCAGATAGCATTTATTATTCCACGAATGTACATTTTGCATTCCCAATGTTCTAATTGCATTCTGTACTTGCCATGTATGTTCCCTCAACATTCCCATATAAATAATATTTTCACATATACAATATGATTATACATACGATATAAATGGAATATACAGAAAAGTTTATATTCACAGTCACATATACTGTATACACGTATCAGGGAACGTTCTTCGTATATGTGTTCATGTACATCGTATAAACATTCGTCAATGATTTTATCTGTATAATACAGGTATATTTTTTGTAGAAATATTTGCATCGCCCGAGCGCCGCGCCGACAGTAATATCATCAAAAGTTCAGCACTTTTAACGCGAACGCTGATTGGTTCGATTTTTGAACTAATAAAAATAAACCTGCATCACAACTGATGAGACAGCAATGCTAGTTTTATAGTACCTATCTACCTACCTACCTACCTACAAAAATAATAATGATATTTCTCTATCTATATAGATTTGATTTAAGTACATTTATAATCATCCCCTGTGCGGTGTATGACGTTTTATAAATTTTAAATCGTTCGTCAATATTATTGTATATATGAAATATGTTTTAAATTTTGAATCCAGACTTTAGATTTGTGATCGAATATTGAATAATAATGAATATGAAATATTAAATAATAATGAATGAAATATTAAATAATAATGAATAATAACCCTTTTTTAATTTATGTACTGTGTTCAATTAATTAGTAACTATCTCGGTAACTATCGGCATTTCTTAAGCAGATAGTTCAGACTTAGAATGGGTATTTAATTACTTTTTATCTTTTATATTTAGATTTCCGTTTTCCATGTCATTACAATCCCCTTGTAGAATTTTTTAAATGCGCGCCACGGTCCTTAGGTTAGTGCGCATGCTCCACGGTCAGTCACGATTCTGCTGTCAAATGCAAATGTCGGTTTCTTCAATTTGTGTTTTTTTTTGTTTTCCCGTGATTTATTAATTAGTCCAAGTATACATTAATTGCATTGCAGTAAGTATTTTACAATTATTGTATACAATATAACTACCACATAGTTTTGTTGTCATTTGCAGATATTTTATATTTAGACACTAAAGTTTAATGTGTATCCCTTTGTACATATTATACTAAGCATACCACCTATATTAGTTATAATAATTACGGCGTTTGTAGGTATCGATTTTTAGAAAAGAAACTGAGGTGTCTTTGTAATGGTCTCGGTCCACGAAAAGGAAGCTTGGTAGTCACCATTCAAACAATTGACTGATCATTGAAAAACAGGTGAAAATGCAGATGAAATGTGAACACTTTACGGGGTGTTTAAATCTTATTTTCAAGAAGGTAGGTTCAATCTATTTCAATATTAAGGAGCTTTTGTTTATTTAAATCACAACCATTGGATTTGATTACATCATTTGATTACAATACGAGTTGTGATAGGTATTTACCTATTTGTAGTAATTTGCTTTATACCTATTTCAGAGGATTATAGAAGAGCTGCAATTAATTGAAAAGGGCAGAGATCTGATGTACAGAGTGAATGAAAACAAATCAAAGGACTATGTACAAAAAGCACGTCAGATGATATCGAAGAACATATTGGAAGCCGTCGACTTCCCAAGAAATTTTGTCTTTACTAGAAGTTGAAAGAAGATAGGTATGTTGTTCTTTTAATAACTCTGGTAGGCATTTAAAATCAAGTACCTGAAATTTCGAACGTTCACTTGAACGAATTTCATATGAAAAAGAAAAATTAATAAAAGCCACACTTCGATTTAGGTGTAAAAACTTAAGTATTGTGGATATTTATTGTCAGCAAATGTGGCAATGAAGTGTTTATGCCTAAATCGATATGTGGTTTTTATTAACTTTTCTTTTTCATCTAAAATTCATTCAAGTGAACGTTCGAAACTTCAGGTACATATAAAATCACACGTTAAACAAATCCTCGTCATAATATGATACTCTCAACTATGACAGTGGGTACCGATATTCCTGATCTTTGACCTTTCATATCTCAAAAACTGGCGATTTTCAGATATTGTGCCCATGAAAACTTTTGATCAGGATATTATGAAGTACAACATACTACATTTTCAGCCCATTTGACTGTACCTTCTTTTCCATTTATTTTGTGCCTGCCGTGTCCTTTCTCGTATATACAAAAAAATGTTGAGTATTCTATAATTAACATTTTTAACAAATTGCCGGACAACATAAAAAAACTCACTTTAAAAACATTAAAACTAGAACTCAAACGGATACTAATAAAAAAGGCTTACTATACGGTGGACGAATATTTCACTGATGTTTTAATACATTAATAAAAAACTTACTTTTGTACTCTCAAACTAGGCTGTTCTCAAATTTATCATTGTATTGTATTGTTATACCATTTTAATATTTTAACCAAACACATTTTTATCCAAACTAGGCATATTATCTATTTTAAAATTAACTTTAATTACTGTTGTCGTCCTCTATTTATTTTCACTGTTACCATTTGTTAGTGTTTCAATTTTATTATGATATGTATTTTTTACATTAATATTAACTATATTCTTTTCTTCTGTTGTATTCTCTTAATGTTTTTGACGTGTTCTACATCCAATGAGGTATTGTATGTAAAAAGGAACAAATAAATGTATCTATCTATCTATCTATGATAATATCAATTTGTTTAATTTATGTTTGATCAGTTTTATTTTTTCTGTAAGATCTTTGTAAGATGTTTTTATATTTTTCAACTTTATCATGACCAGTTTTTAAAGAGAAATAAGTACCTATTCAAATATAATACAATGTATTTTCTTTCATAGTTGGACTAGCACACGTGTATCTCCTCCTCTGGACAGGAAGGAAATACCTTCTTAAAAATTGGAAAAGCCAAAAGAAAGTATTCAGCCAATAGGATCAGTCACAGATGATGTGTTGAGAATGAAAAGTGGACTTTCGCAATTACAAGTATCACCATCGGCAAAACCTGGACACTTGGTTTTGAAAATGTAAGCCCTCCAATTTTTACTATTTTTTACTTACGGACAAAAAATTCGTTATAGTAAAATATGACAGTTCATAAGTTGCAAAGAAAATTTTTTTGTTAAAAAAAATCTGAATTGAAATTTTTGTCACAATTGTTTTTTATTATTACAATTCATTTTTGTAACAAAAAATAAAAATATATTTAAAGTAACACAACTGTTTTATTTATACCTCTTCCTATTTTATAATTTAAGATGCATACTTAATTGTTACAACAATGTAAAGTAATTAATAAAATAAAATCATGTTTTGTTCTTGGCAATTTAAAACACGATTTGAAATAGATAAAACTTTAAGGTAGTGTAATATGATCATTAGATTTTTTCATAAATAACACGTTAAATATGATTTTTAAGCTGAAGTTTTAGAGTGATAAATGTTTGATCCATTTTAAAATGGTTTTTAACAGATCTTATTAACGTAAAACTATTTTTTTTACATATATTTGTGGACCTTTGTAAAGTATTGTTATAGCAAATACAGTTTTATTTAAGTTTATTTAGCATTTGTGTGCTCCATTCAATAAAATTTGATGAATAAAACATTTGACTTTAGTGGAAAACTGATAGTAAAAACAAATTTTCTGTGCATGTATTCCACATTTACTTACATAATATTCTTCACAAGGAATATGAAATGTGGAAAATTAGAGTAAGTACCTAATAATTGACTGTAACAATTAAACTTTAAAATTAGATATTGGATTTATTATATGCAAGTACTTCACTCATATCATGTATTCTCTTGAGTTTAATTATTATAATAATTTATTATTTGCTATAATCATAGATGAGTCGCTGCGTCATACTGAACATATTCAGAATGAAGCAGCGACTCATCAATGATTACAATAAGTAATAAATTTTTATAATAATTGAACTTTGAAGAAAATACATGACATGAGTGAAGTACTTATAGCTGCCACTGATACTTAATGTTCATTCCTATAATATACATGCATCATAGATTTATGATCCATGTGTAACATACCAGGCACCTACGGCTTAATTCCTGCGAAGGTAGTACTCATATACCATGAACATGCAGTGTACATTGTGAATGTAGAATGGACCTTCCTCCTATATACCTCATGTATCTATCAGTATGTCAATATACGTTTCTGGTTCATATCAAGTTCCGTTTTGGTCTATGGGTACGTTGTAGGAATCTTACTCGTATATCGAGAGGCGGTCATCTGTACGTCTCTCTGACATTCAGATTTTCTACACGGAATACAAAATGAATATTCATTCTTAGTTTCATGGGTACATAAAGTACGTTCCGAGCACATGCTCTGAATGTAAAAATGCTATCTGGGACGTACTTACCTACAATAGTTTTGATCTCTGAACTTGATTCCACACAAAAACAAAGACGATATTTTTAACATGTTAAAAACGCACGCTAGAAGTCACGTTGCACCTCCTTCAGGGTCACTTGTGTTAGGTTAGAATATTACGATTAGGTTATTTTGTTAGGTATAGTTAGGGATATTTGAGTTAATTTCGTATCCTTTTCTAGCACGAACTATGTAATACAGAGTGCGAAAGAGATGTCCTATAATAATTTTATAACCAGATTTACCGGGAAATTTAAAACATCACAATATTAAAATGTTATTCAACTGTATGAAGATACGGGAATTATTAAACTAGTTTTTGATCGGCGAGTTTTATTTTTTGTTATTAGATACATAAAAAAAATAAAACGGCTGGTAACACTAATCACTATTTTAATAAATTTATAGAGTATTTAAACGAATAAATCATCAAGTATTATATAGGCACAATTACATTTTCATTACCACTTAATGGCAACTGAAGACATTTTTGTTTAATATCACAAGCGTTAATTGGTAAAAGAGCTTCTTATTTTCATAGGGCATGCTATTATTATGTTGCTTAAACTACACTGGTCACTGATGTTATAACCTAACTATAGCAGCTACTACACCAAAACAATATACATAATATATATACTTAACCAAACTTTTTTGACATTCCATATGTAAGCTAGCTTGTTTCACGTTTGTAGTTTACCAAAATACATGATTAAATATATATGTGTAATGTAATTGTAGAAAAACTTAAAATATCCATGATGATCACAAAATATATAAATGTTATATCTGGTGTAAACATATAAGATGGGTTGATGTGTAATATGTAGCAATTATCTAAATATCACATATTTTAATGTTATTATTTAAAACACAAGCAATATAACTTTAAACGTACATACTGATTACAGAAATACATAAATGTTATATAGCTGATAAATACACATAATACTTGTTATTGTAATGTAGCAGTTACGTAAAAATCACATATTTTAATGTTATTATTTAACAAACAGGCAATGTAACTTAAAATCTACATGATGATAACAGACATACATAAATATTATATGGCATGTAAATATACAAAATACTTGTTTTTGTAATTCAGCAGTTATGTAAAAATCACATATTATAATGTTTGTATTTAACAAACAGGCATGTTTGTTAATAACTTAAATGTATATAACATTTGAAGATGGTTTATATAATAGATATATTTGGTAATATGGTGTGTGTTACCTTGACAATCTCTCTTTGGGACGTAACAGCCATATGTGTGTTCACTGGGAGCTAACACTTATTTAGAAAATCAAAACTCTGCAGTATCACTATATACATTATAATTCGTTGTACTTAAAGTCTGTCTACTTAAACAAGTAAACTTTAACTTAACTATTAAACTTCTCAAATTAGAAACAGGGATTAAATACATAAATATACAGGGTGTCCCGTAAATAATGGATAATCCTGAAAACTGTAGTAGGCCAGGCCATAACCTATCAGAATATCACAATTTGACCTTATTGAAAACCCTACAGTTTTCGAGATATGGGCACTTTTTTGAAATTTTGAAAATTTCTACTCTAGAGTAGTATTTTGCATGTCACTGCCACAAGGTAAGGATTTTTTCATTCTCTTTTTTGGTAAGTATTCTAGAACAGTCGTGTTATCAAACGTGTATAGAAGTTTTTAGATAACGGCAGTGGTATTCTAAAAAAAAAATATATTTCTTAAATTTCGATTTCACCAAGATTCCGTTTGCTGATTTTGACCTTTGATGGTGTAAAGAAAAGTGCCAAGCAAAATTTGCCACTTATCTTGAAAACTTGCCCACTTATTATTATATTCTAAAATGTTTAAAAATTCTGATTCTTCTTGTTAGAAAAAAAAGATATAGCTATTTGAATAGTGGAGAAGCTAAATTTATCAATTTAAAATTTTTAACAAGTAAGCCTTGTTTTTAATTGCATGTGACGCATGTCATTTTGTACGTCTCGTATTACCGATTCAGACTTTGTTTGTTTACGAATAATAACGAATTAGCGTTTCTCTGGACTTATTGGAATTCGTTGAGAACAACAATGCTTCGTATACAGTATACACAACGTGAGTATGCTAATATGCATACTATTTACGGCGAATGTCGAGGCACCGCCAGTGCATCCGCTGTGCGTTATCGAAAATATATTCTAAAATGTTTAAAAACTCTGAGGTAAGAGGACGAAGAAAGATCGAAATAAAATAAAAAGTAATTTCACCTGCATTTATTAAAAATTATTAAAGAGAAATAAACAACTTATAATAAATGTTCGAATTGCTCTCCTCCAGCTCTGATGCAGGCTCTGCACCTTTTAATAGAGGAACATTTTAAATGGCGTGAATATCCAGATCGGCTGATTTCTTCAGCGGTTTCTCCGATGCGCTCATGCAATTCATTCAAGGATTGCACAGGTCGGAAGTACACCTTTTCCTTCATGCATCCCCAGTAAAAAAAGCTAAAGGATTTAGGTCTCGTGACCTGGGTAGCCACAGAATTGGAGCTAAGCGACCGATCCATCTTCCTGGATATTTCAAATTTTGATATGCTTTCAACTCTCTCCCATAATGTGCAAGGCATCCATCGTTCTGTAACGACATTGTCAGCCTCATGGATAAAGGAAAGTCTTCTAGTAAGACCGGTAGGTCGTTTTGAAGGAATTCCAAATAATTGTCTGACGTTAATATTGGTGGCAGTTCGAATGGGAGTAGTTATGCAGTACCAATACTGGACCAATTCAAGGTCAAGCTGGAGCTGCGGCTGTAGCTGTGACGTCAGCACGCCTGCAGCCCCGCGGGGGGCGCGCGGGTGATAGATGATAGATCCTATGATCTAGGTTCTAGTGTGAGGTGAGATAATGCTAGATGATAGATCCTATTATCTAGGTTGTAGTGTGAGGTGGGATCTTCTTAGATGATAGGTGATAGGACCTAATGGGAGGGGGGAGATCCAATCCCCGAGCTTAGATATTAGATTATAGCTAAAGATAAGAGATTATATCTAAGAGGGCGTGGCTAAGAGTATATAGGATGTATCTAGTAATAAAAGAAGTATACAGGGTGTATTTAGTAATAAAAATAAGTATATAAAGTGTACTAGTGATGTGGTGTATCTAGTAATAAAAATAAGATGGTTGCCGTTTATTGTTTATAGTTATTGGCGAATAGTATTGCATGTTTACGTTAGAGGGCGTTAGAGGTTAAGAAAATGGCTACAGACATCCATCTTTGAGTTTAAATAGACAAGTCTTATATATGGAATAAATATTCATCTACTTCAATACGTAAATTTTATATTTGAATGTTAAAACTGTGACCAAATGCAGAGACGTTATCGGATTCCAGGAAATTGTTAATGTAAATAAATGCGGTTGTCTACAGCTATATGTATATTTAAAACGTGATTAATTGTCTTTAGATAACAGCATCCGGCGGTTATAATACAATGACTAATAAGTCACGTGATCCATTATAAGGAACATCTCAGGGTTTGGAGAGAAATAATGTAAACAATGAAATCATCATATTTTTTCCCATATTTTTCTGCTTACTCGATACGAAAAGTGGGGGTGGAATACAGCATAAAAGTAAAGACCTGAGATCGCTGCATTCATTCACAATCTTAAAGTCGATATATAAGCAGCAGCAGCAATGTCTTTCGCAAAAATTAATGTTGAAGCTCATGTCACGCCGTTCATGAAAATCTATGAGCTGGAAGTCGATAGAAAATATAAAGTGCTAGATATATATAAAGCACTTTCACCGTATGGTATCCAGGTCCAAGTAATCCTCGAAAATTGTAAAGTGAGTCTACCAGCCAGATACTCACGCATTATTTCTGATGATGATATGGTAACGCTACAACAAACCATTATACTAAAAGAAGTGTACTTAGTATATAGAGGGCTAGCAGGCACGACCACTAACATTGAATTCATCGAGTCCTAAAGATGGATCCCGAAACATATAAGAAGAGGTTACAGCACTTTATAAACAATTTAAAATTACTCGGAGAAGACGTTAAGTACGTTGAAGTTTTACGTACATTTCAACATGTCAGTATCCAGCCGAAGAAGTCCAAGAACAGTTCAGTTCAGCGAGGACGTTAAAATTCATCACATTTACCATTGGAGCTATGCCCATAGAACTGCTAGATGTGGTAACTGGATGCAAGACGCTCGCGATCGAGATCGTTTTCAAATTAAAATATTACGATACGCTCAAATAATTAATCCAGTATTTGAACATAAATATTCTGTTATTATATCACAAAACATGTAACCTCTTTCTTATATGTATTAATAAATTAATTTAAAAAAATGGTTGACTATTATTACCCATTTCCTAATTAAATGAAGAATTCAGATTTTTTTTAAGTTTATTGTAACGAAAATGTTCATGCTACATTTTATGTCTTTTTTAATGTCGAATTTAAATATGCAATCAAAAAAATTAAATCTTAAAAAATAAAGCCAGCCCAGGCAAAAAATGAAAAAATTCATATTTTTCAAGTTTATTGTAACGAAAATGTTCATGCTACATTTTATGTGTTTTTTAATGCTGAATTCAAATATGCAATCAAAAAAATTAAATCTTAAAAAATAAAGCCACCCCAGACGAAAAATAAAAAAATAATTTAATTTTTATAATATATTTTATTTATCTGAACGCATAATACAGTAATAAAGCTTATATATGTACATGGAATACATAACCTATAAAAATAATAGCAATAATAATAATAATAATAATAATAATAATTAATATAAGTGCATAAAAATGCTACTTTTTTCAATCCAACTGTTATGGGAACTGTCAAATCCAAGCCATTTAACGAAAACCATATTTCCTTTCTTCCTTAAAACTTTCTCAACGAGATACATGTCTGAATGTTTAACCTTCTGCAGTTCTTCAGTATAGAAGCATCCTTCTATTGGCTGTTTCTGTGCATCGGTCAGTAAGTATGTTATGGGGCTGGTATAATTAATTTTTGAAATAGTAAATATTTCATTAGACCAATTAGGAGTATAACCTTTATCGAACACGCCTCTGTACTTGCTTATTCTCACATGATCGTTAATTTTAAATTTAGGTAATTGCGAGTATGTAATTGTAGGATAATTGTAAACGGATTTCAAGAGTATTTTTTCATTCTTTTTATTTACATCTACAGGTTTCATGCCGATGGTACGATGCCTAGTATTATTATATTTCTTAATAATATCAGCAAGTAAATTATACCACCGAAAAGAACCATTTATACTAAATTCCTTATACATCATAGATTTTATAGTCCTATTTACGCGTTCGACTACTGAACATTTTTTAGTGCTATACGAAGAATAATGATTAATTTTATATTTTTTCATTAATTTTTGAAAATTAATATTATAAAATTCGGTTCCATTATCAGTCTGTAAATTGACGGGGATTCGTTTATCTGCGACTAATATTTTTTCCATAGCTCGAGTAACATTTACGCCAGATTTAGATTTAACTGGTTCAGCCCATACGTACTTTGAAAAAACATCAATTACAATGAGAATATATTTATAATTTTTATTGTAATTAGCATATGGAATCATTTCGACTAAGTCAGCCTGAAGCAATTCATTTAAACCTCTAACTACGACTTTTCGTCTCTTAAAGTTAATTCTAGCCGGCTTATGTATTTCATTAACAATATCTCTTTTTATAGCAGACATGTTTACAGTTCAACAATAATTTACGTACTGTTAAATTAATCCAGCGGTTCGATTATTTTACTTTCTAATAGTTCCTCTAAAATTCTATTTATTTCATTCGTATGACTTGAATTGCCTGCCTCCTGTGAAGCTATCAAAAGCCTAAGACGATCGACGAGTTCATTAGGATCGTCCCAATATACGTAATCAATAGCATTATCGGTGACTTGCATCATTAATTCGCCGCCTTTTACTTTACCAGGAGCACGTTGCCGAGGTTCGCGAGCGTAAAGCATCGGTTTAATAATATGCAGGTACTTCCAGCTCTTACTACCGGACTTTTGCTTTTCAGAATCATAATTTCTCTTATGTGCGCTAGTCCTTTTTACAATATCAATGTACTGTTTCTTATCATCATAGTTATAGTGATGCGAACGTTTTTTAAATAGTAATTCATAAAGACCGCGAGTGCCCTGATACTCTTTATTATTTATTATTAAATTGTCACCGTCAAACTGAATGGCAGAATTTCCAATATAATATTTATCTTCTTCGGGATTATATCGTACACCATATCGAAAATCATGTGTATTTTCAGTATCATGCATCATCTCAGATATATACGTTTTAGGCAGATCGCTAAATTTCTCAAGATACTTCTCATCTGACTGGTCGCCTTCTTCAGAGTCGACAATCGACGGTGACGGTGTAATATTAATATTTTTTTCATCCTCTGAGGGTTCAGACTTTTTCTTAATGTTTAAATTCTCGTCCGTCTCAAGCTTGATATGTTTAGCTATTGAATGTAAAGGTGCGGTGATTGGGGCAAAAGACTTTTCGATTTGCAGATCGTGCATTTTGAGTGCCTCTAATTTGCGCTTTACGGCTTTCCGAGCTTCGATAATTTTATTAGTAATGTCCATGTCGAGAGGTGCGTCAGATAACATGTGTAATTATCAACTGATTGAGATAGTAAAATCACAGGTATATATACTCGTCAAACCCCTTTCTGTATCGGCCATGTTTAATATCGCTATCTTTATCTATCACTAGGAATCCGTATTTATCTTTCCAGCATAACGAGCACATATGTTTGAAATCCTCAAAGCTCATATCGGTATTAACGTGATCGGAATATACATGTCTAAGATTCATGTCATCCTGCTTGAATAATATCAGTAAATTTGCATTGTCTCTTATCAGATGTTTTGGAATGCGGGTATAGGTCTGACAGAGATAGAAGCTGTCTATCTGTTTATGCCGCCCCATGCTAAAGTAGTCACGCATCACACTTTGATTGTCGCAAGCTACGTCATCAAATATAAAAATGGAATTAATTTTAGCTTGCGCAGGCGTCATTATTACATCGCTATCCTTGAATTCATGATATCCCACGATCGAGCCGAGTACTTTTCTAAGATATTCATATTTAGGCTGGTAGAGAGATTTCGAGTAGACGTAAACATTCTTGAAACGCAAGCCGTGTGGATGAGTCAGCAGGCTTATCACGATGTTTGTTTTCCCACAATTTGAAGGTCCGCATATGATACACCTGATGCTGTCGGGTAACAGAGGACCATGTCTACTATCTTTTTTCACATGACTATCGAAATCGAGATTATCGATTTTCAGACTGTTACCTGTCTTGATGAAACGCATGATTGACACTGAGGTATTTCCACCAGGAGTTTAAGTATAAATAGCTTTCGATCACGTGTAACACCTCAGTCTACTATTACATGCGATAGAGGTAACATGGCTGTAAACACTCTCATAAATAAATTACCTTTCGAAGCCCATATCCCTGGCTATCGTTTCTGCGGCCCGGGTACTAAATTAGAAAAAAGACTGGCGCGAGGAGATCGCGGAATTAATGGTCTAGATGAGGCGTGTCGTGACCACGACATACAATATTCTAAAGTCAATGATGTGAAAGGACGGCATATTGCCGATAAAGAATTGGCAAAACGTGCTCTGAAGCGTGTATTTGCTAGGGATTCGTCCATCGGAGAAAGAGCGGCAGCAGCCGGTGTAGCAGGCATCATGAGTGCTAAAGTTAAATTAGGCTTGGGATGTAAAAAAAGAAAATGTGGCGGTACGATGACGTTTAAAAAAATATCCAATAAAATTCGTAAACTAGTACGTGGAGCTCCCTCTGTCGGGGATGCTATTAAAAAGGCCTCTCGTGCAGTACAGCGTATTAAAAAAGATAAAAAAATATCACCGATGGCTGCTCGCGTTATTCCTATACCGAAGACGGGCGGCGTTCTACCGCTAATACCAATATTTGCTGGACTTAGTGCTCTGGGAGCGCTAGCCGGTGGATCTGCAGGTACAGCGAAAGCTGTAAGAGATTCTCAGGCGGCAGCCTCCCAGCTTAAAGAATCTAAACGTCACAATCAGGCTATGGAGAGTATCGCCCTCGGTAAGGGACTCTATCTTCGTCCCTATCGAACAGGACTTGGACTATACATGAATAAAAACACCAACAGCAAGTGACTAGTAAAATTACCAAATCGAGCGCTCACCGACGTGGATCTGAAAAAATATGTTAAGATGTTAAATATACCTAATTTTCGAGGAATATTTATGCGGGACCGACTACCTAAACGCGTACATAAAATTGAGACGGGCATTGTGAACTTGGATAGTGATAGCGGTAATGGTACTCATTGGACTGCATACTTTAAGAACGGTTCGAAAGCTGTTTATTATGATAGTTTTGGTAATTTACAGCCTCCTCTCGAATTAATAAAATATTTAAATTGTTCTATTGAATACAATCACAAGCAGTATCAGTCTTATGACACAGTAAATTGTGGACATCTGTGTTTACAATTTCTATATAATGCGTCATGCTTTTAAGTCACGTTCATTCTCAGAGCTAACCTTGAAGCCGCAACATGTCTTGTACGTTTACATTATCCGGCAAATCATCTAATTTAACCGCGCACTTTTCCCCACCCATAGACCTTGAAGACGGCGCTGAATATTCGCTTGCTTTAATAAATTTCGAGGCGTATAACTCCATACCGAACATAGACGCTACAAATAATCATATATATTATGATACAGACGATAAGTTTATAAAAATTCCGGAGGGCTCGTATGAAATAGAAGATATAAATAATTACGTAAGAAAGCATTTTATTCTGAATCATGGTAACGATGGTCATATTTCTATAGTATCCAATAAAAATACGTTAAAAGTGGAAATAAAATCCAATAAGATGATAAATTTTGAAAAGCTCCTCTGGTAGTTATCGACTGTTCGTGTCAGAATGAGGTTGTAAAGTCGAGTGCAGTGGACATTAGGCTGGAATTTAGCACTAATAAAAATATTCCGAAAGACACTGCTGCATATTGTCTTATAATTCATGATAGATTGATTTTTTACAATCCTTTAACCAGTATAGTTCGTCCATACTAATATGTATATAATAGACGTGCAGGGCTTCCAGCATAAAAAGGAGTTAGCTTTTACATGTAAAGAAATTTCAATTTTTAATATTACCGATGTCTCGTGTGTACATCGGATAATTAAACCGACTGTTAGTTACGGGCTTCTTACACGCAATATTCAGAAGCAAATTAATTGGATAACTGATCATGTGCACGGTCTCCAATGGTCCACGCCTTATGATAATCTCCGGTACGGTGACCTGCAGGACTTCATCGACAGCCACGTACTTGAGAGAGAAGCAAAAGTTTATGTCAAGGGACTGGAAAAGAAGCGTTATCTGTCTAATAATAATAATATTATAGACTTATATAATTGTAATAATATGAATAGTTTAATGTTAAATAATTTAGAATATCATTGTCATAAACATATTAATAATCATTTACGCTGCTCTAGGCAGAATGTCTACTCGATATATCAGTGGTATATTGTAAATAAAGATAAGGATTTTGAATAAACAAATTTATGCTAACCATACTGGCTTTTATTTCTGTATACATGTGTGTGCGTGTATGAATGACGAGTGGGGTGGGGGGCAGAGAGAGAGAGAAGTGGGGGGAGAGCTCTCGCTTCGAGTCAGAGCGCGGTGATCAGTTAGACGTTGCAAAGATGCACAATCAAACGGGGCTTAGAGAGCTGATAGCGGGCAATATTTGCCAATGTTCAATGTGTCAAGTCCCACCGGAGGGCTGGAGGTACCTGGGGCTGCCTCAGCCCCAGGACCCCGTAACGCAACCACCGCCGCCACCACAGAAGATGCCCCGGCTGATACTCTTAGCCGACATCATGAAAGGTATTTAAAATATTTTTTCTGTTTCGTATAACTCAATACTTATAGATATTTTTTTAAATTGTTACAGACTCCATTGAACTCAGAATTTCTTCGGAGATTTGGAGAAGTCGATCTGTCAGCCGGCGAGACCAATAAATTTCTTTTTTTAATTAACATACGATCTGCCCTCCTGCCGGATAGCCAGACCAGTGTTTTTATTATTTTATTAATTCTACACAATTTTAATTATAATTTTTTTATATTAATAAAAAATGTTATTAATAATCTTTTTTTATTTCAATGAGTTGATAGCATCTCCTACTTATTAAGTGTCTGAACAGCTCGAACAGCTCCAACAGCTCCAACAGCTCGAACAGGTGTAACAGGTACCGTACCTGTTACACCTGTTGGAGCTGTTGGAGCTGTTCGAGCTGTTGGAACTGACCATATATAATACACGTATATGTATATGTATATGGGCTGCTTGAACAGCTCCAACAGCTCCAACAGCTCCAACAGGTGTAACAGGTACCGTACCTGTTACACCTGTTCGAGCTGTTGGAGCTGTTGGAGCTGTTCGAGCTGTTAAAACTGACCCTATATAATACACGTATATGTATATGTATATGGGCTGCTTGAACAGCTCCAACAGCTCCAACAGGCGTAACAGGTACCGTACCTGTTACACCTGTTGGAGCTGTTGGAGCTGTTCAAGCTGTTGAAACTGACCCTATATAATACATGTATATGTATATGTATATGGGCTGTTTGAACAGCTCGAACAGCTCCAACAGCTCCAACAGCTCCAACAGGTGTAACAGGTACCGTACCTGTTACACCTGTTCGAGCTGTTGGAGCTGTTCGAGCTGTTGAAACTGACCCTATATATTACATGTATATGTATATGTATATGGGCTGCTTGAACAGCTCCAACAGCTCCAACAGCTCGAACAGCTCCAACAGGTGTAACAGGTACGGTACCTGTTACACCTGTTGGAGCTGTTCGAGCTGTTGGAGCTGTTCAAGCTGTCTCACCTGCCTCTCTCATGATCATCATGTCAGGATAGGTATTAGGAAATAAAAACACACATTTTATAAATAATTTAATTTATTAAATGTAAAATATTTATATTACAATACTTTAATACTAATTACAAAAAATGTAGACGAACTATGTCAAGCGTCTTAACATAATCTTCTAAGGTAGTCGATGGCCAGTGCCCGCTGTCTGGACCAGAGCTCCAACCAGTCGGCTGCCCAGAGCGACCTTTGGATATATTATCCTCCAGCCATTTTATTAGCTGCTTATGCTCTTCATTGAAATTAATATCTAATTTGAAATGTATATTATTCCTACCAATTACTCGAAACAAAATTTCAAGAAATTCGTATTGTGTAAAGTAAGCTGCCTCGCAAAATGCTTTATTAATCGACCAATCAATACTTTTATAATTATCAGAAATATTTTTAACCGGGTACGATTTCGAATAAAAATCAATTGACATATAATCATTATTACACGTTAATAATTCTTCTAAAAAAATTCTAAAATAACTATTATTCGCGGCGGGATAATGTCTGTTAATTACTTCTCGTAATCGATACACAGTAAGGTGAGTAATACATTCTCTTTGGAAAATATATTCCAACTGTTGAATAAAAATATCGTTTTGAAGTTTTTTCGTAAATATTTTTTTCATTAAATCGAAATTAGAACTATCTCTTAAAGCCATCCAGTATAAAGCTTTGTCCGGTATAACAATCTTTTCTAAAATTTTATGAACTAATTGATAATTACCCCGATTCAATGCATTTTGAATGTACTTCTCATATACGTCGCGAGTGATAAGTACAAGCTTGTACTGCAATTCTTTTTCTAACCCGTCCATCGCGATCAAAGTCTCTAAAGTAAATGAATCCGAACGGCTACTGCCAAGCGCTTCACTGCGTCGATGACGTCATCTGACGAGCTGAGACTTGTTGAAAATTATATCCCCAAGGTTTCGTATCGGTATTTATATAATTTATAATTCTTTTATCATCATACGGACTGAGTGCCACCTTATTCTGTTTGATAGTATATATTTCATGTTTCTTTGATCGAATTAATCGCTGCTCTTTGGTCAAAATTTCTTTATTAAATAGACAATTCGTAAAGTCTTCAAATGTAATTTTTCTGATTACCGAACGCGAGAGACCCTTGATCTTTTTATTTACCGACACCCCCTCCACTTTATAACTATACATTTTTGCACGGAGTCCTACGAATTCTGTCATTACACGCCCTTGACATTCGTCTTTCATTACGCCTAGTACCTTCTTATTAGCATGAGGTATTCCATAGACATTGTCTACGGGATAATCCGATGTGTCGAACAGATGGATGTCTTTTTTATGTACTTGTATATATCAACGTCGCTAAATTCGTAAATTAAACTGTCTGTGTCCGTGTAAAGTAGTTTGGCTTGCTCACCGAATTCTTTTTTAATATAATCGTAATGAAAATCGTAAAGAATAATTTTTGAAAGATCTAAAATGGCGAACCCCACATATATTGGCTTATCGAATTTAATTTTTAGTCGATTCATTTCAATAATAATCATATCCTCGCCGAAGACAGTCGAACTGTGAAAGTTCGGTTTCGCGAGCAGAGACTTGGCTCCCATTTAGTTACCAATTTAACATCTTTGTGCTTGCGGACATTCTCCATTGTCTTTCCGAACACCGCATTGTTCATTAGCTTATAGAAATTTTTCTGAAACTCGTTACTTGCCTGTTTTCGTAAATCCGTATTTAAATCAATGTATTTCTTTAGCCACCGTGACTGTTTAAATTTTAAAATTCTATGTACCGTCTTGAGTTTTAATCCGCGTTCTAAACATTTTTTTAAAGTCCTATAATGCATTACATATCGCGTTTTATCTAACAGAGTGGTCATTAATTTTGAATGTTTTGAACCGGGCGGCACCATATGTTCTGGACACATCGGGAGATCCTTATGTAGCTCATGTAATTCAAGTGGATACTCGATATCTACTTCCAAAATATAACCGATGTCTGACTCGTCCGATAAATTTGGAATATCTAAGGCATAAAATTGTTCGACGGGTACCCACTCGAAAGCACCTGTAGGTAGCGGAACAGACATCCCGGCTCCATACATGTTATTGATGTCAAAGTACATGATGTGAGTCTCTCTTTTGTCGGGATTAAACGCATCCCCCATGTACTTGTTGTTAGCTTTCGAATATCTGTTAGATACCTGCGCTACACCGCCTCTCACGCCTTTTTCGATCATCAGTATCATATCAATGTCTGTGAGAAGCTCTAAATTTTCTTTAGTTATTTTTAACATCGCGTCGAATGCCAGCCCCGGAGCAGTATAATAATTTAAAGCATCAAGTCCGTACGTCTGTATGTATGTCTCGCGGAAATTTTCAAATATATCAGCTAGCAGTAATACATCTGTTTTTAAATATATATCGGAATATTCCCCTAATGTCTTAATATCGAATTTATTCCAGATATTTATAGCGTGGTTATAATCGTCCTCTGTTATGTTTTCATCAGTCAGTTTACTGTAAAATTCTTCTTTAGCCGGTAGAGATGTCTCGTCTAATTTTTCCCAAGAATTTAAATAATCATAAGGAAAAACACCTTTCCGCGTTAACAATTGAAATTGTTCGTCATTATTACAATACGATTTAGTGATTCGTTTCTGATCATCATCGAGATAGGAAGCTAGTTTTTCGATTTTGTCTGCCATAAACCTAAACGAATCAATAAATCTTAGTTTAATTTTCGTATCTTTAACTCGTTTAGTGAAAGAAATGTATTTTTCCTTATTAATCGGTAATAATGAAATTTGTCCGTCAAATGCCGTTGCTAGCTGTTTGATTATCAGGTGGCCGTCGTAACCCGATAAACAATGAAATATAACCGGAATCACGTGACTATCTTGATAATTAATGTTACATCTCATATGCGCCGGTCCCCTATAGTACCCAGTTAAATGATTGTGATCGGCTACTTTGATGTCCGTCTCTTTGAAGGGCCTCTCACAGATATGACAGACCTGCGCGAGCTCGAATTCAAATTTTTGTGTCTCGTTTAACGATTCCATAGGTTTTATGTCGGACATGATTACATTAACTCGGTCTGAAATTTTTTCAAGTTCTTTAACAAACCAGTACTGACAGTCGGCGCCTCGGTACATTTTAAATTGTGATAGACTGTCATCGTACGAACATTTTAAGTAATACGCGACGCTAAAAGCTGTATGTTTCTGGTAATTTTGCGTATTTTGATTCGTGTTAGCATCACAGTCCTCTAAGATACATTCGAAATCAGCATAAATAGCGAACGGTACCCTTTCTTTATATCGGTAATTTTTAAATTTTAAAAACTTTTCATCCTCATACGGTAATTCAATTTTGCATGTATTAGTTTTCGAATTGCAGTCATTTGAATGTCGGTCTAGAAGTTCTTGAGTAGTAAAATGATTAAGACATCGGTTGCAGATAAATACTCGATGTCCGTCTGAAGATAGTTGTTTATTTAATAATCGGGACATATTCTTTATCCAAGCAAAATGATATTGCGTAGCGTCAGTAAAATTATCTGCAGAATTCGTAGGAATCATTAATAAATTTACGACGCGTTCAAAACTGTATTTACTTAAACATAACGGTAAAACTTCCCTTTTAATTACGGTGTATACGTTTATCGAAATATCATTTAAGCGTTCGAATTTTTTAATATTTCTTAATTCCATCGGAAACTCGATGTCGTCATATTTCAAAACGTCCTCAAAATGAGGATATGAAACAATTCTCTCAACATGATTTTTAGCCGGGTATAATGCTGAAACTACTGACCATAAGAAGCAATATTCATCATTATTTTTAACGTTAATAACGCACTTTTTTTCCTTTATAAAGTTTGGCATTTCAGCATATGTTGATAATCCCACTGTTATAGGACAATATTTATTAACATTTACTCTTAGCCCGATAATTTCCGATAAGGCCCAGCCTGAATCTTTTCCTTGAAAGTCTTCAAGATGTTTCAATAACCGTTCGGATACATTTTCTTTATACCATTTCTTTAAATCCGTATTTAAGTCTATCACAGCGTTCCTTGTAGCAAAAGTTTTTAATTCCACTGTACCAGTAGGCTGTACGAAGTTACATTCAAAAATAACATTTACTTTAATTAGTCCATCTTTCAAACATTTTTTAATTTGAATAGAGAAGCTCCTAAACGCTTTTTTAAAAAATAATACCGGTTCTTTAATTTGTACGTTAGTTATTATACCGGACTTAACGCGATTTTTAAAACAAGATTCTACCTCTTGATATACTAAATATTTTCGTGCTGCCGGCTTTAAGGAACCGCCTAATATTTTATTTTTTAATTTTAATTTTTTCAATTGCTCTCGGTAGTATTTTAAAAGCGCTAAATTATTTTCCAATTTAAATATATTTTCACCTTTATTATCGATATGAATTTTGATTTTAATTGCCTTGGCTACTAGTTTAATATTGCTATTAATTATCGAAATATGTTGGTCGATCTCATCATCGGTCTTTAAGAGCAGCAATGATTTTTTAGTTAAATTAATTATATCAGTACTGAGTTTAGATACGGTCTCGGTAGACGACATACTGTTTCAATTAGACAACCGTTCACCGCGAGAGATAAACAGCTAATGATCGAGGTGGGGAGATGACGCTGCTTTTATACTCGGCGGTCGAGGGTCACGTGACTTTGCAGTGAACGATTTCTAAAAGGCCCCCGAATTTTCATAATCTGTTCGTCTTTTACATATAAAACAATGTTAAATTGCTATATCGCTGCGGGGTGGCTACATATTCCCATAAGAAACCATGTATTGTAAGACACAAAATTCTTCGCATGCATCTTTACCGTATACCTATCTTATGTTAGTAGGCTATCAGAAATGATTTCATTTGTTTACATTAACAATTTCCTGGAATCCGATAACAGCTCTGCATTATATTCTTATTACATTGAAATCTAAACGTAGAGAAGCGAACGAATATTTATCTTATATAAAACTCAGGCTAACAAGTCTAGACTTGTCTGAAAAGCGTTTATATTGACTCTCGATATTTCCTTTGATCTAGCCGCTGTAGTTATCTAAAGGTAATTAATCACGTTTTAAATATACATATAGCCGTAGACAGTCGCATTTATTTACATTAACAATTTCCTGGAATCTGATAACGCCTCTGCATTATGTTCTTAGTACATTGAAATCTAAACGTAGAGAAGCGATCGAATATTTATCTCATAAATATAAGACTTGTCTATTTAATCTCAATGATGGACGTCAGTAGCCATTTTCTTAACGCCCACTAACGTAAACATACAATACTATTAGTCAATAAACAGCAGCCATCTTATTTTAGACACACCCTGTATACTCTTAGCCACGTCCTTTTAGATATAATCTCTTATCTAAGCTCAGGGATTGGATCTCCCATCTCCCCCCTCCCATTAGGTCCTATCACCTATCATCTAAGAAGATCCCACCTCACACTACAACCTAGATAATAGGATCTATCATCTAGCATTATCTCACCTCACACTAGAACCTAGATCATAGGATCTATCATCTATCACCCGCGCGCCCCCTGCGGGGCTGCAGGCGTGCTGACGTCACAGCTACAGCCGCAGCTCCAGCTTGACCTTGAATTGGTCCAGTATTGGTACTGCATAACTACTAATGGGCCTACCACTTGACCATTTAGGATGCCTATCCACAGATTTACTTTAAATTGGTATTATGACCGATCTTCTCTCATCAAGTGGAGATTTTCAAACCGCCAACTATGCAGATTAAGTAAATTTACAAAGCCATCTTTTCTGTACGATGATTTTTCAGACCACAAAATTTTATTAAAAAAAAAAATCTGGATCCTCTCGTATCATCCGCAGCATTTGCCATCAAAATACCACTCTCAAGGGATAATCTCTGGGTAGTAGAGTTTACATGGAAAGGATGGAGTTGGTATCGTTTTAAAATTCTGTGCACCATTGTTTTAGATACGCCAGTGCGTCGTGATATGGTACGCACAGAAGTAGATGAATCGTCGTTGATTTCATCAAGCACTTCGTCGTCGAAATCTTGACGAGGTCTTCCTTCCGTCGTGATATGGTACGCACAGAAGTAGATGGATCGTCGTTGATTTCATCAAGCACTTCATCGTCGAAATCTTGACGAGGTCTTCCTTCACTGGCACCACCAATATCACAGTACGCGTTATGCACTCTAATAAATACACGATAGTCAGGATGGTGTGCGTTCGGGTACCTTTATCGATAACTCACAGAAGATACATTAGCGTTGCTTCGACATTCGCCGTAAATAGTATGCATATTAGCATACTCACGTTGTGTAGACTGTCTACGAGGCATTGTTGTTCTCAACAAATTCCAATAAGTCCAGAGAAATGCTAATTCGTTATTATCGACAAACAAACAAAGTCTGAATCGGTAATACCAGACGTACAAAATGACATGCGTCACATGCAATTAAAAACTAGGCTTATTTGTTAAAAATTTTAAATTGATAAATTTAGCTCCTCCACTATTCAAACAGCTATATCTTTTTTTCTAACAAGAAAAATCAGAATTTTTAAACATTTTAGAATATAACAATAAGTGGGCAAGTTTTCAAGATAAGTGGCAAGTTTTGCTTGGCACTTTTCTTTACACCATCAAAGGTCAAATTCAGCAAACGGAATCTAGGTGGAACCGAAATTCAGAAAATAATTTTTTTTTTAGAATACCGCCGTCGTTATCTAAAAACTTCTATACACGTTTGATAGCACAACTGTTCTAGAATACTCACCAAAAAACATAATGAAAAAATCCTTACCTTGCGGCAGTGGCATGCAAAATACTACTCCAGAGTAGAAATTTTCAAAATTTCAAAAAAAGTGCCCATATCTCGAAAACCGTTGGGTTTTCAATAAGGTCAAGTTATGATATTCTGATAGGGTATGGCCTGACCTATTACCGTTTTCAAGATTATCCATTATTTACGGGACACCCTGTATATTAATATACACTTTAATATAATAATTCAATTCCCTGTTTAGGCCAGTTAAGTTAAGCTAGCGTTACTAGATGGCGGTACCATACCATCTGAGCCGCAGCCTTAGAACGTAAAAGCGATAGATTGGTAATATGCAATTTGTGTGATTATACCCGTAATGTGATTGGTCGAAGCGTGCTTTGTTGTGATGACTAGGCTTATAAGTTACAGTACCTATAGTTTAACGTATATTGTTTTTCTTGATTGTCATAATTTAAACCTACTTTGTTTTTTATTAGATGAGTCGCTTTGGAAATGCATTCCCAGCAAACATCGTTATATATTTAAAATATTTTTGTTATATAACTCCACCAACTTTAAATGTAACGAGTTATGTAACACGTACAAAATATTGTTATAACGCTAATGTTACTATTTCCCACTCAGACTAACCGAGATATTATATAACATTAATATAACTAGTTATTATAACAGTTATGTTTCAGCAGTATAATATTTATACTTTTATAATGTAATTATTATATAACAAATATAACAATTTTCTATGAATGTTATATAATGATTTTATCAAAATGTTATACAGTGTGTCCCAGGATAGATGTAACAAGAGGTGTAATGGACCAAAAATTTTGGAATGGTATTTGGGGATTGAGTCCTGCTTATTGTAAAACTAAAGTATACCAAAAATGACGTGATTTGGTGTTCTATAAGCAAAGTTGTAAAAATCACCACTAATAAAGTACCTTTATTTTTCAAAATATGAAAAAATTCCACTAAGAAAAGTTATTTAGAATGCAATTTTATACCTCTATACCAAATTTCAAGTCATTTTTGGTATACTTTAGTTTTACAACAAGCAGGACTCAATCCCTAAATACCATTCCAAAATTCCAAAATTTTTGGTCCATTACACCTCTTGTTACATCTATCCTGGGACACACTGTATAATTGCATACGTACTTCCGTTACCAAATATACAGTACGTGTGCCACACTCAAGAGTGTAACACCCTTATAACTTCTTTCCTCCAGATTTGAACCAAGTTTTACACAAATAGAGAACAAATTAGGATCTATTTATGGCAAAAAAAAACATTCGCTGTTGTCTTTGCATTTATTTGTAGGGGACGAATGTTTTTTTAGCCCTAAAGTAGATCCTAATTTGTTCTAATGTGAGCAAAATTTGTTTCAAATCGGAAAAAAAGTTATAATTAGCAGTGTTTGTTACACTCAAGTGCGACACTCTATATACCATTTGAAATACACAAATCGTTAATTTGAAATACTGCAAACACATTTATACGTGATTTTTGGCATATTTGACTATTATTTCAACTCCATAAATAAACACACACATAATTTTTCATGATATTTCAAATTAACAATTTAAATTTATTTACATGGTGAATAAAACATTCCGGGTGACAAACCCAAGTAGCACCTTAAGTCAGAATTACGTAATGTAGCCCTCGTTTTGGTCCCGTTTTCCCGTTTAACCTAACCTAATTGACTTAAAATTTACGTAAAATATAAGTAAATGGGGAATGAGACGACGTCATGAATACCTCTTAAATAAGGCTGCTCAGTTATAATGACCTATTGGTTATAGAACATATTTCCCTGAACAGGTAATTTAAACGTAAAAATGTTGTTTAATTGTGGTCGTTGACAGGTAATATTTACCAAACCAGTTATCCTTTTTCAACTGCAATCTTTCTCAGAAATAACTAATAAGATTTTATTTACAACAATAATGATTTACTTATAAGTCACCAGGCATAAGCAGCACTGACATAACTAGAAACCATCAGACATCTCTATTATAATGATGGAGTAGAAGTGCATCATATAATGTCATACGTAGTTGTGAAATAATGTGCCCACTTCCCCTCTGTGTGTGTTTTTTACTGCCAATCAATTTTCATTGTAAATATATCCATTCTACCTCGGAATATTAAAGGGGCCTCAAGTATTTTAAGTCTTTAAAGAAAAACAAAATTTTTTTAGCTTAAATGTATTTTAAAAATATTTGTAAAAGCCTATTCAATTGCCCGGCAGGACTTTCCTGGGGCATAAAATATTATAATATTGTACTTTGTATCTGTTAAATAACCTTATATTAATGATTTTTTTCAATTAAATACTCATCAAAATTTCATTGTAAAATGGCCTCTTACAGCTGGTTGAAAAATATGGCGAAAATAGTGCCATGCGACTTCAAGGTATTCTCTCCCAATATTTTAGGCCTCATTGACGTTTTTCCTTGAGACGAAGTGTTAAAACTTATATTATTTACTTTAAAGTTAAATGGGACCAATATAGGTTAAAATAATTTTGTTGCCTTCAAAATTGTAAAGTCTTTAAAGTTCATGCAGAACTAAATTGGTCATATTTCCCAAATTATGTTAGAGAAGGCGGTAAATTGAGTGACGTCACTTCTGCTTCTAACCTCAAACTTCTTTGGCTGCAATTGTTGTTTTCTGAGTTTGTGGTTTATTCCTTCAAGTTTCTCTTGTATTTTGTCAATAAAAATGGATGTGTTTTGTTTTGAATGTGAGAAAGTATTCTCCAGCCAGTCAGCGTTAAATCGGCACAACAGAATTGTGTATAAATAAACAAATCCGACGTATTTATATCAAATCTACAGTGCCTAAAAGATACCTGTGCTTAGAGTGCAAATTGGGTTTTAACTTTAATAACGACTTGCGTTTGCATTTGATGGAAAAACATGATCACATCACGGATTCGGTGAATTTGGAATTTAAAAATATTTCAGGTAAAATAATTAATCTTTTGTTGGTTAGTTTAATACTTTATTTTTTATTTGAATAAATGTATTAATAGAAAACACATCATATGAAACGTTTTTTTGACCACACATGTAATTTTTAAATTTTTACCTAAGAACGAAATGTTTGTAATTTGTATTATTGTACTTGATACTATTGTTTTTCCTGTGGACTTGTGTAAGAAATTGTATTTTGTTAGCACCAATAAATATCTATCTATCTATCTATCTTAATTCTTAATTACTACTTCCCCATCTATCAACTTAAATTTATTCATAGGTATAGGTTTAAACCTTCTATAGGGCCATAAACCATTTTTACAACTTCTCTTCAGTGAGTACATTCAGGAACACTGAATACAATCCAAATAAAGTCACTCCGTTACACTACTAACACTACTGAACTTCACTTAGCTTTTCATTCTGCAAACTAAGTACTAAAATCTAGAGAAAAAAAATAGTTTTATTGTACTAAACTCTGAAAGATTAACAACTGTTTTACCTGATATAATGTAGTCATTACTTCGAATGCAAACAAGTCGGTAATAGAAAAGTTGAAATACAATTACAAGTATCTTTAAGTACACCGCATATTAGATATATTTATAATTATGTCCTATTTGCTTGTGCACTTTTCAGTTGTGCCGACTAAAGGTTGACTGGCTGTAGAATACTTTCTCGCATTTAAAACAAAACGCCTCCAATTTTATTTTTAAAAACACGAAAACAGAAAAGCCAAACAACAAAATAAATTGCTACAAATTATCCCTCGAATAAAGTACAGTTGACACTGGGAAGAGCATCAACATAAAGCAATCATTATAGTCCTATGAAGTTATTTAGACAATGAAAACGTAATTTTGCTTTCCAGGGAAGGGACCAATTCTATTTTTTAAGTAAAAATAACTTTCAGGACATTTTATGAAGTAATATTGGCCTTTAGGTTAAACACATATGCTAGGTTAGTGGAGAAGTAAAATTAGGGTAAATTTTACCTAAAATTGGAACTAGTTGTGACCATGAGGTTAAAGTTATAACCTAAATCTGACTACAAGGACAAGACAAAACTCAGGTTATACTTACGTAAAAAATTGGTAAAATTTCCCTGTTTTTATTCAGACAAAAGACAGCGACTCCAAAGTTAATAATTTAGTCTAAAATTATATAATATTTTCTTACACATAGACCTCAATATGCACTTTAACTTTAGAGTTAAATTTTAAGGAACAGTAACGTAAATATTTCTTGTAAATTACACTAAAGTCAATGTGACTTTATCAGGCATTTCATAAGAAAATATTACCTAAATATTGCTTACTAAATTACTATTAAGTCCGTATACCTTCAAAGTTGAAAGCAATGGTTGCAATTACGTTATATCAACTATCTTAGGTTAATGTGGCTTTAAACTGGTAATATAAACTAATTGTGCTGCTTGGGAATGGCATAGTACATGCTTCTATGATTTTAACTTATCGAAACGAACTTTGCAAACTAGATTACCGCTAAAAAAATATATTTTTGAACATGTCAAACATCCCGTTTACCACGAAATGAATTTAAAAGTAATTATTAAAAAAGCAGTGATAGTTATAAATCTATATTTGGAAGAAATTAACATGTTAACAAAACTATAAAAAAATAAATAAAATAAAAATCATCTGCTACACAATGGTGGAATGGATTTATTATTCACTTCACTTCTTACATAAACAATGTACTAAATAATATTCAGTGGATCTAAATTCGTGTAATTAAGTTATATCTCAGTACTGAAGTGTGGGACCCAAACAAGACTTTCTAGACATAGCTACTATAAAATATTTCAGAATAAGAGCGAAAATTCATCAACGGATTTCACATCTCGTCAAAAAATTTTGATTTTTTTACGAAATTACACCTTATTGAAATTTTATAAATAAAAACTTCAAATTTTTCAACAAAATTTTAAATCTGCAGATATTCTGAAAAAAAGATTTTTAAATTATTTTAGTAGTAGTATTTTCACACAAAGGTTATGTGAGGCAGTTCATTTTTAAATTTTTTGTCCCAAATTTAAATCGCAAATTTTTCTGAAAAACTTCTTAATTTGGTCGTCATAGTCATGCCTTAAATTATTATTTAGGTCCCATCCTTCAATACTGAGACACGATTGAGCTACGTTTCACCGGACGTCCCTGGCCGCAGGTTCCTTTGGAAGCATTTCAAACTTTTGTCAATATAAACTTTTTAAAAATGTCTTTAGGCACAAAGCTATATCTCGAAATTAATGACATGAATTTAGATATACCGTGTAAAATATACAAAACGAAATTTTTAAATATTCATCCAATCTTTGTAACGCAAAATATGCTATCTGTAGTGCCATTACATTAGTTTTTCTATTATTTTTGACAAAAAAAATCAAGATCAAGATAGCATTGTCAATACAAAGCAGTCCAGACGGTAGGACATTCCATAAATGTATCGGCAAACTTCGACTAGGTACAAAATTTTAAAAAACATTTGTAATTTTTTTTCGAAACTTAATGGGTTCCAATATACAGTGCTCTTAAATTTGCTATATGTAAATATCATGGCAATATAATTCATCACAAAACAAAATTGTAAATTGTGTTCAGTGGTGTAAAAATGGATAATACTTGCAATAGTTCTATTACTTCTATGCAAAACTGAACAACATTAAAAAAACAATAAATTGAGATTATTTTTCATTGATCTGCTTAATATGTGTCTTCGAAATTACTTAGTTTCTAACAATGGTTTATTTAGATTTTTTTATTAAATTGGTAAGTTCTGTTCTTTGTCGTTTCTAAGAAAATACTTATGCAAAAACCTGTATAACAAATTTCCAGTCAAACTAGGCGCGCACACACTGGCTTTCCAGAAACCTACAGCTACAGACTCTAGGTGTCAAATGTTGTTATTCCTCTGCACTCAAAAGATGCCTTGTGTTTCTTCTCCCTCTTTTGCCTCTGTTTTGTTAAGCGAAACCACTCTGATGCTACCTGTTCTATTTTGTGTTGCATCACATATGAAAAACTTGCAACAGAAACTTCTGAAACACTCATAACAATATATTAATAAGATATTCATAAGTTATTGGTTAAATTTCCTCACCTTTCTTTGCAGCGAAATCCTCCAGGTTAACGCTTTAAATTATTCCAATAGCCCTTCCTGAGCATTTCGTGGCACATTGGTTAGTAAATAAATTAGTATCCTCTGTGAATGTTATCTCAAGGATTGCTTCTTTCCACTATTTCTGGAATCAATATAATAATAATGCATATTTTTTAAAATACAATACCGTCAAATATAGGTAGGTAGTTTAGTTCAGAAAACTTTAGTTACCTATATAAGAACATTGAAAATGAAAATGGTGATGGTTACCTACTTCAAAAGTACCTAATTTAAAATGTCGTTTATTTAACTGAAATATGGAATACTTCAGAGAAAAACTGCTTTTAATGGTAAATTCTTTTTAAAAATATCATTTTCAGTTCAATAAAATATCATTTTCAGGAAAATTATGATTGGCATTAGTTATCTGCATTTTCAATTGAATTTCTACATACTGATGATTCGTGACAGGATAAATGACCAAGTGACTTTACTTTTTTAATTTTTCAACAATTATTTGGTTCTTACCCAGCAAACATAAATATATAGCATATACGTAAATGCTACGTAAACTAAGTTTCGCAGAAGTAACGTGCTATGTAAAATGTGACGCATAATCATATGTGCATACTCTGCGAAATGTCAGCAACATGTGCATATGATTTTTACATAGTGAAGAGGTAACAGTGTGACCTTACAGTATGGAACAAATGACATAGCGTATATGTATATTCAACCACTTGCTATGTAAAGCATACGTAACTAATTTTATCTCTTTATGATGTAGCAAATATGTACATTCAACCACTTGATAGGGACCTTACGCTACGTAACTTATATACTTTTTATCTCTTTATGATGTAGCATGTATATATTTTATCTACCTACCGTATGTTCAAAATAGCATATCCCAGCACTTTTTAAATATTGATACTACACAATTGGATTTTTAAAGTTAGATATATGAATAAAGTTCCTTATAAGTTATACAGAAAAATACATTTCTTTAGAAAATTACCGAAGTTGACACCAAGTTTTATTTTTAAGTCGGATACCTTATTTAGAGAGCCGAGTAGTTTTATATTTTGAATGAAAATTTTTTTTGTAAAAAAACTATCTAACTTTCTAAAAATGTTCAGAGGTATTCTACTTAAAAATAAAAGTTGATGTCTCCTCCAGTTATTTCCTAAAGAATATCAATTTTTCTGGACAATTCATGAGGAATTTATATTCATATATTTAACTCCAAGAATCCAGTTTTCTAGTATCAATATTTAAAAAGTACTATAGGGTGCTATTTTGAACATTATGGTAGGTATATAAAACAAATACATGCTACATCAAAAAGAGGTCAAAAGTATATAATGCAAGATATGGTTGTCTGATTTGTCAACATATATTAGCTTAGGAAAGATTCTCGAATTGAATGACACGTTAAACTAAGTTAATTAGCATCAACAAAGTTTCAATTCCATCTTAATCTCTGCATATCCCAGTAGGTAAACCAGGCATTAGGCGTTGTCCTCGACGTTGTCATCTATATGTTCTTTAGAAAGCAGCTATACGATATTTTTTCTTCTCCAATGATGTATACCCACCTACCTACCTTGCCTTGCATTCCTAGTAAAGCTCAAATTACATTTCATTTATTTTATTAACTGTTGATTTAGAAGAGATTAATACTAGTGTCTTTTGTGTAACTAATCTATATTCAAGTTAACTAAGTATCTACAATAAGTGTTAAGCATTTCTCGGGTCGTTTCTGATTGTACTCGTTTTTTGGTCAGCCTTCGTCACTCTGACATTTGCTACTTGAACATCAGTTACACAACCTGTGAAAATAATTGAAATATTAGTCTATTTCATATACGTGGTGCACCATTTAAAACTCCCCGGGCTTGTAATTTTCTTATTTTTTAAGAGTATAATCTGCGATCAGTGAAATGAAGAAACGAATTATTCGGCTTATTTTTGAAGATAGAAACTTCAAATTTTGTACGTATGTATTAAAATATATATTCTAGTTCGTCACGTTTTTAATTTTTTGTTTTAATCAAAAACACGTGATCAACGAAAAAATTGACGTCGAAAAATTGGAATTTACAAAAAACGAAATCGTGACGACCTAGATAGTCCTTAATTAATTACGTGGATAAAATATAACCTCTTAATTTTCAAACATAGATTCAATAAATAGTTTCCAATTTTGCCGTCAATAGATGGCACTCGCCTCGGCATTCGCATAGCTTTACACGCTCTCAGACTTTAGGGAGGAACTTGTTGTCATGGAGACCAGACGCGAATGAATGCTTGCCAGGGAAGCATTTAGGAGTTCTGGTAATTGTAATCTTAAATTTATTTATAAATTATTTTATCTTATTGGAATGACTTAATAGATGAAATTCTTGAAAATGTTAATACATAAATAAAAGGTGTCAAATAGAGAGGACCGTTTTGTATAAACACTCCTACAAATTTTATTATGAAAATTTGAATGCGGTTTTTAGTTAGGTCAGAAATCAATTTATTCGAAATTATTACCAAGCCAAATGTACAGGGTGTCCCAGTCAACGCGCTATGCTCGGTTTTCTCGGTAGTTTCTGAGATAAGTTTATGGTTCAAAATCCAGTCTGACGTAGGTTTTCCGAGGAATCTCATACTGCTAAGATATTTAGGAATCCAAGATGGCGGACGAATTTCGTCATCTATGGACCTATTCGACTGAAAATCGATGTCTGGGAGTTTTCGGGGATGCGGGTTATGAATTTTTGATCAAAATTTAGGACTCCAAGATGGCGGACGAATTTCGTCATCTATGGTCCTATTCGACTGAAAATCGATATCTGGGGGTTTTCGGGGATGCGGGTTACGAATTTTTGGTCAAAATTTAGGACTCCAAGATGGCGGACGAATTTCGTCATCTATGGTCCTATTTGGCTGAAAATCGATGTCTGGGGGTTTTCGGTGATGCGGGTTACGAATTTTTGGTCAAAATTTAGGAAACCAAGATGGCGGATGAATTTTGTCATCTGTGATCCTATTCGAATGAAAATCGATATCTGGGGATTTTCGGGATGCGGGTTACGAATTTTTGGTAAAAATTTAGGAATCCAAGACAGCGGACGAATTATAACTATATTTTGACCCCCCTTTATTTATGTTATTATTGGAGACAAAAAAAAGTTTCGTATAAGAGTTGTAAGGTTGTATACATATTTTTTTAAATGCAATTAAAAAACAATTGCTTGGATATGTCACGTGATATAACAATGAAGGTTGCTTTTTAAATGAAAAACCCTGTATATTTTTACATATTCTTTTAGATCCTTTATCCCCGATTTCAAACATATAAGGATCTAGCTGTAATATTTTTTGATATATCGGACATTAAATATGCTCCAAACATGCATATAGGTATTTTAGGGTTTCTGACGGAGCGCAATCAGTGGCGGATTTAGGGGGGGGGGGGGGGGGGGCTATAGGGTAAAATCCAAGCGCGGCAATTTTTTTGAAAAACACCAGACATAAAAACAAAAAATTATTATTATTAATATGTTCTATCAGAACATGTTTAATTTATTTGAGAACGTGTTTTTTATAATAACTAGACTAAAGTTCCTTATTATAGTCAACAGTACAGGGTGGGTGTGCAAACGTTAGAACCTCATTTAACTTCTTTATTTTTGGAGTTACGTAAATACGTTCAAAAATAAAAGTTATGAGATATCACATGTATTTTCCAAACATCATTTCAGCAAAACAATTCAAACAAGTCGAATTTCGGAGATATGAGCTTTACCTTGGTTTTACTTCCACATCCAGTGGAAGTATAGTAACGCCAAAAAAAATTTTTTTAAATTTTTATTGTTCAAATAGGCTCAGAATGTCATGAAACGTCGAGATTTTAAGTTTGAGCGAAAAAAAAATTTCTGTCTGTCGGTCTGTAACTTTTTTGTGCTCACGTTTACTCTGTAACCGTTTAAGATATTGACTTGAAATTTGGTACACAAATGTACTTTAACGAGATCTGGAACTAGATTATATTTTCATTTTGTTCCGTCAGAGGGTTGGGGGGTAAATTGAGGTAAATTTGAGGTAACCAGCTAAATCAAGCAGCTAAGAGTCCAGAAAATTGGTATTTAGTATATACAAGAGAAGCTAAGGTCTCAAAAAATGTTTGGCATTAGCCACCCCCACCCCATTACTAAATTTTTTCGTTGTGAATGAGTTGGATCGAAAATCTGGATGCGGAAGTAGTGATTCCTTGGGCAGCGGTTTTTTTAAATAGAACACCCCCATATATTTTTACACCATTTGAAAGGCCATAGAAAAATCTTTTCAATGATATATGACCCAGTATTTTTCTTAAAAACTATAGTAGATATTAAGTTTTATATTTTCTTACATTAAGTCATGGTAGTCCGAAAAATATATACAGTCTGTTTCACTTTTTAAATTTTTTTTCCGATTTGAATCTAATTTTACTTATGGAACAAATTAGGATCTACTTATTACCAGAAAAAAATTCACGTCCTACAAATGCAAAGCCACCTGCGGTACCAAAATATGCGGATAAAATCAAAAAATCATATTAGGCATATTTTTATTGGAAAATTTTGTTAATGAAAGAATTGTTCAGAAACCTTAAGTCCAAAATTTAATCAAAAAAAATATATAAATTTTTATTAAAATAATGTCCAAGTCCGAAAATATCATTTGAATGGGTTTTTTCGTTTAGAAAACTGTACTATGACAATTTTGTTTGAAATTAAACCCAAGCTGCCAGGTAGTTGTAAAACAGTTTTTTTTTTAAATACCTAATTATTTTCAAAATTTTTTAAATTTCAAGTTTTTCATTTTTTAATTTTGATTAAATTTTGGCCATTTTGGACAATTCTGAACAAGTTTTATTAACAAAATTTTCCGATAAAAAAATGCCTAATATGATTTTCCGATTTTCTCCACATATTTTGGTACCGCAGGTGGCTTTGGTACCGTAGGAGGCGAATGTTTTTCTGATCATAAGTAGATACTAGTTTGTTCTATACTTAAGTAAAATGCGATTCAAATCGGAAAAAAAATAGTTATTGGGATGTTACCATTTCAAGTGAAACACACTGTATCAATTATTGAAATTCTCCATTTTATTTAAAATAAAGTGAAATTAGACAGAACTAACATATTGTTTATTTTAATTTACATACTTTTGTTTTCCATGGCTAATTTGATAAATTGTAAATTTATAGTAAATTAGACAAAATTTGTTTAAGATAAGTACCATGTATTATATTATAAATACAAAGCTTTTTTTATGGCGTTTCAAATGGTACATATATGGAGTGTTCCTTTAAAAAAAAGCAAAGTAAAGTTCATATCTCCGAAATGCGACTTTCAATAGGCATGTCCACAAAATTTTAATTTCAATTGGGAATGGTAGAATTATCGATATTGTACACTAATTTAACAATAAAAAAAACCGCTGCCCAACTTCCACATCCAGATTTTCTATCCAAGTCACTCACAACGAAAAAATGTTGTATGTGGAAATAATTGTTTAATAATATAATATTTGAAATTCTCTACCTCAAAAACCCATAAAACGATACCCCACATCGGTAATAGGGTGAGGGTGGTGATAGAGGGTGTTAGTGGGGGTGGATGAGGTAAAAAAATATTTTGAGGTTTCTAGTTCTTGTACACACACTAAATTAAATTTTTTTTCATCCCCTTTAATAATGGGGTGGGGGCTAATGCCAAAATTTTTTTTGAGACCTTAGCTTCTCTTGTATATAGTAAATACCAATTTTATGAACTCTTACCTGCTTGATTTACCTATTTACCCCAAATTTACCCCAATTTACCCCCAACTCTTCGACGGAACAAGATGAAAATATAATCTAGTTCTAGATCTCGTTAAAGTACATAAGTGTACTAAATTTCAAGTCAGTATCTCAAACGGTTCCAGAGTAAACGTGCGCACAAAAAAAAAGTTAGACCGACAGACAGACAGAATTTTTTTTGCTCAAACTTAAAATCTCGACGTTTCATGACATTCTAAGCCTATTTGAACAATAAAAATTTTTAAAAAATTTTTTTGTCGTTACTATACTTCCACTGGATGTTGAAGTAATATATGTATCCTTATTTTGCCAGTTATTCGTAATAGGCATCACCCCAACATAACGAGAATTTTTGGTAATTTTTCAATAAAAATTCTTGGCCTATGAAGTAAAAAAATATTTTGAGGTTTTTGGTTCTTGTACATACACTAAATCACACTTTTTTTCGTCCCCTTAAAAAGTGGGGTAGGGGTGGTAATGGGGGTAGCTAATGTCAAAAATTTTTTCGAGACCCTAGCTTCTCTTATATATACTAAATACCAATTTTACGGACTCTTACCTGCTTGATTTACCTGTTTACCTCCCCATTTACCCCAATTTACAACCCAACCCTTCGATGGAATAAGATGAAAATATAATCTAGTTCCAGATCCCGTTAAAGTACATAAGTGTACCAAATTTCAAGTCAATATCTTAAACGGTTCCAGAGTAATCGTGCGCACAAAAAAGTTAGACAGACAGGCAGAATTTTTTTTTCGCTCAAACTTAAAATGTCGACCTTTCATGACAGTCTAAGCCTATTTGAACAATAAAAATTTTCAAAAATTTTTTTGTTACTATACTACCACTGGATGTGGAAGTAATCAATATTCTATTTTCAAGAAAAAGAACGCCATTGCCATGTAAACCGGAAGTGATATTTGAAATTTACATGCCTTTTTTTACTTTCCTTTAATGCTTTAATAGTCAATTAAGAACATAAATAATCCGATCAATTCTTCTTTGATGTTCAATTATATGTTTCTTAGCGGCATAGATTCCCCGAAAAAAACAAAAAAATACTTATCTCAAAAACTACCGAGAAAATCGGACATAACACGTTAACTAGGACATCCTGTACACTGTAAATATACATTATGTACCTACAGATAGTTTTTTCTTTTAATTAAAAACCACTGCCTAAGGAATCACTACAACCGCATTCAGTTTTCCTACTCAAATTACTTTAAATAAAAATTCTTGTGCACCCAACGCGAAATTCGACTCTGTACGACAGAAATATGTTTGAACTATTTCTCTTATATATTACACAATATGTTATTCTCCGCCTTTTTACTTGGTCGGCATATTTCATTGATCAAAGGTGCACGCCCACCCGTATATACCTTTTTCATATATATCAATGAAAATATGTTTTGTCTTAACGCAGATTATCCTCTTAAGGCATATCAAATTGTAGATATTTTTAAAGCATTTAAAAAAAAAATTTTTTTGAAATAATTGTTAAGAAAGAAATCTTAATTTCCTTGAATACTTTTTTACGTCACCCAGTACATGAACTGCGTTAATGTCTTCTTATAAAGGTTTTAATTAGCTTCAATTTATATTATTACGTCATATTCGAAATTCTTTTTGGTTTTAGAGAAAGGAATTAAAAACACTCTATCCGATTCCAAACTGACTTTTTTTTTAAATTAAGTACTTTGAAAGGAATGTAAATAATAATTTTATACTTTATCTGTAAAAGACATATCACAAACAATATTCAGCGTAATAAAACAATAACAAAAAATTTAAAAAAATTTTTTTAGAAACTAACATTAAAATGTACTAAGTAGGAAATTACAAATTTTTTATTTTTTAAGTCTTTTTATTTTAATAACATAAATTGAAGCTAATTAAAACCTTTATAAGAAAACAATAACACAGTCCATGTACAGGGTGAGGTAAAAAAATATTCAAAGAAATTAAGTTTCCTTTCTTAACCATTCAAAAAAAAAAATTAATCACTCTGTATGGATATTTAAAGGCTTTAAAAATGTCTACAAGTTGATGTGCCCAACATGGTCATCGCCTCGAAAATAAAAAAGTTACAAGACTGAGGAGTTTTCAGTGGCGCACCCTGTATAGTGTAGTAAATCTGGTTATACAGCTTGTATCCCTTTACTAAATTGTGAAGAAAACTAGATGCAAACTATTTTGATAAATTTTTTAAGTTATTAAACAATTTATGATAGCTTAAATAATAATGTATATATTTTAACAAAACTTTACGAAAACACGCTTCCAATGGAATGGAAAATTTTAGGTCGATCCGATAAGTTTCAGAAGTATACTGCTTTAAACATGAACCGATGTGTTCAAAGTGCTGTCTATCAATCCAAAACTCTGCCTCAAAGTTGAGTTTACACTGTTAAAACCCAGCTATTTAAAATCAGATTTGTCTAATCTGCCAGAGATGATGATTTGGGGACTATTTGAGTATTTCAACATAAGAGTATGCAGCATATAACTACCGAAAAAAAGGGGAATGAAAATGCAACTAGGAGTGAATGACTTCACGCAGCGTCTATATTCTTGATTAATTTTAAAGCCTCTAGAGATCTTAGAATATACTGGTTTTTGAATTTCGCTCTAAAATTAAGAGTTTTTTTTGCAAAATGTAATAAAAAAATATGCTAAATAAGCCCATTAAATCATCACACCAAATTTCAAGTGGAAATGTTTATAACAACGCCAAAAAACAATAACAAAGTCGAAAATTGAACCGTTGACTGTTTAAGTGCATCAAGTCATAGAACAATTTGTTTTAGAATATAGATTTTTCTCCTACTCTTCAGTGGTGTTAACACAATTTTTTTAAACTATTTAAAATCATTTTAAATTTTTTATAAAGAATTTTTTTTCTCAGAATTAAACAATTAAAAATTATTAGAATGCTTCAAAAGATCACAAGAAAAGAAAAAATTTTAAAAAACGCATTTGTTAAATAATTGCCAAAAAATTGTTTTAAATAATTTTAAAATACCTACTTATTTATGCAACAAGTGTGTAAAGCAGTACATTTTTCATGCATAAGTTGTAGACGAGTGCATCAATCTTGTGAGAATCCCATGATAAAAGTAGTTTCTTTAACAGTCATATAAACAAATTGTTAATTAGCGCCACTGAAAAGTAAACAATCAACGATTCAATTTTCGAACTTGTTACTGTTTCTTAAGCTTTTTTTGTATAAATATTAAATTATATTATACTATTACATTCACCGAGAGCCATTTGATATAAGAAAATGTGCGGGGTCCTTTACCAAGATGATTTAATTCTACCAGAAGCCTATTTTTAATAATGACAAATCTTAATTGTCTTAATTTATTGCAACAAAATTAACCATAAAGGTTCAGGCAATTCTAGTTTTCTTCGTAGTTTTATAATGATCAAATTAATTTTTTTAATGGCGATACAAGCAATATCATTAATCACAAGACAACAAAAAAAAAGGGCTGCGCTAATTCTCTTTTTTAACATGTTGAAACCGATTCTGATATTGAAAAAAAATATATCAAAAGTTATCCCCTAAAAAGGGGCAATGGTTTTGTCCTGATCTAATTTTTCTGAAGTATTTTGACGTGCTGAAGCCAATTTTGGACAAAAGAAAAATTGCAGAAAAATATTAGCCTACTTTACACATACAAAACCTTGAAATATATGTACAATACAATAACGAACACAAAGTAGGTGCTATAAGATGTCGGTAAACAATAACCATACCTATGCATAGTACTTTTCAAAAGCTTTTGGTCACTATCAAGATTTGGGTTTCCTTGAATTACAACTTCTTATGCTGGATTCAGTTGAACTTAATAATGTGGCAACAGCACCAACATCCCAGACAGCACCGTATAATCTAAGAATATTCTGTAATTATGCAAAAAAGAATGAATATATTCTGATTAATTCTGGAATAATCCTGGAATATATATAAGATAACGGATTATTCTAGTAATATAATTTTAAACATATACCTGGAATATTCAGCATGAATATGATAGTAATATTCATTTTGGAATAAATATATATATATATATATATATATATATATATATATATATATATATATATATATATATATATATATATATATATATGTATATATATATGTATATATATATATATTATTATGTTTCCCACTATTTTTGTGTGGAAAAACGATAATAAATTTTATTTTTCTTTGTTTAGCATGAGTGTCTGTTCTTGCGAACTCACTCCTCTCAGGGTTAAAGTAGGTTCAATGAAACAAATCAGGAATTATACGATCAATCAAACACTGTAGTTGAGAATAGATTTGATTTTATTAAATTTACTGGAATATGGTTGTTTTGCAAGAATTTTTACAGTGATAAATTATACAAAAATGAATGTTGGGCGCCGTTAAAAACATATAATTATTTAAAATCTGACAATGAAATTAGTTTACAAAATGAAAAAGGAAAACTCTGATGTGGTTTTTATTCTTACGTACTAGTGAGACTTTTTACCTTAACATCCGATCGGTAGCTACCGCGCGACCGCAAATACCAAGATTGTGGAGAGAAATCCGCTTCTAGTTGTCGTTGCTAACTTGGCTGCAGTGTTGACAATCGACAGTACAGCTGATGTGATATGGACGATCCTTCTGTTTCGTTCTTGTTTTGTTGCAAATAAAACTTCTCTGGATACTGGATTTTTGCTGAAACGATGCACTATTTCGTTGCACTTAAATTAGTGCCGAGGTGAGTACCAAGATATATTTTCGAAGACGACTTTTACATATAGGGAAACTGCCCTTGTTTACAAATTACAATTTTACAAAATTTGAGATTTATTTTCTTAATTCTCGTTTTCATATAACCAAGGAAACTATTTTTGAGTCATTACAATACTCTTACTTTGATTTAAATACTTAATACATTTACTTGATTTCAAAATTTCAATTTTCTTCTTTTAAATATTTTTAGGTTATGTCTTCCGCTAAAATTTTACGTGCGGTTAGTTTCGTTGTTGAGTAATGACTGAATTGTAAATTCTGGCTTTCTATTGGGCCAAAATGAAGTATCTGACAGGATTTTACGCCTTGATTTTTTTGAAAGAAAATTTTAATTTATGAATTTACTTTTTCTAGCTTTATGTTTTATTAAATGTTTATTTTACTACTTGAGTTTTATTTCTCATGCTTTTCTGAGTATTTTGATATGCAATACATATTGATTTGTGCCTCAATTGCAATTTTTCATGGTTATGTGAACTCGGACATATTTTAACAATTTCTAGCCTTAATACCTAATTTTAGCTACCAAACCATATTCCTGCTTATAATTTAAAGTACATTTAACATTTATTAACACAATTTCAAAACCGTACTCTATTATTTTTACTAATACTGAACTATGCATTTTAGCATGTCGTTTGAGGAGAAACTTGTCACCCCCTACAAAATTCTACATGATGTGTTGGACAAAACTACACTAAATCTATGGACCTGGCCAAACTCTATAACAACAAAGTGAAATACTCTAAGAAAAAACCTTTTTACAAACTATTTTACACATTTTTAAGAAAAGTTCATCTGACAGCTATGTGATTTTCTCACTGTGGGCCCCATTTGAAGTTTAATTTAAGGGGACTTACGTCGTAGAGTAAGTATACACCATATTGTTTCTGTTTTGACACATTTTATCCTATTACGATAGGTATTTTTATGAAAAACTTGTGAAGTTTGGTTTCAAACGTAACCTGCCGATTAAACTTTTTGTTATTTTCTACCCTGCTTATGTAGTCCTTTTATTATAAGTTTGTGCTTGTTTAGGCTTACAAATTATCACCTTTTTAATTGTTTATTGTTAAATTTATGATTACACTTTTTATTTATTGATAAATTTGTATTATTTTTAGGTTCAAACCACCCTCTCATGTGTGTCAAGAGTTCCTGTTGGTTTGCCACCATTTGACTTTGTGGAAAAGTTTATTTAAGCATCGTTGCACTTTATCGATACCTTGTTTTGGTGTTATTCACAAATAAAGTCTTCCAATGTACAGGTATGCACTATTTTCTTACTGCTAGATATATTGATAAATTTATTTACAATTCAAACACTTATTGCTAAATTCAACTGCAGTGCTTTATTTTAACGACACAAAACCTGCCTTCAGCATGTGATTGGAGTGCCTCTGCAACTCACAAGCACTCGTGCATAAAGTAACCACCATAAGTGGCGTTTCTGAATTTAATTTGATATAGATTACTAATTTTATTGTTTAAAGTGAATTGTTCCAATCTATTATATTGTTTGGGGAGAATATTGCGACTATATATATATATATATATATATATATAATATATATATGTATATATATATATATATATATATATATATATATATATATATATATATATATATATATATATATATATATATATATATATATATAATATATATATGTATGTATATATATATATATATATATATATATATATATATATATATATATATATATATATATATATATATATATATATATATATATATATATATATATATATATATATATATATATATATATATATATATATCAGAATTTACGTGCTTTAATCGTTTGTTATTGTTGAGATACTTAAGTGTTTCTATGTGTAGTATAAGTGATAAGTGACCGATGAACAATAAGTAAGTACATTAATCTTTTTTATAGAGAAAATTTAACAGGGCATCACGTCACTTGTACATTTTCTTACTTAAATACTACTGGTACTGGCGCAGCTTCATATAGAACTTAATAGAACTCTAAAACTCCATTAGACCATAACTGATGATATAAATCAGAGACAGTTATTACAGTTGAACCAAAGCTTACCAACAAATTCTTCACATTTACAGGAAAATACTTATGAGTGCATCAGTCAAAATAATTCCCAAACTTTTAATCATAGTACTGCAGGCACCACGAACTTAATAAGTATTGTTCATTTAGAGAATATTGTTAGAAGTAATGTTTCAAATAGTGGCAGTGAAAGTAAAGTAAATAAGATATAAAACATAAAATTACTAGTAATCTAATCTACTATACTTCCATGTACCTGAAGTTTCGAACGTTCACTTGAACGAATTTCATTTGAAAAGGAAAGATAATAAAAATTATAAATCGACTGAGGCGTACCACTTTTACGGTAATATTTGTTGGCAATGATAGTATCGCCACAGAAAAGAGAACTACCAGAAACGACACTAGGGCTTCCCGCCAAAATTCCATTGCCGCCATTTTGTTGTTGGTACATTCGTCAGTTCATTTATTGTTTTAGGTTAAAACAATAAAGTGCCGTAAATGACAGTCTGTGACATAATACCGAAATAAATTCTTAAAAGGTTTTAGTGATATTGTGCTGGGTTAATAGTAATTTTTAATAGCGATATGAGTAAACAAGGTGGAACCGTTTGCGCTGTTAAGGAATGTACAAGTAGTACGACAGGAAAAGACATTAGTTTATTTAGGTTTCCTAAGGATTCCCTCCCAAGGGTATTTTATTATTGATGTAAATTATAAGATATTTCCAAGTAATTGTGAACCTTTCTTCTTTTAAGGTCCGTATTGTGGTTGGAAGCATGCGATCGTGGGGATTTGGCAAGTAAAAGTTCAGTCGAACTTTATAACAATTTTAAGTTGTGCGCACGGCAAATATGTATCAAAATAGATTGCTACCAACAGCACTACCTACTATTTTTCCTCAATTTGGTAGTTTAAACAGAAAAAAAATTAATACTTCCCCAGAACAACCTCCCAGTAGGAAATTATAGATTTTCTCAGGCAAGTTATTGTATTGATTTTAATACATTTTGTAACTTTATATTAAGAATAAAATTGTTCGTAGAGACAATTTTATCCAGTTTACTTTAATAGTTTTAATACCCATTATAAATAGAATTCTTCGAATAACGTAATTGTATTCAGCCTGTGTAAAGTTTGTTTATAAACATTATGTTTAAATTTACCGCCAAAATTACCAACAACAAAATGGCGAAGGTCACAAAAAAACATCAAAGGCGGAGCTGAGAGTGCCGCTTCTGGTAGTTCCTTATTCTGTGGTATCGTTGCCAGTAAATATTACCAGAAAAATTGTACGTCCAGGTCGATTAACTTCAAATTTTCAATTTAAATTCGTTCAACTGAACGTTCGAAACTTCAGGTACATATACTTCTTGGAATATGTAACTAGCAAATGATAACCCTCTGTGCTTAGAGGCAATGGACAAATAATTTGTAGTAACTTTTATTACAAGTTTTCATTTTAATCAATATTTTCTATTATTTTTTGTAAAAAGATATTAATTACCTGTTTGTATTTTTTTTTCTAGATTGATAGTATGTGTAGATTGGGTGGCGGTAATTACAAGGAATGTTCATGCCGCTTTATGTGAAAAGTAATGAGTGATGACTTGGCCAAGCTTTACAAATTACACGGACACAAAGACAAAAAAGTGTTTTCCAAAACGGCACTTTTCGCAACAGTTACAGGTAATTATTCAACATAATATATTTGTTTGCGGTTCGGATATATACTTGCTTAAATGAGAAACAAGCCTTTAACTCTCTATTTTTTGCACGATTTGAATAATTTTTTTTTTTGTGTAGAGTGACAATATTTCTGTGTAGGTGACATTAATTTGGTTTTAATTTACATACACGGCCTCCTGTGAAGCGTTTTTTCACCAAAAACAGTAAATCATATTAGCATTTTTTTTTTAAACAGATAATATAATAAATATCCTTCTGTTTTAATTCTTTTAATGTAATTATTTTTTTTTTGATTTTGATGAAACTTACTATAAAGACATATGGCATGCTGAAGAAGAATCAGTTATTTAAAAAGAAATCTCTAATATGATTTAGTGTTTCTTGGCGAGAGGAATATAACTTTCTAATTCTATTCTGAATTTTGAATACTTTTTTAGATACTCAGGGTGACACAGGCATTTTCCCAACTCAAAAAAATTTTCTCGAATTTTCCCAACTTGAAGCTTGATTTTCCTAACTCGAATCACAATAAATAAGAATTCCTTCGAAAATAAAAACTGATGGGGGGAGGGGGTAGGAGATGAAGGATAAAGTAAAAACAAATTTTGAATCCTTTGGTTCTTGTACACACGCTAAATCATGGGGGCGGCTAATGCCAAAAAATGTTTTGAAATATTAGCTTCTCTTATATGTACTAAATACCAGTTTTATGGGCTCTTGCTTGATTTACCTATGTACTCCTATTTACCCAATTTACCCCTCAACCCTTCAACGAAATAAGATCAGAATATAATCCTCGTTGAAATACATATAATTCAAGTCAATATGTTAAAGGTGCTAGAGTAATTGTGCGCATAAAAGAAAGTTACAGACCAACGGACATTTTTTTTGCTCAAACTTAAAATCTCAACGTTTCATGACATTCCTAAGTCTATTTGAGCAATAAAATTTTTCAATTTTTTTTTGCGCTACTATACTTCCAAGTAATTACAAAATACAAAAATATGAGTTAATTCTTGGTTTTACCATTAGCTTTCTTCAATACACAAGTTTAAATTCTAAATAAAAATCCTATAAAATGTTTTCTTTTGTTTTAGAAACAATGAAACGGACAAAGAAGATCTTAAGATAGATTCAAAATATAAATATATTTATTAAATACTTAATAAATAATTCTGCAATATTATACTTTCAATATTTTATTTTCCCATATTTTTAGAATTTTTATGAAGAAGGCACTAATATGCTAGGAATGGAAAGTTTTCAGGTGATTACTGTTAGTATTTTACATTTTAATTTTTATATAATTATTTAAATCGAAAAGTAAGATAATCAGATATCAAGCTGAAGGAGCTGCTGTAAACAATTGCGAGTGTCTTCCCTTATACAGGTGCATTTTGATGATGTATTAGTTTTATTTCTGCTTTTACCAAAAGTGACCCACGTATACCAGAGGACCTGTATACATTTCACGGGAATATTCCTGAAACCAGCCTAAGGGAATATCCTATATAAACCTAGATTATTCCAGGAATATAAATATATATTCCTGGCAAAAGCTGTGAATATGTTTGAAACATATAAATATTCCTGAATTATTCCTGGAATAATTTGGTAATAAGGAATAATCTAGGTTTATGTAGGATATTCCCATTGGCCGATTCTAAGAATATTCCCTGGAGAATTTATATATTCACGGCCTATTCTAAGAATGATTCTTTATTCTCAAGAGTATATTTCAGGAATATTCTAAGATTATATTGTGCTGTCTGGGATACAGCTTTTGTGTAACAAAATCCATGTAATGATATAATTGTCTGTCGAGAATAACAATTGCCCGTGAAATAATTCTAACCTATAAAAAGATTACGTTTCATTTAAATAAATATCTTTATAAAAACGGTACAACACAAACTTACTTTTGGGTCATTCACTGGAAAATGGTGCACCAACATAGGTATGTACACCAAATTCGCAAACAAGAGGGCATTTATGTTTGCACCTAACCTCTACACTAATAAAACGTCCAAATAAAATAATATTTAAAAAAGTCACAACGCTTTATGGTTCACAGTTCTGCATCAAAGTTATTAAAAGACATCCATAATTTTTCACAAAAATGATCAAAAAACACAAACGTTAGATTTTACATCATTTTACACTGGCATGCTGCGTGAGCGTGACGCGTGACACTGACGCGTTTCATGACTTATGTCGTAAAATGAAGTAGGTAAACATTTTTAAGTAAAATTATGTAGCAAGTATGTAAACTTATATATAAGTAATTAAGTTAATATGTTGACTTAAATATGATATTATTTTACGTATATATGCTATGTAAAATATTTTATATAAAAATGTTCTATTAATCTTACCTCTCAGAGAGGTAAAGTTACATTAATGTTTACTGGGTACCTATACCTTTGTTAAATGTCTTTCTTTCCATATTTTGATTTGAGGTTAGAATTGAAAGTCTTGATAGACATAAAAATTATGATATATTTTATATACCTTGCTTATCTTCAATGCACATTGATAACCAATATTAACTAAATCTAAATCCAAAAGCACAAGAAAATGGTCTCCGCCGAATGCCCGAGTCTGCCGCCCTACCACAAACGCTTTTAAATATAAATTTATGAAACTTTAACATACCCAAGTAGCACAATAAGGTGTAAAACGGCTCCCACAATGTTCTAACAGCTAAGCCCACAGCTATATAGCTATTATAACAAACCACCATGACAGTATAACAAACATATTAAAAAGTTGTCAATACTAAAGTGGTACAACATTTTTTGGTTCGTAAAATACTCCCACAACCATTTACCTAGTTATTTTATTGAAATATAAGAAACATTACAGCTGTTTAGCTGTGCCAACTAAATCACCGAAATGTTGGTCTTTTGCGGTTCTCATAAACGTTTTAGTTATTCTAAACAATTTCGCTGTAAATACCGATAAATACTATACAAACTAACCCTATAATACATTTTACTACAATATATTATTATATACCATAGCCATGCATGAAGCCATTTGTAGGAATAATTTCTTTATCTATAAGTATCTAATTTAATTGGCATTAAACAACTCACTGTGTGCTAAAAATATATGCCACTGTAATTTTTTCGTTAAATGTGGATGAGATACCTCTTTAGGGTGCACGCGCTTCAATATTTCCTAATTATTAGGAAATTAATTGTAAGTTATTTATTTAGGAAAACTTATTTTTCCCAAGAACTACTTTTAAATCACGAAATTATCACAGGATATTGTAATTGTAACACATTTTTCATTCTCTGGATTAGTATAAAGTGAATAAATACACAAAATTAAAATGTTGTTCTTTAATCTACAGTATGGCTGTCTTTATGTCTTCGGCGGGGGGAAAACGTAGGGGGGTGTTCTCGGTTCGATGGTGAGAGCGCCGGGGTGAGCCTCCGCAATTCTGCGCTCCCGACGTCCCGACGCACCTGGCTGTGCATTTCTTGAGGCGGCGTGTCGCTGTGGCCCGAAGACGATGCCGTTTCACGCCCCTTGCCAAAGCTTACACCTTTCGGCATCTGCATTTCTCCAGCTTGGCCCTGGCCTGTGCTTCCTTGTGCACTGTGGCGAGAGAGAGCTGGCCTCGCCGTGTGGGTCAGGCTTCCATGCCTCCCAGATCGCCCGACGCGTGCTTCTGGTTCCCTGTCCTGGACGTTGTGTCCGGAGTTTGTTGTTGACGTGTGTTGCCTCCTGAGTGGGCTCGTCACTACAGTAGTTTGAGGGCTTGGTGTCAAGTCGCGGAAAAAGAATCGAAGGGCTGGATCTTCCTGTAGATTTTGCCAATCTCTTCTTACGTGAATTGGGGCTGTGTCCGTGCTGCTGCTCGCGCGCGACATGATGAAACGCGGCCCGCACTTGGGAACTGAAGCCGAGAAAAATTCGAAAGTGACACGAAATTTTTCAAAAGTCCGCTGAAAATTGTCTTTGCACAATTCGAAAGTACCACGAAATTTGTCTCTGATAAAATTCGAAAGTACGTCGAAGATTGTCTTGGTGGCTGCGAGGAAAGTTAATTCTCTCGCACCCCGCGAATTTGATGTTGGGAGACTAGTCCTGATGTATATGAGTGCTTGTACTCATAAACAACGAAGCGTAGTTGAAATGAAATTGTTGGTTTGAAAATGTCCGAGGCGGCGCTGAATGTCTGGCCCCCAACGGAAACGTGAGTTGAGCGTTCGAAGCGGTGCTGAATTTCTGGCCCCCAACGGAAACGTAATTTGTGAACGTCCGAGGCGGTGCTGAATTTCTGGCCCCCAACGGAAACGCGTTTTGAGGTGACCCGAAAAAATTTATTTTCTTTAATAATGATTTCGGCGCCGTGTGCACCTGGGGGATGCTTTCTGCGTTTGTCAGAACGGAAAAATCACTTCACAAAAGTTTACATTTTTTCGAAATACAAAAGTTACAGACTTATTGGTGAATTATTAGTGGTGCATTTGGGAAAGACGGCTTGTGCTACTTGTTACGCGAGTCAACTTCAACGAGGCACCTGACGGCCTGGTGAATACAAGTTAATGAGTAGCCGGCGCGGCACAAGCGATCCCCCTTTGCTGCAGGGCTGGAACTCGGCAACTTGGTTGTAAAAAATGTACAAGAATAAAGTCACTTCTGCTCAGCTGGATGGCTTCTCCGTAGCTTAATGTCTATGCACTGGCTCTACGTTACTAGAGGACTCCCTAGAAGAGGGCTAGCAAAGTAAGAAAGTCTTTGTCCTTATCTGAACCTCAGCAGAGAGTTCAATTTGGCAAAATGTCACTGAGTGCAGGCAGGCAGATGGCCCTGACCTAGATCAATGTTTTTTGGGTTGAACCTCCTCGGAGAGTTCAATGCACTGACTGTCTAATCAGCTGGGGCTGCAGGCTGATGGCCCCGCTACCCAGGTTAAAGTTTGTGGTGGTTCTTTACCTTAAAGTCCGGTGTAGAAGCACTTTGTTTTAAACACTGTGGGAAATAAATGAGACGTTGCGAGGCCTTATGCTCGTTTAGAATTTTATTTATTTCTTGTACAGCTTGTCCTCCTTGGAGCTGAGGGGGTTTGAGCCCAGCTCTGGTAGGATAGGAAAGAGAGAGGATTCACTCATTCATTAAGACACTCGAATTTCGAATAATACCTTATATTGATTAAATTTCACCTGGTAAGGTAGCCAAACTTCCCTAACTCGCGATTCGCGTAATTTAGAAAATAATTAATTAATCAGTACTTGTCATTCGCAAATTGTCGTTGTCTAGCTGTAGAAGCTGTGTGTTGAAGAGTTCATCAGTATGCAATGATTTAGAAGTGTTGTAAATGTTGTTGGACCAGCTGGGGTTACTGCTAGGAGCTCCCTCGGTGGTGAAAATGAATATGGGCCCGCTGGGGTTACCGCTGTGGGCTCCCTCGGTGGCAGAAAGAAAAATGATCGAGCCTCGAAGTGACGTGGAGAGTGCACTGCGAATGACTGATCTTGAAATTTAAGTTTTGAAATGGGTGATCGAATCACGAAGTGACGCGGACGGTGCACTGCGAATGACTGATAGCGTCACCAGTGTCACAAATATATTTATACTATGCCGGGGAGAAATGCAGCAATTTGATTGGCTGGCTTATTTTCAGCCGGACTATAACATTTAGTGTCTTTCCACTCATAAAATAAATATGGCCGTTAAGTTCGACTCGTTTGCGACTGCGTTGATATATTATATATATGTATCACACATAGGCAAATTTTCGCAGTTACCACAACCGCCTAAATATATTACCTGATGACGTCCAAACACATAATTGTAATCCTACTTGCTAAATTAGGTTACCCAGATCGACATCATAATGAAAATAAAGAACAATAATTCTGTTAGACCACTTCAAAATAATTTTTTCACATTTATTTTGATACCATATTTTAAGAAATAACCGGGGGTGACTTACATTTGGAAATTACTTGCCTACTAAAATTTGCCTAAATTTTCTGTGGCAGAATACACGAATCAAGATATGCGAATGTCACTATTATTTTATTATTTACACAAGCTACACTATTATTTGTTTGGACAGCTTTAATATCAGCAAGACGTTTTTTTACTTTACTATAATATGATGTGTTGTATTTCATTACCTTCAGCTTTTTTAGTCCAACAATGTAGTTTTCAGCCATGATTGGTAAATAAAAAATAAACCATGATCTGACATCTGACTGAGTTGAGGTTAAGAACATCACAGAATGTCAAATTCTACGCAGAAATTTCTGTGCTGATGGTCGGTCGTATATGTACATATGACACATATTACTAGCTGTTGTCTTTAAGTTATAAAGAATATTTTATAACTGTAATTGGGAACAAATAGCTTCAGTTATTATTTAGCATTTTACTTGGCTGCAATATGATATTTGTAACTACAAATCAAGACAATTTAGTTCCGCCACCTATTAGCTGTTCCTCTTAGTTATAATATGTTTTTTACAACAGTTAACTGAGAGTAAACAGCTGTGGCTATTATAAAGTATTTTATTTAGTTGCAAAATAATATTTGCAACCAAAGATGGCATATACTGCTATTTTGCTATCATTGTTAACTTCTGCAACGTGTTCACAGCCAATAGTTAGCTGTAAAATCTCAATTATACAAACTGTGTTACTTGGGTAGTTATACAATTTTTATTATTTAAGTTATATATTCGTTATAAGAGTTTTTATGTAACAAAAATATTATTAAACTATACATTGTTATATAACTTTGTTATATTGGCTGAACTTTAAATGTTACAATATTATTATATTACTAAAGCATAACAACATATTGTAACATGATTATGTTATTATTTTATAACAAATGTCTTAATAATAACATAATATTAATAAATACTGTTAATGTAACCCATTACTACCAGGTTATATAATATCAATAATTTTTGTTTGCTGGGTTTTTATGTGACGTAAATGATGAAATTGAAGATAAAGGTGAATAATCTGTAAAAAGCAACAAGGAAACGTCTGAAGGCAATTAATTACTGAACATAATATAGAAGATGTACTTAATGAATTATTTATTCGTGAAATATTCTCCACAAATACCACTCGTGCTTTAAATTTTATCTAAAAAATTTTTCTCAAGCTAAGTTGCCCCTAGTTAATATAACTCGTGCAAATTGGCAGTTTATTATCTGATTAAATCCCGACCGCTTTAGCGGGAGGGATTTAATCTTTGCACTCTTTATATTACCAGGCAACACGCTTTCGAAAAAATTTTCGATAAAATTTTAAGCACTAGTGATATTACATACGATTATTTCACTCATTAACGCTATAGCCAATGAGAGCCCGTTTTTTCACAATACTGCACCTATCAAATGTTATTATTAGTGGTAATTCAAGCTAGATCGGCTTTTGACAGTACCAACATGCCAAATTTATCGCTCTAATTTTTTAGGTCGCTGCAGCGGCAAATACTGCGATAATTTTTTGACGTTTTGTTTCGTGAAATATTTTTGGCAAATAGGGCAACTTACGCTTTTAAATTTTATCTATAAATATCTTCTCTAGCTTACTAATTGTTAACTTACCTTGTAAATTGTAATATTGTATTATGTATTTCCAAAGAGAAGCCTGTCTGAAATATATAGGCTATAACCCTTACCTATCTGTTAACTATTTCAATTTGCCTACTTTTCAATCAGGTAACAACAATATACAAAGATTGTACTTAATATACCTGACTCATAATACAGGAACAAGTCAAGCACAGTTTTTAATAGCTCAATAACGTAGTTACAAAGTTAAGCAAATCATTTATTATAAATGTCAAGTAAACACATTCGCTCTGTAAACAAACTAACAATGTACCTAGGTACCTACTTACATACGGTAATCTATCAAATAGAAACTAGTTGAATCAAAGCTGTGCAATATTTTAATTTGTTGTATTTAAAATTCACTCTGCCTAACGAAGCAAACCTCAACATAATTTGTAAACTTCTTAAGTTAAAAATAAGGATTAAATACGTAAATATGAATCAATGAACAATTATTATGGAATATAACTCTAGTAGCGGTAGCGCTAGATGGCGCTCTCTATGTCAATCTCGGAACCATGAGTGTATAGTAATAAATAGGCGGGACATCGGGAATAAACTAGTGCTCGCAGATTGAAGATGTAGTGCTCTCTCTATCGTTCCTCGTCATATTGCACCTCAGAAACGCCTGAAAGGTATTAAGCCAGTCTATATATTATAATATCTAAGGTTTCAACTCGTTTTATTTACTAGTTCCCATAGAAACGTCACTAGATCATTTTAAAATATAGGGAATCTCCATTGTTTCTACTGCGTTTGTTTCAAATTTGCTGTTTTGAAAATATGAGTCGGTTTGGAAATATTTCTGTATATCAAATTAATGAGGAAATTGAAAATAAAGGTCAATAAACTCTAAAAAGTGACAAGAAAACGTCTGAAGGCAATTAATGAGAAAACATAATATTGAAGATGTACTTAATGAATTATTTATTCGTGAAATATTCTCCTCAAATACCACTCGTGCTTTAAATTTTATCTAAAAATTTTTTCTCAAGCTAAGTTGCCCCTAGTTAATATAACTCGTGCAAATTGGCAGTTTATTATCAAAGATTAAATCCCTCCCGCTAAAGCGGTCGGGATTTAATCAGATAATAAACTGCCAATTTGCACTCTTTATATTACCAGGCAACACGCTTTCGAAAAAATTTTCGATAAAATTTTAAGCACTAGTGATATTACATACGACAAATTTTCGTGAATTGCAACTGATACTGCTGCGGCAACTTCAACTGCAACCGCAATTGCAGCGGAAAAGTTTATAAATCGTACTTAAACGTACACTCTTGAACGTACACAACACAAAATATGACAAATGGCCGCTGCCGACGGCCGAAGCTAGGCGAATCGGCGCGAGACAATGACACAATAGGAGACACACAATAGGTATGTTCATTTGTGAACCCAGAACTTTCAGAAAAGTACAATGTAGTTTATCTCCCTCTGCCTCATGTTGAACATAACTGTCTTGCTCTTTTTATCTGCTCAAAGCTGCCAAAATTCCTACAACTGACATACCTAATACACGTGTATCTTGGTGGGCGATGAGTGCGATGACGAATGATGATCGGATAATTTTTCTTCCATCTCTCTGATATAGAGTTGGGCGATTCGACTCTTTTTAAGGATTCGTACCAAATGAATCCGTATCAAGAAAAGATTCGTATCGAGAGATTCGTACGATTCGTACCACTTCGTATCACTGATTCCATGATACTAAACAGTACAAGGTGACAATCGGGAACCGGACGATTTTGAAATAAGTGTTACACAAAGAATTCGCAAGATAATAAAGTTTTATTAACACCAAAATGAAGCTTACACAATGCCATTTACGATGTGTATCAAGTATGGAAGATAATGTCCTCGAGATGGTGTCCGTCGCGTTGGATGCGGTTTTCGACTCTCTTCATCAATAGTCATGATTTCCTGACGAATGGCATTCTTCAAATCGGCCAAATTACGGAGCTTGTGAGCATATATACGACTCTTCAAATACCCCCACAGAAAAAAATCACAAATTGACAGGCCTGGAGGCCTTGAGGCCACGGCAAATCTCCAAAACGTGAGATGAGTTTTCCTGGGAACATGTTGCGGACAACATTCATTGATGCATAGGCAGTATGTGCAGTGGCACTATCTTGCTGAAACCACACATTCCTTGGATTTATCCATTTTTCTAACCGATTCCCGATTCATGTTCCCCAGATAGCATTTATTATTCCACGAATGTACATTTTGCATTCCCAATGTTCTAATTGCATTCTGTACTTGCCATGTATGTTCCCTCAACATTCCCATATAAATAATATTTTCACATATACAATATGATTATACATACGATATAAATGGAATATACAGAAAAGTTTATGTTCACAGTCGCATATACTGTGTACACGTATCAGGGAACGTTCTTCGTATATGTGTTCATGTACATCGTATAAACATTCGTCAATGATTTTATCTGTCTAATACAGGTATATTTTTTGTAGAAATATTTGCATCGCCCGAGCGCCGCGCCGACAGTAATATCATCAAAAGTTCAGCACTTTTAACGCGAACGCTGATTGGTTCGATTTTTGAACTAATAAAAATAAACCTGCATCACAACTGATGAGACAGCAATGCTAGTTTTATAGTACCTATCTACCTACCTACAAAAATAATTATGATGTTTCTCTATCTATATAGATTTGGTTTAAGTACATTTATAATCATCCCCTGTGCGGTGTATGACGTTTTATAAATTTTAAATCGTTCGTCAATATTGTATATATGAAGTATGTTTTAAATTTTGAATCCAGACTTTAGATTTATGATCGAATATTAAATAATAATGAATATGAAATATTAAATAATAATGAATGAAATATTAAATAATAATGAATAATAACCCTTTTTAATTTATGTACTGTGTTCAATTAATTAGTAACTATCTCGGTAACTATCGGCATTTCTTAAGCAGGTAGTTCAGACTTAGAATGGTTATTTAATTACATTTTATCTTTTATATTTAGATTTCCGTTTTCCATGTCATTACAATCCCCTTATAGAATTTTTTAAATGCGCGCCACGGTCCTAGTGCGCATGCTCATCGTGCTCTATTAGCACACTATTTCTACGTCACGCTTCTGCTGTCAAATGTCGATTTCAATTTGTGTTTTGTTTTCCCGTGATTTATGGCGCTGAGCTAATGATTTATTAATAAATCAAAGCCAATATTGCGAATACTACTACTACTTCCCGTGATTTATTATAATTAGTCCAAGTATAGGTAATTCTGCATTTTAGCGTAACATCCGAATTTTTGCGAAATTTTTTCAGGATACACTAATTTGGGGTCGTAGAGCACGAATCTGAAGTCAGTTTTCGGCGCAAATGCATAGTTTTTCCAAAAAAAACTTTTGAAATTTTCCACCATAACACTCACTCTCCGTCACTGTAAACACTAAAACACCATTAATTTCGACCAACTTCTATCTTGTGTTCACGATGTAATAAGTGCTCCTCACAATAATGTACCTTTTACGCACCAAAAAATTGCTTTTTCATGAAAAAAAAACAATAAATTATTCAAACTCTATAAATAAACAACGAAATGAAAATTCATCAAACTGTCAAACCAATGCGCATGTGCATCTTCAGTTTAAAGTTGTGTCTAAGGTAACGAGCAAAATTAGTAGGCGATTTTTGCCCCTCTGATTTTGATACGATATTTGTATTTCAACGGACGAAAGATGACGTCACAGTAACATGTAATTCTTGGGATACTTTAAGAGGAGATATTTAGGTGATATAATTAAAAAATACACAACACGCTTCAATCAAAGAAGTTATTTAGCTAAACTCGAAAATATATTGGATTGTTTGAGCTTTCAACTTTTATGACGTTAAATATATACAAATTTTAGTAAAGTAAAAACGAACATGCGATACACGTTTCAACGTTAAAAAGTGGCACATATTTAGTTGCATATTTACAATAGTAGCTGTTCTTTCGTACTGAACGAACTGATTGGAATTACTAAACAGCCAATCAAATCGAAGTATTTTTGAAATACTTGATACCTATTGGTTGCTTACTGATTGTTTCACTTTGTTCAGCTACTATATGCGTATTTTAAATTTCTTGCATATTCATGTAACGATCAACGGTCAGTAAAAGCTGAAGTGTGGTAGAGAGTAGATTCCCTCTGGTGTGGTAAGTATAGTAGATCTTTAGCTTTTTATTCCTGCTTCTTATTTCCATTTGAAATGGCTTGTACCTCTTGCACGTTTGATATGTTTGATTTTGTTTTATTGATTAATGAGGAGGAGAGGTTAAAGAATTTTTTGAAGGAGCATGGGGTTTTAGGTGACAAAAATGTAGTTTGCCCAAACTGCAACAAAAATTGTACGTTTTTCCCGAACGATAGCTTCCGATATAAATGTACTAATTCGAGGATCGTTGTGAAACATCGGAAGAAGATTAAAATTAGTTGTACATATACTGTTAGCGGGCGAAAAGGGTCATTTTTTGAAAAATCTCATTTGAGTATAAAGGAGATTTGCAAATTTGTTGCATTTTGGTTGTATACGGGGCATCCAAAGCATGAAAAGCTTGTTCGTGAATGTCATATGACTCCCCATATGGTGGTGGACTGGTCAAATTTTTGCAGGGAGGTTTGTTTAGTTTGCATGGTCGACGAATCGGAGCGGATTGGAGGTGAGGGAAAAATTGTAGAGATTGATGAAGCAAAAATGGGTAAAAGAAAGTACAATAGGGGTAGGGTGATAGAGGGTCAATGGGTTTTCGGTGGATTTGAACGCGGGACAAAAAAATGTTTTTATGTTCCTGTTGAGGACAGGACTTCAGAAACTTTGCTCGAGGTAATTAAGAAGTGGATACTACCGGGTACTACCATATATTCTGACTGTTGGAAATCCTACGATTGTTTAAAAAACGAGAATTTCCAACATGCCACGGTGAACCACTCTTTAAATTTCATTGACCCCGAAAGTGGTGCCCATACTCAAAACATAGAACGGGTTTGGAGGGATGTGCGGGGAGAAATTCCAAAATATGGTCGTCGAAAGAGTCATTTCGATGGCTATTTGGCGGAATTTCTTTTCCAAAGGAAATATCCTGACCACAGAGACCAATTTCATCATTTTTTTAAATTTATGGGAATGGTCTACCCACCTTGCGGTTCTAGTTCTGATGAGGAAACCTCAGAAGAATCAACCTAACTCTGTGTTATTAGGACCAAAAGTCAATTATTATATGAAAATTAGAAAAATTTTACTCCTTTTTGATCTCTCATCATATTGTTATAATTTATAATTGTCATATATTTTTTTTTAAGTTTATTTGTTACATTTTTTACCGTTTATTTATTTTTTTAGAGTTTATTTATTTTTTAGAGTTAATTTATTTTTTAGAGTTTATTTATTTTTTATAATTTATTTATTTTTTTTTAGAATGTTCATATTGTTGTTTCTTTTCTTATATTTTCTGCCTGCTATTGCATGCAAAATGGCTGTTTATTTTTAAATTTTTTAATAATCCTGTACCCTTTCCTTTCCTGGCAAGGTATATGATCACACCTTCTCGCTGGTCCTTGCTGAGCAATAACAAAAACGGGTACCTATGTTAGTACATGTATGTATCCCACATAACACAGTTTGTTTAGTATGTATAAGTACATACTTATCGTATTTTGCCATTTTTGTGTGTCCATTTTTAGTAGTTCAAGGTCGTTTGACGATAGTTATATTGTTTGGGCATTCCTAGGAGGGCAAGGATTATTTTTGAATATATTGCAAAAACGCCTAAAATATTTCTTGCCCTTCTCGAAGAAAAAAATTTTTGCGCAAATATAAAGGAGATTTGCAAATTTGTTGCACACTAAATTTTTGCGCAAAAATTTTTTTCTTCGAGAAGGGCAAGAAATATTTTAGGCGTTTTTGCAATATATTCAAAAATAATCCTTTCCCTCCTAGGAATGCCCAAACAATATAACTATCGGCAAAATACGATAAGTATGTACTTATACATACTAAACAAACTGTGTTATGTGGGATACATACATGTACTAACATAGGTACCCGTTTTTGTTATTGCTCAGCAAGGACCAGCGAGAAGGTGTGATCATATACCTTGCCAGGAAAGGAAAGGGTACAGGATTGTTAATAAGGAGTAACAGGTTAAAAATTTAAAAATAAACAGCCATTTTGCATGCAATAGCAGGCAGAAAATATAAGAAAAGAAACAACAATATGAACATTCTAAAAAAAAATAAATAAATTATAAAAAATAAAAAAACTAAAAAATAAATTAACTCCAAAAAATAAATTAACTCTAAAAAATAAATTAACTCCAAAAAATAAATAAACTAAAAAATAAATAAACTCTAAAAAAAATAAATAAACCGTAAAAATGTAACAAATAAACTTTAAAAAAATATATAACAATTATAAATTATAACAATATGATGAGAGATCAAAAAGGAGTAAAATTTTTCTAATTTTCATATAATAATTGACTTTTGGTCCTAATAACATAGAGTTAGGTTGATTCTTCTGAGGTTTCCTCATCAGAACTAGAACCGCAAGATGGGTAGACCATTCCCATAAATTTAAAAAAATGATGAAATTGGTCTCTGTGCCCAGATAGCATTTATTATTCCACGAATGTACATTTTGCATTCCCAATGTTCTAATTGCATTCTGTACTTGCCATGTATGTTCCCTCAACATTCCCATATAAATAATATTTTCACATATACAATATGATTATACATACGATATAAATGGAATATACAGAAAAGTTTATGTTCACAGTCGCATATACTGTGTACACGTATCAGGGAACGTTCTTCGTATATGTGTTCATGTACATCGTATAAACATTCGTCAATGATTTTATCTGTATAATACAGGTATATTTTTTGTAGAAATATTTGCATCGCCCGAGCGCCGCGCCGACGGTAATATCATCAAAAGTTCAGCACTTAACGCGAACGCTGATTGGTTCGATTTTTGAACTAATAAAAATAAACCTGCATCACAACTGATGAGACAGCAATGCTAGTTTTTTAGTACCTATCTACCTACCTACCTACAAAAATAATTATGATATTTCTCTATCTATCTAGATTTGGTTTAAGTACATTTATAATCGTCCCCTGTGCGGTGTATGACGTTTTATAAATTTTAAATCGTTCGTCAATATTATTGTATATATGAAATATGTTTTAAATTTTGAATCCAGACTTTAGATTTGTGATCGAATATTAAATAATAATGAATATGAAATATTAAATAATAATGAATGAAATATTAAATAATAATGAATAATAACCCTTTTTTAATTTATGTACTGTGTTCAATTAATTAGTAACTATCTCGGTAACTATCGGCATTTCTTAAGCAGGTAGTTCAGACTTAGAATGGTTGTTTAATTACATTTTATCTTTTATATTTAGATTTCCGTTTTCCATGTCATTACAATCCCCTTGTAGAATTTTTTAAATGCGCGCCGCGGTCCTTAGGTTAGTGCGCATGCTCTTCGTGTTACTAATTAGCACACTGCGTCACGCTTCTGCTGTCAAATGTCGATTTCAATTTGTGTTTGGTTTTTGTTTTCCCGTGATTTATTATAATTATTCCAAGTATACATTAATTGCATTGCAGTAAGTATTTTAATATAACTACCACGTAGTTTTGTTGTCATTTGCAGATATTTTATATTGAGACACTAAAGTTTAATGTGTATCTCTTTGTACATATTATAGTAAGCATACCACCTATATAAGTTATGATAATTACGGCGTTTGTAGGTACTGATTTTTGGAAAAAAAAACTGAGGTGGTCTTTGTAATGGTCTCGGTCCACGAAAAGGAAGCTTGGTGGTCACCATTCAAACGGAAACAATTTGACTGATCATTGAAAAACAGATGAAACGTGGACACTTTATGGGGTGTTTAAATCTTATTTTCAAGAAGGTACCCAGTGAACACGGATACATACCTGGTATGTTTCTCTTACGTAATCTATTCAACATGTTATATCCAAGGATATTGGATGTATGGTAAATGTAAGGTACATGGACCTTAAAATTTCAGCCACAAAAAAAGTTATAGCCATGTAATGGCAACATAACTTGTAACATACTCATATGTGGCAAATATATAACATGCATGTAAAAGACATATATTGTATTTCAAAATATTTACTTTAAAATATGTTCTGATGTTACATGTGTGCTATATAACATGCAATTTCCGTGGTATATGCACAAGGGGGTAGCAAATAATATACAGGGTGTCCCCAAATGGGGTTACCTATACCACAAGTGGACCTAAATTTTAGTTTTTCGACAGTCACTATAAAAAAATTTTGTTTCTTAAAGAAATACGATGTGTTAAGAAAATGTACTTTTTTATGCAGGGCGCTCAAAAGTTTCATAAATATGAATTTGACCCAAGAGAAAATGCAATTTGAAAAAATTGTTTATTAAATCTTGTTTAATACGTCTTTTTCCCCAATGCCTCACCTCAGTTTTCGTATTATTCCGTAACAGATACAAAAAATATTAGGTTTATGAAAGAAAAGTATTTCAAATGGCTTTTTTATTAAAAATGAAAAATAAAGGTAGTTTACTCTTAGGCAAAATTCATATTTTTGGAATTTTTAAGCACCCTGCTCCTTCATAAAAAAAATAATTTTTTTTAACATAAATCGTATTTTTTTAAAAATGCGGAAATTTTTATAGTGACTTTTTGTCCAAAAATTAAAATTTTGGTCATTTGTTGTATAGCTAATCCCATCCGGGGACACTTTGTACTACTGTTACAATATGGCTTAAGTAAGGAAAAACTAGATGTAAAAAAAGGCCAATCTAAAATAAATAATTTTTATATTAATAAAATACATATATCATAATAATATATTAATTAAAGTCATACAAGAAGGATACGTTCATTTATATAGTGAGTTAATCAAAAATAAACCAACTGCCAAATTAATAAAGGAACTAAATGCCAAATTGCACATTCTCTAAACTATATAGTTTGTTTATTACAAGCAAACTTTTGGTTAACAGAAAACTTAGAAGATAAAATAGCTGAAGAAAAATAACATAAATAGAAAAAGTTAGCTGATTGCAAGCTATGTAATAAGGTAAAAAAATAAAGAAAAGCCTGACAGTATACATGAATTATTTTCATTCCGCTATAAATTACGAAGAAATAAACATTAGCATGATTACTATAGAGACAAGAAAAGTGTATATGTTTTTGGTAAAACAGAACAGCTTTATCTTACATTAAAAGAAGTTTCAGGGAAAAAGGTAGACATTAAAAGCTTAATGAAGTTTGTTCCAAATGATGCTCGGACTTTTACAACATTTAAAAACTATGGATTTTGAGGGTGACGTTGAAGGCTACAGTAACACTATTGATTTTGATATAGATGTAAACGAACAGTAGAAACGAAAATCGCAGGCATATTAATGAGAAGTACGACACTTTGCATTTTCTAAGTGTCTATACACCTACATACACAAAATATACTATTTTTGACAGTCGAGTTATTATTATATTATCTATATATTAAACACAGGTAATTTTTAGTTTCATTACTTATTTACTCTAGTGACTGAATAAATGCTTTTTTGAACTATATATTTAACATCCGAATAAAGTTTGGTTTAATGTATGGTTATCCAAATTTAATTGTACCAAATATCAACTAAAATTCTGAACGAAAATAGTTAATGAAAAAACAAGAATTCTTCAATTATTCAAAAAGGAGCTAAAAATTTATTAGAAACCAGAAAAATTCAACAAACGTGACAATAATACTCAGATAATGACGAAAACAAATTTCCTATATAAAAAAAAAATTTACTTACAGACAAACCTGTCAGCATGAATTTGCAAGCAGACTAATACTTAAAACTTAATTATCTTAAAACTAGTTTTTGGCGCCTGGTTTCCTTTTTTCATACATATCTCAATAAATTATGGTGCAATATAACTGCTCCAGCTTCTTGTTTTCTCTCTGTAGCCTTTGCTTTGACAGTCTGAACCACTCACTAGCGATGTTCTCAAATTCTTTTTCACAATGTGGGAACGTTTCGTTAACAGCAGCTAGAACAATAGTTTATGACAAACTTTTATAACTTTTTGTGTATTATTTACTTAAAAGCAATTTCTAACTTTTTAAAAAATTCTTTGTCTTTACCTATAGGTACCAACAATATGTTACATCGTTGCCCAAGGACTTTGTTTCCATTTATTACTTATATAAATGTGTAGTTTTAATGATTGTGATTATACAATTTATCTACAATAAAGCACCCATAATTTTTCTGTGGCTTGAGCTTAGTTAAATTTCATTAAATTTCAATTTCAAGATTGGGAAATATGTCAATAAAACTCCAACAAATAAGTAGGTACCTAATAAGCGACTTAACACTGCACCGAGGTGCTAATGATTTACACTTCTACGTAGGTACTTACCTACAGTAGTTTTGATCTCTGAACTTGATTCCACACAAAAACAAAGACGATATTTTTAACATGTTAAAAACGCACGCTAGAAGTCACGTTGCACCTCCTTCAGGGTCACCTGTGTTAGGTTAGAATATTACGATTAGGTTATTTTGTTAGGTATAGTTGGGGATATTTGAGTTAATTTCGTATCCTTTTCTAGCACGAACTATGTAATACAGAGTGCGAAAGAGATGTACTATAATAATTTTATAACCAGATTTACCGGGAAATTTAAAACATCACAATATTAAAATGTTATCCAACTGTATGAAGATACGGGATTATTAAACTAGTTTTTGATCGGCGAGTTTTATTTTTTGTTATTAGATACATAAAAAAAATAAAACGGTCGGTAACACTAATCACTATTTTAATAAATTATTAAGTATTTAAACGAATAAATCATCAAGTATTATATAGGCACAATTACATTTTCATTACCACTTAATGGCAACTGAAGACATTTTTATTTAATATCACAAGCGTTAATTGGGCATGCTATTATTATGTTGATTAAACTACACTGGTCACTGATGTTATAACCTAACTATAGCAGCTACTACACCAAAACAATTTACGTAATATACATACTTAACCAAACTTTTTTGACATTCCATATGTAAGCTAGCTTGTTTTACGTTTGTAGTTTACCAAATTACATGATTAAATATATATGTGTAATGTAATTGTAGAAAAACTTAAAATGTCCATGATGATCACAAAATATATAAATGTTATATCTGGTGTAAAGGTATAAGATGGGTTGATGTGTAATATGTAGCAATTATCTAAATATCACATATTTTAATGTTATTATTTAACACACAAGCAATATAACTTTAAACGTACATGCTGATTACAGAAATACATAAATGTTATATAGCTGATAAATACACATAATACTTGTTATTGTAATGTAGCAGTTACGTAAAAATCACATATTTTAATGTTATTATTTAACAAACAGGCAATATAACTTAAAATCTACATGATGATAACAGACATACATAAATATTATATGGCATGTAAATATACAAAATAATTGTTATTGTAATGCAGCAGTTATGTAAAAATCACATATTATAATGTTTGTATTTAACAAACAGGCATGTTTGTTAATAACTTAAATGTATATAGCATTTGAAGATGGTTTATATAATAGAGATATATTTGGTAATATGGTGTGTGTTACCTTGACAATCTCTCTTTGGTACGTAACAGCCATATGTGTGTTCACTGGGTAGGTTCGATCTATTTCAATATTAAGGAGCTTTTGTTTATTTAAATCACAACCATTGGATTTGATTACAACATACGAGTTGTGATAGGTATTTATTTGTAGTAATTTGCTTTATACCTATTTCAGAGGATTGTAGAAGAGCTGCAATTAAATGAAAAGGGCAGAGATCACATCTGATGTACAGAGTGAACAAAAACAAATCAAAGGCTTATGTACAAAAAGCACGTTATTCCTCCCGTCAGATGAACATAATGATATTGAAGAACATATTGGAAGCCGTCGACTTCCCAAGAAATTTTGTCCTTACTAGAAGTTGAAAGAAGATATGTTGTTCTTTTAATAACTCTGGTAGGCATTTAAAATCAAGTACCTAAAATTTCGAATGTTCACTTGAACGAATTTCGTATGAAAAAGAAAAATTAATAAAAGCCACACTTCGATTTAGGTGCAAAAACTTAAGTATTGTGGATATTTATTGTCAGCAAATGTGACAATGAAGTGTTTATGCCTAAATCGATGTGTGGTTTTTATTAACTTTTCTTTTTCATCTAAAATTCATTCAAGTGAACGTTCGAAACGTACATTTAAAATCACAAGCATAAATATTTCCGAATTCCAAAAAAATATCTATGTCTTGTAGGTAAAGGACACCGCACAAAACAAATGAAAAAGAGGGCACAGTCAAATGGGCTGAAAATGCAGAATGTCTGAAAATGGCCAGTTTGAAAGGTCAAAGATCAGGAAGATCGGTACCCACTAATGTCATAGTTGAGAGTATTATGTAACGACGAGTTGTTGTTATTCATATTCATAAGACCGGAAATGTCGCAGGTTTCATGAATGAGGGTGATTTTTTTAAGGTCCTAGGCTTACTTTAAAGTGAGGGTGTGCGTATGAGTGTGTATGTGTGTAGTGGGGGGGGGGGTTAGTTAGCGTGCGTGAGAGAGTGAAAGTGTGTTCCTATCAAAGAGTTCTATAAATAGAGGATACAAGCTGCATAGGTAAGCGTAATGTATAAGCAGTGGACAGCGCGCAAACGGTGTGAGCATTCTCATCCTTCTCACACAGTTCGTTCTCTCTTTGTCGCACAGTACATGGGGGGCTGTGTCAAGATTTGTAAAAGAGACAGGTTGCCTGGTAACTCAGGAGCCAATAAAATTCTTGCGCGGGAGTGACGTGTCCAGGCGACCTTTTAAAATTAATATGCACAACAAATGATCTACTTAAAATATGAATATCCAAAATAATATTTTTAATAATTGTGTAAGCAGAAATAAAATATTTTAAACATAGTACGACGAGATCAACGAGGTTGGGATACACTGGTCGACTTTTGCATCTTTTACCTCTGTGAAGTGAGTTGTAGAAGCGGGTCCTCTGAATGACGCGCAATATGGCGCTCCCTAGTTACCAGGCAACCTGTCCTCTACAAACCTTGGGGCTGTGTTGCTTTGTAAAACAGAGTGGAGAGCAAAGGAGAGGGTACGAGGTGTGCGACTCTCAACTATGACAGCGGGTACCGATATTCCTGATCTTTGACCTTTCATATCTCAAAAACTGGCGATTTTCAGATATTGTGCCCATGAAAACTTTTGATCAGGATATTATGAAATACAATATACTACATTTTCAGCCCATTTGACTGTACCTTCTTTTCCATTTATTTTGTGCCTGCCGTGTCCTTTATGATAATATCAATTTGTTTAATTTATATTTGATCAGTTTTATTTTTTCTGTAAGATCTTTGTAAGATGTTTTTATATTTTTTTAAAGAGAAGTAAGTACCTATTCAAATATAATACAATGTATTTTCTTTTTTAGTTGGACTAGCACGTGTATCTCCTCCTCTAGACAGAAAGGAAATACCTTCTCCTAAAAATTGGAAAAGCCAAAAGAAAGTATTTAGCCAATAGGGTAAGTCACAGATGATGTGTTGAGAATGAAAAGTGGACTTTCGCAATTACAAGTATCACCATCGGCAACACCTGGACACTGGTATTGAAAATGTAAGCCCTCCAATTTTTATTATCTTTCACTTACTGACAAAAAATTCGTTATAGTAAAATATGACAGTTCATAAGTTGCAAAGAAAATTTTTTTGTTAAAAAAATCTCAATTGAAATTTTTGTCACAATTGTTTTTTATTATTGCAATTCATTTTTGTAACAAAAAATAAAAATATATTTAAAGTAACACAACTGTTTTATTTATACCTCTTCCTATTTTATAATTTAAGATGCATACTTAATTGTTACAACAATGTAAAGTAATTAATAAAATAAAATCATGTTTTGTTCTTGGCAATTTAAAACACGATTTGAGATAGATAAAACTTTAAGGTAATGTAATATGATCTATGATCAAATTTTCTGTGCATATATTCCACATTTACTTACATAATATTCTTCACAAGGAATGTGAAATGTGGAAAATTAAAATAAGTACCTAATAATTGACTGTAACAATTAAACTTTAAAATTAGATATTGGATTTATTATATGCAAGTACTTCACTCATATCATGTATTCTCTTGAGTTTAATTATTATAATAATTTATTATTTGCTATAATCATAGATGAGTCGCTGCGTCATACTGAACATATTCGGAATGAAGCAGCGGCTCATCAATGATTACAATAAGTAATAAATTATTATAATAATTAAACTTTGAAGAAAATGCATGGTATGAGTGAAGTACTTATAGCTGCCACTGATACATAATGTTCATTCCTACAATATACATGCATCATAGATTTATGATCCATGTGTAACATACCAGGCACGTACGGTTTAATTCCTACGAAGGTAGTACTCATATACCGGGAACATGCAGTGTACATTGTGAATGTAGGATGGACCTTCCTCCTATATACCTCATGTATCTATCAGTATATCAATATACGTTTCTGGTTCATATCAAGTTCCGTTTTGGTCTATGGGTACGTTGTAGGAATCTTACTCGTATATCGAGAGGCGGTCATCTGTACGTCTCTCTGACATTCAGATTTTCTACACGGAATACAAAATGAATATTCATTCTTAGTTCCATGGGTACATAAAGTACGTTCCGAGCACATGCTGTGAATGTAAAAATGCTATCTGGGTGGTCAGGATATTTCCTTTGGAAAAGAAATTCCGCCAAATAGCCATCGAAATGACTCTTTCGACGACCATATTTTGGAATTTCTCCCCGCACATCCCTCCAAACCCGTTCTATGTTTTGAGTATGGGCACCACTTTCGGGGTCAACGAAATTTAAAGAGTGGTTCACCGTGGCATGTTGGAAATTCTCGTTTTTTAAACAATCGTAGGATTTCCAACAGTCAGAATATATGGTAGTACCCGGTAGTATCCACTTCTTAATTACCTTGAGCAAAGTTTTTGAAGTCCTGTCCTCAACAGGAACATAAAAACATTTTTTTGTCCCGCGTTCAAATCCACCGAAAACCCATTGACCCTCTATCACCCTACCCCTATTGTACTTTCTTTTACCCATTTTTGCTTCATCAATCTCTACAATTTTTCCCCCACCTCCAATCCGCTCCGATTCGTCGACCATGCAAACTAAACAAACCTCCCTGCAAAAATTTGACCAGTCCACCACCGTATGGGGAGTCATATGACATTCACGAACAAGCTTTTCATGCTTTGGATGCCCCGTATACAACCAAAATGCAACAAATTTGCAAATCTCCTTTATACTCAAATGAGATTTTTCAAAAAATGACCCTTTTCGCCCGCTAACAGTATATGTACATCTAATTTTAATCTTCTTCCGATGTTTCACAACGATCCTCGAATTAGTACATTTATATCGGAAGCTATCGTTCGGGAAAAACGTACAATTTTTGTTGCAGTTTGGGCAAACTACATTTTTGTCACCTAAAACCCCATGCTCCTTCAAAAAATTCATTAACCTCTCCTCCTCATTAATCAATAAAACAAAATCAAACATATCAAACGTGCAAGAGGTACAAGCCATTTCAAATGGAAATAAGAAGCAGGAATAAAAAGCTAAAGATCTACTATACTTACCACACCAGAGGGAATCTACTCTCTACCACACTTCAGCCTTTACTGACCGTTGATCGTTACATGAATATGCAAGAAATTTAAAATACGCATAGTAGCTGAACAAAGTGAAACAATCAGTAAGCAACCAATAGGGATCAAGTATTTCAAAAATACTTCGAGTTGATTGGCTGTTTAGTAATTCCAATCAGTTCGTTCAGTACGAAAGAACAGCTGCTATTGTAAATATGCAACTAAATATGTGCCACTTTTTAACGTTGAAACGTGTATCGCGTGTTCGTTTTTACTTTACTAAAATTTGTATATATTTAACGTCATAAAAGTTGTAAGCTCAAACAATCCAATATATTTTCGAGTTTAGCTAAATAACTGCTTTGATTGAAGCGTGTTGTGTATTTTTTAATTATATCACCTAAATATCTCCTCTTAAAGTATCCCAAAAATTACATGTTACTGTGACGTCATCTTTCGTCCGTTAAAATACAAATATCGTATCAAAATCAGAGGGGCAAAAATCGCCTACTAATTTTGCTCGTTACCTTAGACACAACTTTAAACTGAAGATGCACATGCGCATTGGTTTGACAGTTTGATGAATTTTCATTTCGTTGTTTATTTATAGAGTTTGAATAATTTATTGTTTTTTTTTTCATGAAAAAGCAATTTTTTGGTGCGTAAAAGGTGGATTATTGTGAGGAGCACTTATTACATCGTGAACACAAGATAGAAGTTGGTCGAAATTAATGGTGTTTTAGTGTTTACAGTGACGGAGAGTGAGTGTTATGGTGGAAAATTTCAAAAATTTTTTTTGGAAAAACTATGCATTTGCGCTGAAAACTGACTTCAGATTCGTGCTCAACGACCCCAAATTAGTGTATCCTGAAAACATTTCGCAAAAATTCGGATATTACGCTAAAATGCAGAATTACCATTTGCAGATATTTTATATTTAGACACTAAAGTTTAATGTGTATCCCTTTGTACCGTGTATACTAAGCATACCACCTATATTAGTTATAATAATTACGGCGTTTGTAGGTATCGATTTTTGGAAAAAAAAAACTGAGGTGGTCTTTTGTAATGGTCTCGGTTCACGTAAAGGAACCTAGGTGGTAGGTGGTCACCATTCAAACGGAAACAATTTGACTGATCATTGAAAAACAGGAGAAAACCCCCCAGAAACGTGGACACTTTACGGGGTGTTTAAATCTTATTTTCAAGAAGGTAGGTTCGATCTATTTCAATATTAAGGAGCTTTCGTTTATTTAAATCACAACCATTGGATTTGATTACGACATACGAGTTGTGATAGGTATTTATTTGTAGTAATTTGCTGTATACCTATTTCAGAGGATTATAGAAGAGCTGCAATTAATTGAAAAGGGCAGAGATCACATCTGATGTACAGAGTGAACAAAAACAAATCAAAGGCCTATGTACAAAAAGCACGTTATTCCTCCCGTCAGATGAACATAATGATATCGAAGAACATATTGGAAGCCGTCGACTTCCCAAGAAATTTTGTCCTTACTAGAAGTTGAAAGAAGATATGTTGTTCTTTTAATAACTCTGGTAGGCATTTAAAATCAAGTACCTAAAATTTCGAATGTTCACTTGAACGAATTTCATATGAAAAAGAAAAATTAATAAAAGCCACACTTCGATTTAGGTGTAAAAACTTAAGTATTGTGGATATTTATTGTCAGCAAATGTAACAATGAAGTGTTTATGCCTAAATCGATGTGTGGTTTTTATTAACTTTTCTTTTTCATCTAAAATTCATTCAAATGAACGTTCGAAACTTCAGGTACATTTAAAATCACAAGTATAAATATTTAAGAATTCCAAAAAAATATCTGTTTTGTAGGTAAAGGACACCGCACAAAACAAATGAAAAAGGGGGTACAGTCAAATGGGCTGAAAATGCAGAATGTCTGAAAATGGCCAGTTTGAAAGGTCAAAGATCAGGAAGATCGGTACCTACTAATGTCATAGTTGAGAGTATTATGTGGCAACGAGTTGTTTAATGTTGTTATACATATTCATAAGACCGGAAATGCCGCAGGTTTCATGCATGAGGTGGTGATTTTTTTTAAGGTCCTATATTTACTTTAAAGTGAGGGTGTGCGTGTGTGTGTATGTGTGTAGTGGGGGGGGGTTGGTTAGCGTGCGTAAGAGAGTGAAAGTGTGTTCCTGTCGAAAGAGTTCTATAAATAGAGGATACAAGTTGCATAAGTGTAATGTATGAGCAGTGGACAGCGCGCAAACGATGTGAGCATTCTCATCCTTCTCACACAGTTCGTTCTCTCTTTGTCGCACAGTACATGAAGGGCTGTGTTGCTTTGTAAAACAGAAAACCTCCAGGAGGCGGCCACCCTCCTAGAGGACTGGTGCAACAGATGGAAGGTCAACGCCGAGAAGAGTAAGGCGGTCCTCTTCAAGAAGGTAAGAAAACAAAACCCCACAGGTCACGTTTCCATGTTTGGTGAGGACATCCAATGGCACGACACCGCCAACTACCTTGGCGTGATCATGGACAAAGGCCTAACATGGAGACTGAACACGGAGGCCATCGTCAAGAAGACCAGGAGGACGAGAGCCCTAATCTACCCGATGACGGGTAGTGTTTTCGTACATTAGCCGAGGGGCCCGACAGCGTCGTTCAATCCTCCGGCCGACCACTCAGTCCTCGCGTGTTAGAGAAAATATTCTCTAGGGGCCCGACAGCGACGTTCAGTCCTCCGGCCGCCCACTACAGCATTTAAACACAGCCTGTCTTCGGCGGGGGGAAAACGTAGGGGGGTGGTTTCGGTTTGATGGTGAGAGCGCCGGGGTGAGCCTTCGCAATCCTGCGCTCCCGACGTCCCGACGCACCTGGCTGTGCACCTCTTGGAGCGGCGTGTCGCTGTGGCCCGAAGATGATGCCGTTTCACGCCCCTTGCCAAAGCTTACACCTTTCGGCATCTGCATTTCTCCAGCTTGGCCCTGGCCTGTGCTTCCTTGTGCACTGTGGCGAGAGAGAGCTGGCCTCGCCGTGTGGGTCAGGCTTCCATGCCTCCCAGATCGCCCGACGCGTGCTTCTGGTTCCCTGTCCTGGACGTCGTGTCCGGAGTGTGTTGTTGGTGTGTTTTGCCTCCTGAGTGGGCTCGTCACTACAGTGGTTTGAGGGCTTGGTGTCAAGTCGCGGAAAAAGAATCGAAGGGCTGGATCTTCCTGTAGATTTTGCCAATCTCTTCTTACATGAATGGGGGCAGTGTCCGTGCTGCTGCTGGCGCGCGACATGATGAAACGCGGCCCGCACTTGGAAACTGAAGCCGAGAAAAATTCGAAAGTGACACGAAATTTTTCAAAAGTCCGCTGAAAATTGTCTTGGTGAGATTCGAAAGTACCACGAAATTTGTCTCTGATAAAATTCGAAAGTACGTCGAAGATTGTCTTTGTGGCTGCGAGGAAAATTAATTCTCTCGCACCCCGCGAATTTGATGTTGGGAGACTAGTCCTGATGCATACGAGTGCTTGTACTCATAAACAACGAAGCGTAGTTGACATGAAATTGTTTGTTTGAAAATGTCCGAGGCGGCGCTGAATGTCTGGCCCCCAACGGAAACGTGAGTTGAGCGTTCGAAGCGGTGCTGAATTTCTGGCCCCCAACGGAAACGTAATTGTGAACGTCCGAGGCGGTGCTGAATTTCTGGCCCCCAACGGAAACGCGTTTTGAGGTGAACCGAAAAAATTTATTTTCTTTAATAATGATTTCGGCGCCGTGTGCACCTGGGGAATGCTTTCTGCGTTTGTCAGAACGGAAAAATCACTTCACAAAAGTTTACATTTTTTCGAAATACAAAAGTTACAGACTTATTGGTGAATTATTAGTGGTGCATTTGGGAAAGACGGCTTGTGCTACTTACTACGCGAGTCAACTTCAACGAGGCACCTGGAGGCCTGGTGAATGCAAGTTAGTGAGTAGCCGGCGCGGCACAAGCGATCCCCCTTTGCTGCAGGGCTGGAACTCGGCAACTTGGCTGTAAAAAATGTACAAGAATAAAGTCACTTCTGCTCAGCTGGCTGGCTTCTCCGTAGCTTAATGTCTATGCACTGGCTCTACGTTACTAGAGGACTCCCTAGAAGAGGGCTAGCAAAGTAAGAAAGTCTTTTGTCCTGATCTGAACCTCAGCAGAGAGTTCAATTGGCAAGAATGTCACTAAGTGCAGGCAGGCGGATGGCCCTGACCTAGATCAATGTTTTTTGGGTTGAACCTCCTCGGAGAGTTCAATGCACTGACTGTCTGATCAGCTGGGGCTGCAGGCTGATGGCCTCGCTACCCAGGTTAAAGTTTGTGGTGTTCTTTACCTTTGAGTCCGGTGTAGAAGCACTTTGTTTTAAACACTGTGGGAAATAAATTAGACGTTGCGAGGCCTTATGCTCGTTTAGAATTTATTTATTTCTTGGTCAGCTTGTCCTCCTTGGAGCTGAGGGGGTTTGAGCCCAGCTCTGGTAGGATAGGAAGAGAGAAAGGATTCACTCATTCATTAAGACACACGAATCGAATAATACCTTATATTAATTAATATCACCTGGTAAGGTAGCCAAACTTCCCTAACTCGCGATTCGCGTGATTTAGAATTTAATTAATAACTAGTACTTGTCATTCGCAAATAGTCGTTGTCTTGCTGTAGAAGCTGTGTGTTTGAAGATTTCATCAGTATTTAATGATTATAGAATTGTTGGACCAGCTGGGGTTACTGCTAGGAGCTCCCTCGGTGGTGAAAATGAATATGGGCCCGCTGGGGTTACCGCTGTGGGCTCCCTCGGTGGCAGAAAGAATGGGTGATCGAGCCACGAAGTGACGCGGATGGAGCACTGCGAATGACTGATAGCGTCACGCCAATATTCTTGGCTAAAGATGTCGGTCTCGGATGACTGGGGCCGGGCAGGACTATTGCCCTTTACCCCAATACATCGCTGTAGACCGGGGACCAGCCTCGTGCAGGGCGGGCGAGCTTACTTTACGTCGGCCCCACTCACAAATGTGAGCGGTGCAGACGATTTCGGCCCACCTCCCTGGGTCCTGGCTCGTTGGACCTTGCTGGCTAAGGCCTCTTCTGGCGTTCTTCTGTCTTCGTCTTCTTTTCTTCGCCAGCTTGTTTGCCCCCCGGGGGGTAGTCATCGGTCTGTCGGGTGTTTTGGGTTTGTGGCGGGAGTGACTGCCGGTACACAAGATACCAAGAGGTATCCTGTCATCCGGATCATCGGTAGGGTAAGGATGAGCTGTGTAGCTCGAGGAAGGGCAGACCTAACTGCTTTAGTAGCATTTTTGGTCTGCCCGGAGCTAGGGGGACTACAGGTACTGGACGGTTGTTTGTCCGGTACCCGCAGGGTCTTGGGTGGGTGGTTGGGTATCGTCATGTCTCTTCCGTGGGGGTGGATCGTCGGTTGGTGGTATGCTTCTCATACTCACCCGTTATCCAGGAGCTGCACCTTCGGCCGCTTGTGCCTCGGAGCATCTGCTGGGTCATAGTCAGTTGCCTCCCTGACTAGTGGGTTCCCATGCTCCTCGGCAAGGGCGTACATCTTTCTGGCTCTCTGCTTGATGATCTCAGTGACCGGGGTGTATTCCAGGTCCCTGTAGATGTCCTCGTTGCGGATGAACCAGGGTGCGTCGACTGCCGTTCTGAGGGCGACGTTCTCCACTCTCTGGATCTGATGGAGGTAGCTCTTTGCTTGGTAGCCCCAAGCTACCGAAGCATACGTCAGCTGAGGCCGGATGAGGGACCTGATAAGCGTGAGCTTGTTCCTCAGGTTGAGTCTGCTCTGTCTACCCGTCATCGGGTAGATTAGGGCTCTCGTTCTCCTGGCCTTCTTGACGATGGCCTCCGTGTTCAGTCTCCATGTTAGGCCTTTGTCCATGACCACGCCAAGGTAGTTGGCGGAGTCGTGCCATTGGATGTCCTCACCAAACATGGAAACGTGACCTGTGGGGTTTTGTTTTCTTACCTTCTTGAAGAGTACCGCCTTGCTCTTCTCGGCGTTGACGGCTACCTTCCATCTGTTGCACCAGTCCTCTAGGAGGGTGGCCGCCTCCTGGAGGTTTCTGGTGGCTAGCCTGGCACTCCAGGATCTGGCAGTCAGGGCTGTGTCATCGGCGTAGAGGGCCATGGAGGTCCTCTCCGTCCGGGGTAGATCGGATGTGAAGATGGAGAACAAGTGGGGGGACAGCACTGAGCCTTGGGGGACTCCTGCCTCCATTGTTCTGTACGTGGACACCTTGTCCACGATCTTCACCCTCATCTGTCTCCTGTGGAGGTACGATCTCACTAGCTTGACGAGTGCAATGGGGTAACCCATACTCATCATTTTGGCTAGGAGACCGTCGTGCCAGACCCTGTCGAAGGCTTTGGCAACGTCCAGGAACAGCGCTGCCGTGACCTGTCGTTGGTTGAACCCCTTCGTGACCTCCTCGGTGAGGCGGAGCACTTGGAGTTCGGTGGAGTGCCCTGTCCTGAACGCGAACTGCTCGTCTGGGAGGACTTCCAGCTCTTCTGTCTTCTCGGCTATCCTCTTGAGTATGACTCGTTCGGCTACCTTACTCATCGCTGGGAGTAGACTGATTGGCCTGTAAGAGGAAGGAAACATTAGGTTCTTACCTGGCTTTGGGATGACTATGACGTCGGCCTTTTTCCACCTGGAAGGGAAGTGTCTCAACCTCAACATTGCGTTGATGATGTTGACCATCGCCGCTACTCCTTTCCGGGGCAGCTTCTTGAGGGCGATGTTCCCAATGCCATCACATCCTGGAGCTTTCCTGGGTTTTAGGCTCCTTAGGATCTCCTTGACCTCCTCGGGGGTGGTCGGGGGGATGTGGTCTTCATCTGGTAGACGGTTCATCCTACGTACCCTGCGCCTCACGTCGTCCTCCCAGTCCTCGTCCTCATCATCGAGTTGGTTTTCCCTACACTGCAGTTCCAAGCTGTCGGCAAAATCCTCGGCTTTTTCCTGGCGAGTGTAGACAACACCATTCTCTCCGTGGATCGGGGGCATGGGAGTCCGCCGGTTTCGCAGGGCCCGTTGGGTGGTCCAGATGCTCCTGTCCTGTGTGTCCAGGGATTCCAGGTGGCGTTGCCACCCTTCTTGTCTGTGTTCCTGAAGGGCGGCCTTGACTCTCCGGCTCAGGGTGTTGTAGTGTCTCCTGTCCTCCGGGAGTCGGGTTCTCTGGGCCCGTCTCTTGGCACTACGTCTGTCCCGTATCAGCTGCCTGGTTTCCTCTGGGAGGTTTGCCAGGGGAGCTGGTGCTCGCCTTGTTTCCGTCTCGGTGGTACTTACCCTTAGTGTCGCCTGGATCTGGTCCTCCAGGGAGGTGATGGCCCTCTCCACGTCTGCCTCGGTTTCGAGTCTGGGAATGTGTGCGATGTTCCTCTGCAGTTCTGCACGGAACACTTCCCAGTCCGTCCTCCTTTTGATGAATGTTGTCGTGTTCTCACCGTCCTTTTCTCCTAGTTCTAGGAGAATGGGGCTGTGATCGGTGGAACCATCCATCATGGCGGTGATTTCGGCTTCGAGGGGGATCTCCTTCAGCATCGCAATGTCCAGGACGTCCGGCCTCCCAACACCATTGTCATGGGTCGGTCCCTCCGGGCCAAGGACCAGCAGGTTGCCATCGTGTCGTCCCAGGAATCGCAGTAGCTCTCGTCCTCGAGTGTTTGTAATCCTACTGTGCCATTCCGGGGACTTGGCGTTGAAGTCGCCGATGGCAACCGTCTGGGTCCCTGGGTGAAGAACCAAGTCCAGGTCTGCGTCTAGCAGCATGTTGTTGGGTGACTGGTAGCAGGAGACCACTCTGATGTCGCCATTTCGTGCCGTGGACACTACTATGGCTGTGGCCTGCAGGTTCTCCGTCTCTGGGAGTAGGATCGGGTGGTGTGCGATGCTCGTCTTCACTAGCAGGGCTACTCCTCTCATTACTCGTCTGTATGGCCCGGTCCAGTCCTTCCTGTATACGTGGTAGCCTGGGAAGTTGATAGCCTGGTCTGGTCGCAGCTTCGTTTCCTGCAGTGCCATGATGTCTATGTCACCCCTGGCGAGGAGTTCCTCTACCTCGAGTTTTCTCTCTCGCAGTCCGTTGACATTCCACGATGCGACCTGCAGGAACCCTGGTTTGACCTGAAACAACATTATACATTAGTAAATGCTGGCATTTGTGCAAAAAATGCGCTCATTGCTGAGCACATCTGTTGCACTTGTGCAAGCACCGCGGTGAGGTTTGGGCCTCAGCGGGTGCCTGCTGCCTGGGGGCTGGGCCTGGGTTCTGTCCCTTCCCTGCCTTGCCCTGAGCTACCCTGGCGTAGTTCAGGCCTCCAGTTGTGGGTGTTGCCTTTTTAGGGGCAGCACCGGACTGGGTTGGCTTGGCTGCGGGGGCTGGTTTCGCCGCCGCCGTCTTCTTGGGGTACTTGGGGCACCCTCTGTAACTGGCTGGATGTGCCCCCTGGCAGTTGGCACACTTTGCCGGTACATTTCGGGGCTTCTCGCAGTCCCCGGAGTGGTGTGGTTCAGCGCACTTCACACACTTGGCCTGTGCGGTGCATCTCCCCTGGGCATGGCCGAATCGCTGACAGCGGTGACACTGTGCGATTGCCAGGGCGGCTTTCTGCCTCTCAGTGCGGACCACCAGTGAACAGCAGCGGTTCACCGATAGGATTTTCTCCTCACTGTGGGGGACCTGAACCAACATCAGGGGGATCTCTTGTTTTGTCCTCCTTGATGTCATCCTGTGGACGGAGACTGGTGCGAAGCCCTGGGTTTGGAGGTCCTCCTTGACCTCGTCAGGGGTTACTCCGCTTGGGATACCTCTGATGACTACCCTCAGTAGTCTGTCTTCGGGCAGGGCGTATGTGTGGTATTCGCGCTTTTCCTGCGCGAACATCCTCGTCATACGCCTGTAGTCTTCGGGCGTTTGGGGCTCGATGGCGATCCCCTCTCGCACGGTCCTGGCCTTGGTGAATTTGACGCCTGTCTCGTCCAGCCTCTGCCGGACAGCCGACCATGTCTCCGCCTTGCGGAGGATCACTGGTGGGATCTTGGGCGTCTTGTTTTCCCCGGTAGTTTCTGGCCTGGGGGCCCTCTGGTTGGCCTTTCTGGTGGTTGGGGCCTCCTGGGTGCTGGTTTGCACCTGGGACTCCTGGTTAGCCGCCTTTTTCGCCCTTGTCCTGGTGACAAGGGTGAATTCGCCGTCACTGTCCTCAGTGTCGGCTTTCCTCTTTGGGGCCTCCTTTGGTGCGGGTTGCACTGCGGGGGCCAGAGGCTGGGCCTGGGGTTGGGCCTGGGTCTGGGCCTGGGCTTGGGCCTGGGCTTGGGGCTGGGGGGCCCCTTCGGCTCTCATGGCTGCGAGTACCTTCAGTAGCTCTGCGTGTTGGCTACGGTGCTCCTCGACTTGGGTACGTTGTACCTCCAGCTGTTTTGCCATGTCGGCACGTAGTTGAGCCATCCTTTGGGTCATCTCTGCTAGTTGTGCTTTCAGCACATTGTTTTCATTGACGAGCTTGCGGATAAACTCATCTCTGCCGTCCTCCTGTTCCATGGGTTTGGGGGTCCCTCTTTGAGAGGTACCGTCTTCCCCTTGGTCGGGCATACTGTCCTCCACAGTATTGTCCTGTCTTCCTGAAATAAAATATATATTAGTAATGTTGGGAATGAACTGGAAAAAGGAAGGAAAAGGTAAAAATAAATGGTGTCTCCAGTGAGGGAGACTTTATTTATCTTTTACTATATTAGCGTCTTAAAAAAGACGTCTAATATTTCTCCTCTTCGACTTCAATGTGGGGCTGCCACTTCGTAGTTCACTTCGCTTGGATCGTAGACACAACACTACTGCACTACTGCACTGCACTGGTGGTCCGTACTCTCCGACTGCTGGTTGAACTGTGCTGATAGCGCCAATATTCTTGGCTATAGATGTCGGTCTCGGATGTCTGGGGCCGGGCAGGACTATTGCCCTTTACCCCAGTACATCGCTGTAGACCGGGGACCAGCCTCGTGCAGGGCGGGCGAACTTACTTTACGTCGGCCCCACTCACAATTGTGAGCGGTGCAGACGATTTCGGTCCACCTCCCTGGGTCCTGGCTCGTTGGACCTTGCTGGCTAAGGCCTCTTCTGGCGTTCTTCTTTCTTCGTCTTCTGCTCTTCGCCAGCTTGTTTGCCCCCCGGGGGGTAGTCATCGGTCTGTTGGGTGTTTTGGGTTTGTGGCGGGAGTGACTGCCGGTACACAAGATGCCAAGAGGCATCCTGTCATCCGGATCATCGGTAGGGTAAGGATGAGCTGTGTAGCTCGAGGAAGGGCAGACCTAACTGCTTTGGTAGCATTTTTGGTCTGCCCGGAGCTAGGGGGACTACAGGTACTGGACGGTTGTTTGTCCGGTACCCGCAGGGTCTTGGGTGGGTGGTTGGGTGTCGTCATGTCTCTTCCGTGGGGGTGGATCGTCGGTTGGTGGTATGCTTCTCATACTCACCCGTTATCCAGGAGCTGCACCTTCGGCCGCTTGTGCCTCGGAGCGTCTGCTGGGTCATAGTCAGTTGCCTCCCTGACTAGTGGGTTCCCATGCTCCTCGGCAAGGGCGTACATCTTTCTGGCTCTCTGCTTGATGATCTCAGTGACCGGGGTGTATTCCAGGTCCCTGTAGATGTCCTCGTTGCGGATGAACCAGGGTGCATCGACTGCCGTTCTGAGGGCGACGTTCTCCACTCTCTGGATCTGATGGAGGTAGCTCTTTGCTTGGTAGCCCCAAGCTACCGAAGCATACGTCAGTTGAGGCCGGATGAGGGACCTGATAAGCGTGAGCTTGTTCCTCAGGTTGAGTCTGCTCTGTCTACCCGTCATCGGGTAGATTAGGGCTCTCGTCCTCCTGGCCTTCTTGACGATGGCCTCCGTGTTCAGTCTCCATGTTAGGCCTTTGTCCATGACCACGCCAAGGTAGTTGGCGGAGTCGTGCCATTGGATGTCCTCACCAAACATGGAAACGTGACCTGTGGGGTTTTGTTTTCTTACCTTCTTGAAGAGTACCGCCTTGCTCTTCTCGGCGTTGACGGCTACCTTCCATCTGTTGCACCAGTCCTCTAGGAGGGTGGCCGCCTCCTGGAGGTTTCTGGTGGCTAGCCTGGCACTCCAGGATCTGGCAGTCAGGGCTGTGTCATCGGCGTAGAGGGCCATGGAGGTCCTCTCCGTCCGGGGTAGATCGGATGTGAAGATGGAGAACAAGTGGGGGGACAGCACTGAGCCTTGGGGGACTCCTGCCTCCATTGTTCTGTACGTGGACACCCTGTCCACGATCTTCACCCTCATCTGTCTCCTGTGGAGGTACGATCTCACTAGCTTGATGAGTGCAATGGGGTAACCCATACTCATCATTTTGGCTAGGAGACCGTCGTGCCAGACCCTGTCGAAGGCTTTGGCAACGTCCAGGAACAGCGCTGCCGTGACCTGTCGTTGGTTGAACCCCTTCGTGACCTCCTCGGTGAGGCGGAGCACTTGGAGTTCGGTGGAGTGCCCTGTCCTGAAGGCGAACTGCTCGTCTGGGAGGACTTCCAGCTCTTCTGTCTTCTCGGCTATCCTCTTGAGTATGACTCGTTCGGCTACCTTACTCATCGCTGGGAGTAGACTGATTGGCCTGTAAGAGGAAGGAAACATTAGGTTCTTACCTGGCTTTGGGATGACTATGACGTCGGCCTTTTTCCACCTGGAAGGGAAGTGTCTCAACCTCAACATTGCGTTGATGATGTTGACCATCGCCGCTACTCCTTTCCGGGGCAGCTTCTTGAGGGCGATGTTCCCAATGCCATCACATCCTGGAGCTTTCCTGGGTTTTAGGCTCCTTAGGATCTCCTTGACCTCCTCGGGGGTGGTCGGGGGGATGTGGTCATCATCTGGCAGACGGTTCATCCTACGTACCCTGCGCCTCACGTCGTCCTCCCAGTCCTCGTCCTCATCATCGAGTTGGTTTTCCCTACACTGCAGTTCCAAGCTGTCGGCAAAAGCCTCGGCTTTTTCCTGGCGAGTGTAGACAACACCATTCTCTCCGTGGATCGGGGGCATGGGAGTCCGCCGGTTTCGCAGGGCCCGTTGGGTGGTCCAGATGCTCCTGTCCTGTGTGTCCAGGGATTCCAGGTGGCGTTGCCACCCTTCTTGTCTGTGTTCCTGAAGGGCGGCCTTGACTCTCCGGCTCAGGGTGTTGTAGTGTCTCCTGTCCTCCGGGAGTCGGGTTCTCTGGGCCCGTCTCTTTGCACTGCGTCTGTCCTGTATCAGCTGCCTGGTTTCCTCTGGGAGGTTTGCCAGGGGAGCTGGTGCTCGCCTTGCTTCCGTCTCGGTGGTACTTACCCTTAGTGCCGCCTGGATCTGGTCCTCCAGGGAGGTGATGGCCCTCTCCACGTCTGCCTCAGTTTCGAGTCTGGGAATGTGTGCGATGTTCCTCTGCAGTTCTGCACGGAACACTTCCCAGTCCGTCCTCCTTTTGATGAATGTTGTCGTGTTCTCACCGTCCTTTTCTCCTAGTTCTAGGAGAATGGGGCTGTGATCGGTGGAACCATCCATCATGGCGGTGATTTCGGCTTCGAGGGGGATCTCCTTCAGCATCGCAATGTCCAGAACGTCCGGCCTCCCAACACCATTGTCATGGGTCGGTCCCTCCGGGCCAAGGACCAGCAGGTTGCCATCGTGTCGTCCCAGGAATCGCAGTAGCTCTCGTCCTCGAGTGTTTGTGATCCTACTGTGCCATTCCGGGGACTTAGCGTTGAAGTCGCCGATGGCAACCGTCTGGGTCCCTGGGGGAAGAACCAAGTCCAGGTCTGCGTCTAGCAGCATGTTGTTGGGTGGCTGGTAGCAGGAGACCACTCTGATGTCGCCATTTCGTGCCGTGGACACTACTATGGCTGTGGCCTGCAGGTTCTCCGTCTCTGGGAGTAGGATCGGGTGGTGTGCGATGCTCGTCTTCACTAGCAGGGCTACTCCTCTCATTACTCGTCTGTATGGCCCCGTCCAGTCCTTCCTGTATACGTGGTAGCCTGGGAAGTTGATAGCCTGGTCTGGTCGCAGCTTCGTTTCCTGCAGTGCCATGATGTCTATGTCGCCCCTGGCGAGGAGTTCCTCTACCTCGAGTTTTCTCTCTCGCAGTCCGTTGACATTCCACGATGCGACCTGCAGGAACCCTGGTTTGACCTGAAACAACATTATACATTAGTAAATGCTGGCATTTGTGCAAAAAATGCGCTCATTGCTGAGCACATCTGTTGCATTTGTGCAAGCACCGCGGTGAGGTTTTGGGCCTCAGCGGGTGCCTGCTGCCTGGGGGCTGGGCCTGGGTTCTGTCCCTTCCCTGCCTTGCCCTGAGCTACCCTGGCGTAGCTCAGGCCTCCAGTTGTGGGTGTTGCCTTTTTAGGGGCAGCACCGGACTGGGTTGGCTTGGCTGCGGGGGCTGGTTTCGCCGCCGCCGTCTTCTTGGGGTACTTGGGGCACCCTCTGTAACTGGCTGGATGTGCCCCCTGGCAGTTGGCACACTTCGCCGGTACATTTCGGGGCTTCTCGCAGTCCCCGGAGTGGTGTGGTTCAGCGCACTTCACACACTTGGCCTGTGCGGTGCATCTCCCCTGGGCATGGCCGAATCGCTGACAGCGGTGACACTGTGCGATTGCCAGGGCGGCTTTCTGCCTCTCAGTGCGGACCACCAGTGAACAGCAGCGGTTCACCGATAGGATTTTCTCCTCACTGTGGGGGACCTGAACCAACATCAGGGGGATCTCTTGTTTTGTCCTCCTTGATGTCATCCTGTGGACGGAGACTGGTGCGAAGCCCTGGGTTTGGAGGTCCTCCTTGACCTCGTCAGAGGTTACTCCGCTTGGGATACCTCTGATGACTACCCTCAGTAGTCTGTCTTCGGGCAGGGCGTATGTGTGGTATTCGCGCTTTTCCTGCGCGAACATCCTCGTCATACGCCTGTAGTCCTCGGGCGTTTGGGGCTCGATGGCGATCCCCTCTCGCACGGTCCTGGCCTTGGTGAATTTGACGCCTGTCTCGTCCAGCCTCTGCCGGACAGCCGACCATGTCTCCGCCTTGCGGAGGATCACTGGTGGGATCTTGGGCGTCTTGTTTTCCCCGGTTTCTGGCCTGGGGGCCCTCTGGTTGGCCTGGCTGGTGGTTGGGGCCTCCTGGGTGCTGGTTTGCACCTGGGACTCCTGGTTGGCCGCCTTTTTCGCCCTTGTCCTGGTGACAAGGGTGAATTCGCCGTCACTGTCCTCAGTGTCGGCTTTCCTCTTTGGGGCCTCCTTTGGTGCGGGTTGCACTGCGGGGGCCAGAGGCTGGGCCTGGGGTTGGGCCTGGGTCTGGGCCTGGGCTTGGGCCTGGGCTTGGGGGGCCCCTTCGGCTCTCATGGCTGCGAGTACCTTCAGTAGCTCTGCGTGTTGGCTACGGTGCTCCTCGACTTGGGTACGTTGTACCTCCAACTGTTTTGCCATGTCGGCACGTAGTTGAGCCATCCTTTGGGTCATCTCTGCTAGTTGTGCTTTCAGCACATTGTTTTCATTGACGAGCTTGCGGATAAACTCATCTCTGCCGTCCTCCTGTTCCATGGGTTTGGGGGTCCCTCTTTGAGAGGTACCGTCTTCCCCTTGGTCGGGCATACTGTCCTCCACAGTATTGTCCTGTCTTCCTGAAATAAAATATATATTAGTAATGTTGGGAATGAACTGGGAAAAGGAAGGAAAAGGTAAAAATAAATGGTGTCTCCAGTGAGGGAGACTTTATTTATCTTTTACTATATTAGCGTCTTAAAAAAGACGTCTAATATTTCTCCTCTTCGACTTCAATGTGGGGCTGCCACTTCGTAGTTCACTTCGCTTGGATCGTAGACACAACACTACTGCACTACTGCACTGCACTGGTGGTCCGTACTCTCCGACTGCTGGTTGAACTATGCTGATAGCGTCACCAGTGTCACAAATATATTTATACTAGGCCGGGGAGAAATGCAGCAATTTATTTTCAGCCGGACTATAACACCACCCTGCCGATAAGGCAAAATTTCGGGAGTGTTGGAAATTAAGAGAGAAAATTGAAAAGAAAATTTGAAAGAAATCTGACCGGCGAAATTACCGCGAGTAATCTCTTACGTGCAGGGTTGATCAGCGACGAACACCAAGATAAACATGAACAGCTGTTTAGTTTAGCTTGTGGAGCAGGAGTTGTTAGATCAACGGGAAACCTCACCCTCGATTACCAAGTCGATGGATTGTCCTTGAGGGGATCGTTTCAACTAATGGACAACCTTAACGAGGAAGTCATCTTGGGCACGCCTTTTTTGTGTCGGGAGCAGGCGGTAATTGACTACAGTAGAAAGTGTATCTACGTAGGGACATCGCAGAGAAAAACGATTTTTTGGGACCAGTCACAACGTCAAATGCGTACAGAAGCCGACAATTCCGAAAAAATACCTATACCCCAACCATACGAACAAATTCTACGCCCACTATTCCAAGAGTATGGCGACCTTTTCGACGAAGTGCCTTCGAAAGCCGCCACGAATACTGTAGTGCACCGGATCCGTCTCACTCAGGACAAAATTATACACCAAAAACCCTATCCCATGCCACCAGAGAAGAAACGCGTATTAAACGAACAGATAACAGAGATGCTCGAAGCCGGAGTAATTGAACCAAGTCGTTCGCCATTCAGTTCACCTCCAGTATTAATCGAAAGGACAGGAAGAAAACCGCGATTTTGTGTAGACTTCCGAAAATTAAACGAAATCACAGAGGACGAATCTTCGGTGCTGCCAAAGATTCACGAGACAATTAAGGACTTCGGCAAGGCGAAATACTTTACATTACTAGACCTCAAAGCCGGGTATTGGCAGGTCCCAATGGAGCCCGCGTCGAAACAATACACCGCTTTCACTGCGCCCGACGGCGCATCGTATCACTTTACAGTCATGCCATTCGGTCTGAAAACGGCACCCGCAACCTTTCAGAAACTGATGGTCAGGGAAGTGTTGACTGGATTCCGGCACGACTTTGTGAATGTATATCTAGACGATATTATTATTTTTAGCGATACCATCGAAAATCATAAAAAACATCTCCGTCAGGTATTCGAAAGGATTCGAACTCATAACCTACACATATCACCTGAAAAATGCACCGTTGCCGTAGAAGAACTAGACTACCAAGGTCATCATATCAAGGGAGACACGACGGAGCCTCAGCAGAAACACGTAGAAACAATTCTCGATTTCACGCCTCCACAGAGTAAAAAACAGCTCCAAAGCTTTCTTGGAACCTGTAACTGGGTGCGAGAATATATTAAGGACGCAGCTCAATTGACACGACCATTAACAAAACTGCTAGCCAAAGACGTCAAGTTTAAATGGACAGCGGAATGTCAAGAGGCCTTCGAAAGGTTAAAAACCGCCATTGCACGGGGACCACTTGTTCTACATCGACCGGATTTCGATAAACATTTCTACTTACAGACGGACGCATCGCTAAGAGGACTTGGCGCTACGCTCTTTCAACGTGATTCGCAGGGAAATAGACTCGTAATCTCTTACGCTAGTTCCACGTTAACAAAAACCGAAATGAAATATCACGTTAACGAGTTAGAAGTACTCGCTACATTATGGGCCATAAAAAAATACAAAATATACCTACAGGACAAGCCATTCACGCTCCGAACCGATAGCAGGGCGTTATCCTGGCTCAACAAAAATAAAGACTCGAAATCGAAACTAATGAGATGGTCACTGCTTTTGCAAGAATATTCCTTCACAGTGGAATATTGCCCTGGGAAAGATAACGAGTTGCCCGACTTCCTCAGTCGTAACCCCGATCCCAACAATAAACGAGAAGAAATCGACGAAGGACCCTTATCACCGCCACCCTTTTTACACGAAGTGACTGCTCCACTATGCGTCGTCGACCATTACGAACTATACGAACTAGTTTTACATACACAAGCACGATCGCGACAAATACAAAATGACATAACACGTTGGCAAGCCATCCACACGTACGGACCGCAGGGACAGAGAAAACACATTCTACCGAAACTATGCCGTCACTGATGGAGTACTATGGAAGAAATATCGAGAACGAGAACTGGTCGTTATACCTAGAAGCTTAATACAGCGAGTTATACACCATTTTCATGACACTACCGACGCAGCGCATCCTGGAAGGGACGAGACGCTTCGTGCTATCCTTCAACGCTACTATTGCACCAACATACATCGGCATGTCACCGAGTATGTACGCAACTGTATTATCTGTTCCACGGTGAAATCAAGACATTTACAAAACGCGGCACCTATGAAAGCGCATACCCCGGAATACCCTTTCAAATGATCAGTATCGACGTGCTAGGGCCGTATCCGGAGACAGCCAGAAAAAACAGATACCTGCTCGTCGTTATGGACGTCTTTTCAAAATGGACTGAAGCCCGCGCCTACGCGGCAGTTAAGGGTAGAGATATCGTACAATTCCTCGAAGATGAGATCGTTACACGGTTCGGCACACCGAAGACGGTTATCTCGGATAATGGGTCCCCATTCCAAGGATCCACCTTGAGCAAATGGTGCGAACGCCAACACATCAAACAATACTACTCACCCATATATCACCAACAGTCTAACCCCGTAGAGAGGAGGGTCCAAGAACTAAAGAAAACTTTACGCACTCTCATGCTCGGGAAATCCAATAACACGTGGGACAAACATTTAACACGGGCTCTTTTTGTATTGAGAACCAGGCAAAACGCAGCGACGGGAATAACGCCGGCAAAAGCGATATTAGGGTATGAACTTCCTAAACAGAGCGAGTGGCAACTGCCACAGTATCAAAGGTCACGCGCCGCGCCTCAACCTCGCAGTCGAAACCGCGTTCGACAAATATACGCGCGACAGTTACAATTTCAGGAACGTTATACACAACCAAATGCCGTCCCAGACGTTACCTTCGCAGTAGGAGACCAAGTAATGGTCAAGGTAATGAGAAAAAGCAAGAGACTATTCCGGCCTATGTGGACAGGTCCACACCCAATCGTACGAAAACTCAGCGACGAGGTCTACGACGTCGACAGAGATGGTTACCGGGCCATAATACACGTAGACAATCTCAGACCAGCGCCAGTGGGGAACGAGGAGATCCAATTAGAAATCGAGAGCGAGACAGATCGATCCGAAGAAACGGACCAAAGGAGCAGCGAGTCATCTAGCGCAGAGGACGAGCCTCAGGAAGTCAACGCGGAACCACGAATCGCAACGCCGCCTAGGGAGCAGCAGCCCCCAGATGACACCAGTCAATCCGAAGGACAGCCGTCCGCGGACACGGATGACGATCGCCCAGACGACGATCAGACGGAAAGGCAGCCGCTTTTCACAGAATCCGACGATGATCCCCTACGACCCGTTGCAAGCGAGCGACCAAGTCAACCACCGATCCGACCATTCCGGGTACCAATCCGAAGACGACGACGAGCCCGCATGCTCACACTAAATTCAGATCCAGAACCAGGGCCCAGCGGAATAACGTTCGCTACCCAGAACGTGCAACAGGACCAGGCAGCTAACAGTTCGCGGGACACCGTCGGTGACAGTGAAACAGTGCGTGTTAGTGTGCATGAGCCAGTGCAGTCGCAAAAAACTATACCATAGCTATAAATCTTTTTCCTTTTGCATAACCATGTTAAGTTCATCTCCAATAATTTGTACACTAGCAAGTAACGGGCAAGAACCCACCATATGTAAACTACTTTTTTTTATTCTTTTTCTCTTGTTGTAGTCAATAAAAGGGCACACAGGGTAAAACAAAACAACTCTAATTCTCGCCCTTTTTCAAAACGAGGGGGGTGTTTTCGTACATTAGCCGAGGGGCCCGACAGCGTCGTTCAATCCTCCGGCCGACCACTCTGTCCTCGCGTGTTAGAGAAAATATTCTCTAGGGGCCCGACAGCGACGTTCAGTCCTCCGGCCGCCCACTACAGCATTTAAACACAGCCGATTCTACGGCTCGCTCTCATTCATTCATTATTATTCATTCAGTATTCTACAAGCTAGCTTACAGTCAAGGTGTAGTTAGTGCTCTCAGAATATTAATTTAATCTGTGCATACCATTAAATTGATAAATACACGCTATTCAAAAACCTATTAGAGGTAAACACAACACACCAAACAAACGTGATAGCCCTACAAAAACAAATACACAATATCAGACCACAATGTTAAGGACACCCAAAAAACGCCACAAACAAAAACGCAAAACTAGGATGGTTAGCGAGGACGATCGAGACCAGGAGGAAAGCGCTACAGACAAATCGAGGTACGAGGCTAACAATATGTCAGGGTCTAGTAGGTCCTCACCCAGTAACCCCAACAGTACCTCCTACATAACAAATTATATCCCGATTAACCCCAATAATAACCCCAATAATAATAATGCAAATTCATCTAACTCTTCAAACTATAGCACGCCACTAACCACACCACTAACCCTAAAACCACTTAATTTCGTTGCCAGGCCATTAAATTTTAACACGGGAAATATTACGGACACCACAGTCCCCCCACTATTCCCCCCTACATACTCAACAAACACCCCAACTACCACAACAAACACAACTACCTGTACAACGACAACCATAATCACCCACGCACTCATTCATTCAACCCCAATTACATCCCCCACGATAGTAGATACCCAAGTTAATCGAAATATAAATATCCTTGACAATATTGAAATAATACCTGCTACCATTACAACAACAAACAAAACCGACAGTTTCTCCCCACTAAAATCAAAAAACAAATTAAATAATACCAGTATCTTACAAGCAAATACTAAAACGGACGAAACAGAAACCAACACCCTACAGTTAATAGATATTTCCCCCCCAGAACCCATAACTAGTTTCCACGAACCCTTATTTAAAAGATTCCCATCACAAAAACGTCAACTGTCCCCCTCTCCCTCACACCAAACAAACCAGCAAGGGAGAAAACCCCTCCCGCAGACATCCTTCGACGAAATATTAGTCATGGAACCCTCACAAACGCAACACTCACCCCCCTTACAACAAAACCCTAAACAACAAAAACCCAACACTCCCCAGCAAAATAAGCAAAAACCACAGACCACAAGCCAACAAAAGCGCCCCCCTGCAATCCATATCTATACACAAAAACATGCAGAGACAATCCGACTGATTAACACCCAAACCAGCCCCATCCCTACGTTTAAATTTAATAACAACTCCTTAATCTGCTACCCCGCAGGCCCTAGAGAGCATGGAAAAATAATAAATATTCTTGCCAACCGTAATATTGAATTCTATTCCTATTCCCTCAGGGAAGAAAGACCCCTCAAGATCGTGATTAAATACGTCCCCCAGGACATAGACCCTGCAGAAATTGCATTCGACCTCAAACTTAAAGAATTACCATTTTCGCACATGACAAGACTCACTTTAACCGTTGATGGCAAAAGAACTCCGTCAAATATGTTACTTGTCACCATCCCTAAAGAGGCAGCCGAAGAATGGTATGCCCTCACCGAGCTCTGTGCATTAAAAGTCACTGTGACGGAATATGTCCGGCAAGGTATCCCACAATGCTACAACTGCCAGCGACTGGGACATTCCTCAGAGCTGTGCACCCGCGCCAGGCGTTGCGTCAGGTGCGGGGACACACACGGGGTGGGCCCTTGCCCCGCAGACAGGTGCAAATGCGCCAACTGCGGTGGGGAACACCCTGCAAGCTACAGGGGATGCCCCCAGTACCTGGCAGCCGCCAAGCAAAAAGCCGAGATTAGACAACCCCAAATAAGTACCGACTCGCTACCCCTCCCAACACCTGCACAAAGAAATCAAAATGACAAAAACAATAACCCGACTACACAAACACAAAAACAAACCCACATACAATTCCCACCACTATCACAAAACACAGCCGACGAAATTACAGCCAGGAATATCCAAAACTGGAAAAATTTTAGAAGCCAAGACAACACCCAACAGAACCCCAATAAACCACCAACAACCCAAAACAGGCCTAATCCCAACAACAACAATAAAATAAACCCCAATGACAATGACAATCCGATTAGGGAGATTATTCAGTGCCTAAAACAATTCAATTTACAAAAAATTTGGGAAGCTATAAAAGAAACAATCCAAAAACTTAAAAACACTACCGACTCCACGGAGAAAATCTTCATTCTCCTGGAAGCCATAACTGCCATATTCGACTAGCCGGCAAAATCAACAAAGCCAATAACAGCATTACATTTTTGCAATACAATGCCAATGGAATTCGGCGACAAAAAGCCGAGTTCCAACAATTTTTAAAAGACAACAATATAGATATCTGTGCTTTGTGTGAAACTTTACTTAAACCGCAAACAAAAATTAGTTTTCAAGGCTACAAATTATACCGCAACGATGAAGGTCGGGGCACAGCACTCCTCGTCAAAGCCGGCATAAAACACACTGAACTCTCCCTACTTGGATTAAATTCCCTGGAAACCACGGCAATTTCCTTTATGTACAATAATAAAGAAGTCGCAATCATCTCAGCATATAAAAAGCCAAGTATTATACTAGATATCGCCGACCTCCATAAAATCAGCTCTGTTAGTCCTACATTTATCATACTCGGAGACCTGAACGCGAAACATCCGCTCTGGAATATCTATAATCAAAACTCGAACAGATCCGGTGATCTACTATTTGAATATTTAACCCAAACACCAACGGCTAACTTAATAGCCCCAAATCAACCCACACGCCCATCACCGGCGCAATCGATTATAGACATCATATTAACAAACAGAATACACTGCCCCACAAAAACCAATAGCATATCTGCGTTAAACAGCGACCACGAACCGGTTTTTACCATCTTCTCATTTACTCCAGAGTATATAAACACAGAAAGAAAACCTCGGGAAACCGATTATTACTGGCCGTTGTTCACCAAAGCACTAGCCCGCAACCTGACCTGTAACCCTAAATGCGACTCACCTAATGAAATAGACACAGCCGTGGACCACGTCACAAAACAAATAACAGAAGCCCTAACATTAAGTAGAAAGCAGAGTTCAAACACGACAATAGCCTATGCGAATAAACTGCCCAACGAAATTTTAGCCCTAATAAAATATAAGAACAAAATACGTAAACACTACCACACGACAAGGTGCCCACAAGTAAAAACTCAAGTTAATAAAGTACAAAAGGAAATCGCCAGCAAAATACGTGCACACAAAGACGAACAAATCACAAGAACAATACTATCCCACCCCGAAGATCCATACCATCTCCCACGAATCTTCTGCCGTAAAACCCAACATATCCCCCCACTTCAAACAACCAATGGTCAGGCCGTCACCAACGCGCAAAAGCTGTCATCCTTTTCCTCACAATTCATGGCCCAATCCTCTCCCAATCCTATCCTAAGCAGATACCAAACCAAATCAATCCAATTCAACGATACGCTCACCAATCTTATCCTCCCCACCACAACTGATCCTATACACACCTCCCCCCGTCAAGTCCTCACACACATAAGGAACACCAATCCAAAAAAAGCCCCGGGGGATGATAACATACCCCCGTATTCATTAAAATACCTCCCCCCTAATGCGATCCTTTACTTAACCAAGTTATATAATTCCACCTTTCGCCTTTCCTATTACCCCACCGCCTGGAAGGTGGCGAAGATAATACCCATCCCCAAACCTAAAAAACCTAAAAAACTCCCCTCTAGCTATCGACCCATAAGCCTCCTGTCAGTCCTAGCGAAAATACTTGACGCAATCATCCTATCCTACATGCAGGAGGTCATTGGGGACAACAAAGTCCTCAGTGACTACCAGTATGGATTCCGAACTGCCCATTCCACCACCCAACAGCTTTTCCGTGTTGTTGAATCACTGACCACGAGCGCTAATCGGGGTCTGCTTTCAGGGATACTTTCTCTGGACCTCGAGAAGGCGTTCGACAAAGTCTGGCACCCTGGGTTGCTATACAAACTCAATATCGCGGGTATTCCGACTCGTATCATTAAATTGATACAGTCATACCTCTTAAATCGCCAATTCCGAGTAGCAATCAACCAGGAGTGCTCCTCCTTAAACCCTATCCTTTCCGGCGTCCCCCAAGGGTCCGCCCTAGGCCCAGTATTGTTCTTGCTCTACGTCAATGACATGCCAAAACCAAGAGACCATAGAGTCACCTTAGCCGTATATGCTGATGATACAGCCATTATGGCCACATCCAAAAATCCAGACCTTCTTGCCCATTTGCTCCAAAGACAAGCGGACAAAACCATAACCTTTTTCGAAAACTGGGGGTTGCTCGTCAATCCCAACAAAACAGAGGCCATCACAATCACCAAAAGTAGATCACTTCCTTACCCCGATACAAAAATAAAAATTAAAAATCACGAACTTGAGTGGTCCACCGCGATCGAGTACCTTGGCGTAATCATAGACAGAAAACTCAACTTCAATAGGCAAGTCCAAACCATTATCACCAAAGCCCAGGCGCGTACTGCACAACTCTTTCCAGTCTTAAAATCCGCTCCCGTCCATATCGCCTCCCTTGTGTACAAGTCCTACATCCGACCTATATTGACCTACGCCTCCCAGGTCTGGTACCCATTACTTACAACAACAAACCGAAAAAAACTACAAACTGCACAAAATAAGAACCTACGTATAGCAGCCAACCTCCCCCGCTCAATAAATGTTCCATTCCTACATTACGTGACCGGCACCCCCCTACTCGACGATTTTATCTACCTCAGATTAATCCCGGCCTTGGCACAGAAATTAGTGGTCCATCCGAACCCCACACTCCTTGACCCCCTTACTACCAAATTCGCCATAGCCCCGAAATTCCCAGCACTAAACTATATCTATAATCCTAATCCACAATAATTGCGTCACCCCTCTCCTCTTATTCCCCCCTTTTAGCTCACCCCACCTAAAATATTGTAACCAAACTCTCGAGGAAAAAAAAAAAAAAAAAAAAAAAAAAAAAAGAGGCCATAACATATATAATAAAAAGTAAAAAATACCAAACCAAAAACAAAAAGACGCCCACCACACAAAATAAGCAAACAATACCAAAAGAGGCCATATAAGAAATAAACAAAAAAAAAAAAAAAACATAAACCAAAGAAAAATCCAAAACCAACAAAAGATGCCCAACAACACATAAAAACCATAGTACTAACACAACAAACAATGTCGCACATTTTAGTATAGCTCTGTAATTTACTAACCAAAACAAAACATATTGTAAACCTCCCCCAATCCCAATCCAACCCTGACATAGCCAAGAAACAACAGCAGCACAAACCGCGGAAAGCGCCCAAGGGCGGATGCCGCAGCCAAAGCGCGAAATACCAGTAGACGGCTCGCTCTCAGTTCTCATCGAGTCTATCACTAGGTAACATCACCTAGTGCCGCAACGGGCTCAGTTCACGTCGAGTCCATCGCTAGGTAACATCACCTAGTACCGCGACGGGCTCCGTCGCCCAAGTCATCAGTCCAGTTCACTCTCAGCTTCTCACGAAGCACCCTCGTCGTGCCGCGACGAATACAATTAGTGTAGTCTCGCGTTTCAAACATCGTTAAGTATCGTGACGGGCTCGATTAGAGTTGTTTTACCTGCTGTTGAAGTTAAAATTACTGTGTTTAATTCACGACGTCTACCCATTCCAACCAGTAAGGGAATAAGCAGCCCCCAAAGCGAGTCTCAGGAAGCTCACGAGTAGTAACCAGTCACTTGGGGCCCTCCTGCCAACGTGGAAGCCATCCAGTGTATACTTGCAGACGAGCAGCGTTTCATCCGAGGTCTCAGCTCTTACCTACAAATACGAAAATCGACCCTGAGAAAATCCAACCGAAAGAAAATCATAGTTAGCTGTTCCTCCCCAGTGCTGGAGCCCAATTATAAATAAATCCGTACTCCAGGACGGTCCCTTCACTTAGTACGGAGCATCTAGGGGAAGAATACAGCTACAGTAGACAGAGCAGACTCAACCTGAGGAACAAGCTCACGCTTATCAGGTCCCTCATCCGGCCTCAATTGACGTATGCTTCGGTAGCTTGGGGCTACCAAGCAAAGAGCTACCTCCAACAGATCCAGATAGTGGAGAACGTCGCCCTCAGAACAGCAGTCGACGCACCCTGGTTCGTCCGCAACGAGGACATCTTCAGGGACCTGGACTACACCCCGGTCACTGAGATCATCAAGGAAAGAGCCAGGAAGATGTACGCCCTTGCCGAGGAGCATGGGAACCCACTAGTCAGGGAGGCAACTGACTATGACCCAGCAGATGCTCCGAGGCACAAGCGGCCGAAGGTGCAGCTTCTGGATAACGGGTGAGTATGAGAGACATACCACCACCCGATGTTCCACCCCCACGGAAGAGACATGACGACATCTAACCACCCACCCAAGACCCTGCGGGTACCGGACAAACAACCGTCCAGTACCAGTAGTACCCCTAGCTCCGGCCAGACCAAAAATGCTACCAAAGCAGTTAGGTCTGCCCTTCCTCGAGCTACACAGCTCATCCTTACCCTACCGATGATCCGGATGACAGGATGCCTCTTGGCATCCTGTGTACCGGCAGTCTCTCCCGCCACAAACCCAAAACACCCAACTGACCGATGACTGCTCCCCGGGGGGCAAACAAGCTGGCGAAGAGCAGAAGACGAAGAAAGAAGAACGCCAGAAGAGGCCTTAGCCAGCAAGGTCCAACGAGCCAGGACTCGGGGAGGTGGACCGAAATCGTCTGCACCGCTCACATTTGTGAGTGGGGCCGACGTAAAGTAAGTTCGCCCGCCCTGCACGAAGCTGGTCCCCGGTCTACAGCGATGCATTGGGGTAAAGGGCAATAGTCCTGCCCGGCCCCAGTCATCCGAGACCGACATCTTTAGCCAAGAATATTGGCGTAAAACAGAGTGGAGAGCAAAGGAGAGGGTACGAGGTGTGCGACAATTACACACACATTTACTTACATAATATTCTTCACAAGGAATGTGAAATGTGGAAAATTAGAAGTACCCAATAATTGACTGTAACAATTAAACTTTAAAATTAGATATTGGATTTATTATATCCAAGTACTTCATACTCATATCATGTATTCTCTTAAGTTTAATTATTATAATAATTTATTATTTGCTGTAATCATAGATGAGTCGCTGTGTCATACTGAACATATTCAGAATGAAGCAGCGACTCATCAATGATTACAGTAAGTAATAAATTATTATAATAATTAAACTATGAAGAAAATACATGACATGAGTGAAGTACTTATAGCTGCCACTGATACATAATGTTCATTCCTACAATATACATGCATCATAGATTTATGATCCATGTGTAACATACCAGGCACCTACGGTTTAATTCCTACGAAGGTAGTATTCATATACCGTGAACATGCAGTGTACATTGTGAATGTAGGATGGACCTTCCTCCTGTATACCACATGTATCTATCAGTATATCAATATACGTTTCTGGTTCATATCAAGTTCCGTTTTGGTCTATGGGTATGTTGCAGGAATCTTACTCGTATATCGAGAGGCGATCATCTGTACGTCTCTCTGACATTCAGATTATCTACATGGAATACAAAATGAATATTCATTCTTAGTTCCATGGTACATAAAGTACGTTCCGAGCACATGCTCTGAATGTAAAAATGCTATCTGGGTCAAGTCAATTGCATGTTTTCGGGCGGACCGTGAAGGACTTCTGGTGAGCGCTTCTCTCACTCGCCCTATGTTTTCAGGCCACGGTACGTTCCTAGCAAACACTCATAATTGGCACATAAATGGTCATACACTCCGTCGCCAGCATTATCATAATTGGCACTTTTATGGGGAGCCACAAGCGGACCATTGGCGAAATGTCCCACCGGCCAGCAGCTGGCCATCCTTCAATTTGCCAACAGTACAATAATATTTATACATCCATAAAGTACGATATATGGAGATTCTATTTTTTTATATAGATACATTATTCAGGACGCTTTTTACAAAAAGTACAACTTTGACATGTAAGTATTTTACTTGATAAAAATGAAGTAATTATTAATGTAAAAATATTGTACTATGTACTTATGAATTTGTTTGTTATCATCCGTATATTTTATTTACATATTTAATATTGTTTACCATAGTTCCAATTTATTCTCACAAGGGTTGCCTGCAAATTATAATGTTTATTAAGTTATTAAATTCATTTTTACTTACCTTTACCAATTGCGGTCGGTAGGGATTGAACCTGCATGTTTGCGTTGTCTGTATTACAGTACTGACTCTTCTACCAACTGAGCTATCTTAATAACCGTTATTACGGATGCTAAAAGCAGTATTTATGGTGATGTGTATGAAATCTTTATTATATTATGTGAATATGTAGCTATTTATTTCAAAATGTAGAAAGTATTTGAATGTTTAATAAATGTTTAGTCTCAAATAATATCATTAATAATTTACAAAAAACGTTGAAATTAAGTTATTAATGACAAATTACAAATTACTTACTATAAAAAATAAACTACAAATTTTACAGAAATAACGGTCAGATTACACAAATTTTAATAACGCACAGGCCAAGCATAGAACGAAATGCAAATGGCGGATGCTGCTCGGTGAAGCCTTGAGAGATTTTTCACAATGCGCATGCGCGTACGTAATCATAAAAATATTAGCCTGCATATTACCATAAAAGTACCATCAACATATAAACCGAAGCAGCATTTTTTATGGTTGCATAATAATTGACCATTTCTGGTTATTATGTGGCAATTCATAACAACATGAAGCTACGGTACGCCTGCATATAATTTATTATGGGCCACAAAAGGTTAGCCTATGCCATAAGAAAGCCATTGATCGCTACAATGGCCCATTTAAGGGCCGCAATTTTTGTATTTGCTGGGTTGTGGACTTTGTGACTTTTTCTTCATTGACTCATCTTATGATGGTGTTGTGAGACAGAACAGCTCCCTGTCGACCAATATTAAAGTGAATGCGAAAAAGCCGCTGCGCTGTGTAATTATCATTGACCCGCCATTTCGGATAAACGTGTCGTATGCAAATATTTGATGCTCCATTGTCCACTGCACCATTGTTACTAAAATGGCACATTCAGTGTTGCCAACAGAGCTTTCTAAAATTCTCCGTCCACTGCCTTAAAATTCTCCGCAAATCGAAGAAATTCTCCGCCAAAAATAAATATCAAAATCTTTCATACAACAAAAATTATATTGACCATTTATTTGTTTCTCAATATGTAATCCATTATTAATTTGCACAAATCGATATTTTAATTCATCAATGATGAATTAATAAAACCTGGTTGTGACGAATCATCAAAACCAGGTTGGGAGCACGCTTAAGATCATTGGTAGACAACCGGCCTCAATTGACCGTTAGTGTAACTGAATTCGCAAGAGTGCCTTGCCAAATTTTTTTTCCATATTTTCTCCTCCCCCTCGCTCGTCAGACATGAGATTTGGATAAAACATATTTTTTTCAGATTTCTCCCCCCGCTTATCAATTTGGAGACCGGAACAATTTTTTATTCCGATTTCTCGCTCATCAATGGGGAACAATCCAAGCCAGTTCTTAATATATCCGACAGATTGCACCATATGCGCGTACTCGGTTTAGTTATTCTGAACTTGTCATATAATATAACCTGTAAATAAAGGTCCTCCTGTGTTGGAACACGTACACAGCAATGCGTTTTCATTTTGAACGATTTTCTAATTAATTTTGTTCGTATTGACATCGGATATAACATAACCTCAACAGCGCGAACAACCCGCATACCTAGAAAGGCATGTGAAACCGCGGTCAATAAACCATACAGTTACCTCGATCAGCATCAGCTTTAGGACGAGAGAGACGGGGGGGGGGCGGAAAATCAAACGAAAAAGACAGACATATCTGATTTCCGTGCAAAAAACAGAGACAAAGATTCCAGTAGGGTCTACAGCCTACGTCAGCTGTAGACACTACGGGCATCTTTGTCTCTGTCTTTTGCACGGAAATCAGATATGTCTGTCTCTTTCATTTAATTTTCCGCCCCCCGCGTCTCTCTCGTCTTAAATCTGCTGATCGAGGTAACCGTATGGTTTATTGGCCGTGATGTGAAACAATCGAGTACGACTGCTGCACTCTGGCGGAAATAATGAAACTATCTGTTCCCCATTATTAAACCTGGATTTTTTTCTTTAATGTCCCGCATTAGCAAGATTCAAATATGGTTTCTTTACGTAAACTACTAAACTGCAAGAAAACAGAAAACTACATTATTTCGTTATTTGTTTTAATAAAGATATAATTTTAAACTTTGTCATCCTGTATTCTCCGCCAATTCTCCGTCAAATAGACATTCTCCGCCATATTCTCCGTGGGCAGTCAAATTCTCCGAAAAGCAGAGAATTGACGATTTGCACGAAAGAAAGTTTGGTAAAAAGTGTCTAGATTGGTATCACTGTAATTCACTGCACATGTTGACCAACTCGTCTAATTTCCAAACTTTGCAACAATTAAATACCTATAATATAACAATCATAACATTGTTTTCATTATCTTTAATGTTAAACCTACTTCCATTGAATATAAACCATCTTTATAGGTTGTTTCGTAGTCTACAATATTTAAAAAATGCCGAATTATCCAATTTGTCAAACACTGTTTCCAACTCTCAGTTTAGAAGAGTAGTAGTAGAGTAGTAATAATCAAATATTTCAAATATATCCATCATATTACATATAAAAACAGGGAATTTTTTCAATTATGAGATTATGAGTATTTTAAAATCTGAAATCTTCAGTTTAAACCAAAGATGTCTTAACTCCTAGATCGCTCAACTTTATCTCAATTCTGCGTACAACATATCCTGACTTTTTCAAGTAAAGAACCGCCCATTATCTCTCCCACTTTGGACCCAACTCCAAATACGCGTGTTGTCTATGCGCATGCCTCACTTCTAGTTGCTTCTAGTCGCAAACTTTCCCGACGTTGTCAAAGATCAGAGAAAAAGTCGTTTAAAGCGGGGAATTTTGAAATGGTCAAATGCAGTAACGTTGTGCGATCGGAGAATGTAGAGAAAATGGTGGCAGTTTGGCAACACCGCTGGTTGCTCCAGTTAGTTCTTAGTGCCGATTGATATTTGATTGCGTTTGCGCTGTAAGAGCTAAAAATCTTGTTTAACAAACTCGAACTGCCCAGACAGCACAGGATATCCATACGGCATCCATTTCTTGTCCATATGATGTCCGCATGTCCAAGGACATAGTATGGATATCCTGTGGACGTCCGTTTTATGTCCGTACATGGATATCCATACATTATCCATGGGGGGATATCCACTAGATGTCCATTTATTATCCATTTACTAATATTCCTATTCATCGTCCATTAAGGGATATATATTGGATGCCCGTTTCTGATCCTTTTACTACTATCTGTATATTGTCCATGGAGAGACATCCAGTGGATATCCGTTCTTATCCATCAACGAATATCCCCAGCAAACACACAAGCATCGGCCGACATGCGGTTTAATGATGGAAATGATGGGGAATCGGTGGCATCAAATGCCAATTAAGTAACAACGTTTTTCTAACGGTGGCAAAAAGTCACGTTTATGGTAAACGTTGGCCCGAAATTGGAACTTGAACGGCAGATTGGCATCGAAATCAAACGTCTAGAATTAATCGCATATTTATTGGGATTTGATGCGCATTATTTGATGTCATTGGCTAGTCCATGTTCTGTGGGTATGGGAAAGATCAAACACGATCCCAGTAAACATAGCAACTCCGGCAAAGTGCCGGGCCAATGCATTTATTGCCGGGATGCCGGGCAACTGTCGCTATTGATGAGTCATCAATACAACGACAAAGTTCGTGGACAAGGCGTTATTGGTTATTTTTTCGAGTTTTGAAGTTTTACTTGTTTATTTATTGAATAGTCTTTATTATCATGAAGAGGTGTAAGTAATTGATGGCTTTATAAAATATATGTTATGTTCAGTTTATGGATAAATTATAATTGTGCCATGATTTGCTTGAAGGTTATGTTTACAATTTTTCGATTAATTTAATAATAAGTATTTCAATTTTATATTTTATTTTCAAAACGAAATTAGGTATGATTTTCTATTTATTTTTATTTTAAGGTCTGTCAATTACACTTTCGGCAGGATAAAATTGAAATTGAGACAAGCGTGTGTACACAGGAAGGGAAAAGACTCACGGCTCCATTACGTGTCCCCCATTTGATAGAAGGTTTGTTATACTAATTAATACTTAACTTCTTTTTAGTTAATTTTCTTTCTATCATGTGCGGTACCTAGTCAGTTTTCAAATTGTGTTCAGTATATGTCGAAGCCAAATAATATCCATCGGGAATATATATCCTACAGATGGTGTTGTTTATACTGTTTTTCTAGGTTTGGCAGGTTATATCTATACGTTGCTAGTGGTGATTGATTTGTTGGAATTTTCAGCAGACAGATGAGATAGTTTTTCAAATTAAAAAGAAAACTGAAGTCAACATTAGGGTGGCCCATCTTTTTCGAAATCGAAAAACAGTCCCCTCAAAATATTATTGAGGCAAATTGAAGGCAAGGGGTGCCGCAGAATGCATTATTATGCAATAATAAAAGTAAATGGAATTATTTACATTCTTTGGTTGATGCATTTTTTTTTTTTAATCAGCAACATTTATCTTTAGAATGACTAATCAAGTCATACAAATATCAAAGACATTATCTGTTGTGACTATGACATGTGTCATACTACTGTAAATTCGTAGTCTAAGAAAACTAGACTAGAAGTTTTTGAAATAAAACTCTCGTTTTATCTTTGTGTATTTTATTATGAAACGTTTTTTTCATACACAGTACCAAATATTATCCTAAATCTACAAGATATATAGTAATAAGTAATAAGTTTGGTTCCTCTCTCAGTGGCATCATTTACAACTTTAATTTTGTTTACAATATTGAAACATCGGGTATAACTTTCATTTTCCCTCCATGTTGTTGGATCATTTTCCAAAAATTCCATAGACAAACCTAATTTTTGAAAAAACTGTTTAGTGTTCTCGCATATGAAGTCCGTTTAATACCCTCTTGATTTGGTGCTTTCCTATTCAAAGCTTTAACCATTTCTCTTTTAGTGGTAACTGAAATATCGTCATCAAAGAAAGATAAGCCAACATTTACTGAATTAAGGTACCACAAATGGTTCACTATTTTCCTACTTGCGGCTTGAGATATTTCTTTGTCAATATTTTGATAATTAATGAGTTCTTTACAAAAGTCTAAGTCATGAAGCGGTGCTTTACTAGCAAATGACGCTGTAAACCAGGCCTTTACATAAACCTTTACAATAAAGAGACATATATCTTCAATAACTATTTTTTCTTTTTTAGTTAGTTGGAACTGATCTTGGAAAAAAAATATTTTTAGACAGTAAATGGCTTTGGCCATCCAACGTGCATGATGAAATGCCCCTGGTTGATAGAATGTCGTGTGAGTGGGCTCTTCTTCAACAAAAAGTTTAGAAAGCATTAAAAATTCTTTATAATCATCACGAGGCTGTTGCAAAGTTAAAGCTGCATTTAGAAACTTTACAATTTCGGCTTTAACTGGTTGTAAAATGTGTTTAATTTTTGATACCTGAAATCCAGTTTTTAGTTTATTTTGATCTATTTTAGGCCAAAATTCCCTAAAACGTTTAAATAGTGGCACATTTTGACCAGATGAGGAAGGCATTTTTGTGTCAAACACACTTCTCAAAACCACTTCAAAAATATGATGTCTACAAGGAAAATATAGAATATCTTTTTCTAATTTTTGTTGCAATAGTGTGGCTGCCCCATTTATATAACCCATATTTGATGCTGTTGTATCACAACACAAAGCTATTACCTTTTCGTCCAAATTCCATTCACAAAGCACATCATAAACTGCTTCAGTCTGTTCTCTTCCAGTTGAATTGGGCAAAGCTGGTAATATCTCCACTAGTAACTAAGATAGCAAGTCTATCGATATTTCCCATTCCAGTGAGACAAGGTAAAAGTTTTCCATCCCAATGGATGACTGGGGCCGGCAATTCAGAATTACCGAAGGCAGTTTTTAATATTTCAGCTCTTTCTTCGCGGATGCGTTGTCTAGAGCACTGAAGTGTGGTTCTGCTGATGGACAAAGATGTGGTGTCATGTCCTAGTGCTTCTGCTACTGCCGTCAAAATATGGACTCCATACCTGTCGCTTATTTTGCAAGTATCAAATGCAGCGGCTATTTTTGGTGTGATGATGTTACATGTTCCATACAATCTCCTCTTTTTTGGCTGTGACGGGCCAGGCTGGTCTTGTAACAACTCTTCTTGGGCTTCGATTATTTCATCTTCATTTTCGTTGGAGTCGGCTGAATTACTACTTGATGATGGACAGGTCACTGTTTCCTCTAATCTAGCTTTTTCTTGTTGACTTCGTTGCATTCGCTCGGATAATTTCTGTAATTTCTCCTCAGCTGATTTTTCTTGAGAAACAAGTTGGTAATTAATACCATGCATAAATCCAGGACGTCCCTTTTTTCTTTGGTTAATTAAAAACTGCTTATCTTCATCTATTTTCATCAACTCCAATGCATTTGCATGAGAAATGTCAAAAAGATCGTCCAATTTTTCAACGAAATTTTTTTCTTTACCTCCCGCACTGGCCCTTTTAGCCGATTTTTGTAAGTTCCTCCACTCTGCATAAAGTTTATCTAGTTGTTTAACACAATGAAAATCCTGACACCTCTTTTATTGTTAATTTAGCACTTTCATGTACACTTAGCTTCACTTCACGAATGTTATAAAAGAGCACTTGTAATACTTGTCTATTAGACGGCAATTTATTGCCAATGATTTGTGACGAATAGTGTCCAACTAAGTAAATGAAAGTATCCTTTCGTAAGGATCTAACATCAGCCATCGTTAAATGTTTTTTCAAAAAGGAACGTATGCTAGAACTTATAATGTCACCACTGTAAAACACAATTGCAAACTGACATAAAAACCTACCGTAGGTGCATTAGATTTCCAAACTTCCAAAACAAATAATTTCTAGGAAATAATTACACCAATAAAACATTATTAGAAAAGAGGTAGATATTTGTATTTTAAGTAAAATTTAAGTGAATTACCGTAATAAAATCTTATCTACAAATTTCTACCTGAATGCGGCACGGGTTACCGTAATAAAATCTTATCTACAAATTTCTACCTGAATGCGGCACAGGTTACCGTTCACCGAATTATCTGAAACTTTGACATAAATTATTCCTAGTATAATAGTATATTTTCGTGGGGTGAGACTTAAAAAATACGCAAAAAAAATTCACCCCCTATAGAGATGGGCCACCCTAGTCAACATACATCTATTTTTATTATGGACAAGTGAGTATATATATTACATAACATTAGAATTACTTGCTGTAGCTTTCCCACATTTGATTAATAATTTTTATTATGTTTATAAAACACACGTGAAAAATTTTCAAACATTACTCTTTTATCATGCCATTGAAAATTAATGACCATTACCCCATATTTTTTGAGATGTTGGTTACCAAAATTCCAAAATGAGGGTATAATATGCACGAACATACAAGTAGGTACTTTAATTTAGACCCTCCAAGTGTTGTTTTCGAGGTGTTTTTTTTTATTTCGGATTTTACAATGGCCGGATCTACACTTGTGTATTGTATATTAAATTAAATTCTTTATTACCCATTATGTGATACATTACATGCATATTTGGTAAGTCAAAACTAATACAAAAGTAGTAAATGTGGGTAACATATTATAAGTATTATAAGTATAGGTCATATAATTGTAAATATAAAAAGGTACAACACGGACAGTACGAATGTATGTATAAGGTACAAAATATATTAAAATCACAATATGCATATTAAACAATTCCTAATTGTCTGAAATTTTGTTGCATAACATTAAAACAAATATTCTGAATCGTACTGCTTTGAACCTGTAATATAGACTACCTATGTTTAAATGAACATGTTCACGTTTTTTTAAATTTTAAGGATTTAAGTCCTGGAGAATAAAAATGTGGTTTGTTTTCTATCAGCTCAAAAAATAAATAAATCCGGAAATATTAGTATATAAGAAAACTTGTTTCAGCTGTAATACGAGGAAATCCAATGGGAAATAGGAACTACCATAACAGGTTTGGTACGATCTTTTGCTAATCGAGAAGAGGAAGAAGATAATTAAAAGCAAAGGAGAACAGAAATAAGACCAGGAGAAGGAATATGAAATGTATTTTATTATGTTCAGAGAACTGCGTTTTGATGATTTTGAATGTTAACGTATTGAATAAATTTTAATTTTTTCTTAGTAATTTGGACTAATGGACTCAGTTCTTAAGAAATAATGTGTCAAGACTTCATAGGAATGTACTGGTTTTCATTTTTTTAGAAGGGACAAATTTAAAAACCACGTTATATTTATTTAATCAAAATTTCATTTAGATGGTCCCAAATATGTCAGTTGACAATAGGGTGTTTTCCATATATAACAATTCACTTCAAATGATGCATTAATATGAAGTAATACATAAATATGAAAGCCTAAACGAATTCATATTAATTATATCATCAGATTAAAATAAATATTTAATAAACAAATCGACTTAAAATTCAAATATTTGAATAATTTCGAGAACGTCACCTTATTGGGTAATGATCCTGGTGACGTCGCTTCATATATCTGTCAGAAGACAAAAGAGCTTTGTTCGTTTTCTGGCCAAAAATTCTCCACTATCTGCACCAGTGCAAATCTGTCTCTTCAACTTATGTAGAGTCACAATCTATCTCCTTCTAATATTTGCACTAGTGCAGCAAATCCGAACGGACCTTTTATTGTTTATGTGTTTACCATATTTGGCTTGGATATTTGAAACCTGTTCCTAGTGTTTCTCACAAATTAAAGAAATATGAACAATAGTTAATGACAATTTTGTGAAAGCTTCTACCTAGTTTAAATATTTTTATGTATTAAAAATGATGATCGATTTTATTCAACCGAGTTGAAGGGCGTAAAAACAGCAGCGTAAGTATTTAAAATAAATAGGCCAGTCCAACACGCTGTCACTTTGCTTTGTTTGTACTACAGCAGCCATCTTTTGTTGGTAAGTTAGGGTTTCTGTCAGGCCTAAAGGGCACCATACACGTTCAGGAATAATATCATTCCAGCAGATCATTACAGAAACATAATTACTAAAAATTTCTCCGTCATTCCCTGTCATTATTTTTCACACCTTACATGTCCATTATTTAAGAAAAAAGCATATCTAGCTATAATTATTGAATTAAGTATGATTAAAAAAACGCGAAAATTCAGGTAATGAGATTACTGAACGTGTATGGTGCCCTTTAGGCCGGTCGAAAACCCTAACTTACCAACAAAAGATGGCTGCTGTAGTACAAACAAAGCAAAGTGACAGCGTGTTGGACTGACCTCCCAGATAGCATTGATTATTCCACGAATGTACATTTTGCATTCCCAATGTTCTAATTGCATTCTGTACTTGCCATGTATGTTCCCTCAACATTCCCATATAAATAATATCTTCACATATACGATATGAATGGAACATACAGAAAAGTTTATGTTCACAGTCGCATATACTATGTACACGTATCAGGGAACATTCTTCGTATATGTTCATGTACATCGTATAGACATTCGTCAATGATTTTATCTGTATAGTACAGGTATATTTTTTGCAGAAATATTTGGATCGATATCAAAAGTTCAGCACTTTTAACGCCAACGCTGATTGGTTCGATTTTTGAACTAATAAAAATAAACCTGCATCACAAGTGATGAGGCAACAATGCTAGTTTTATAGTATCTATCTACCTACCTACAAAAATAATAATTACGATATTTCTCTATCTATATAGATTTGGTTTAAGTACATTTATAATCATCCCCTGTGCGGTGTATGATGTTTTATAAATTTTAAATCGTTCTTCAAAATTGTATAATATATGAAACATGTTTTAAATTTTGAATCCAGAATTTAGATTTGTGATCGAATATTAAATAATAATGAATATGAAATATTAAATAATAAAGAATGAAATATTAAATAATAATGAATAATAACCCTTTTTTAATTTATGTACTGTGTTCAATTAATTAGTAACTATCTCGGTAACTATCGGCATTTCTTAAGCAGGTAGTTCAGACTTAGAATGGTTATTTAATTACATTTTAATCATTTTATCTTTTATATTTAAATTTCCGTTTTCCGTGTCATTACAATCCCTTGTAGAATTTTTTAAATGCGCGCCATGGTCCTTAGGTTAGTGCGCATGCTCATCGTGCTGTGCTGTCAAATGTCGATTTCAGTTTGTGTTTTCCCGTGATTTATTATTATAATTATTCCAAGTCCAAGTATACATTAATTGCATTGCAGTAAGTATACAATATAACTACCACCTCCGATTAAAGAACGATATAAGTTCTTCAATCGGAGACTACCACATAGTTTTGTTGTCATTTGCAGATATTTTATATTTAGACACTAAAGTTTAATGCGTATCCCTTTGTACATATTATACTAAGCATACTACCTATATTAGTTATAATAATTACGGCGTTTGTAGGTATCGATTTTTGGAAAAAAAACTGAGGTGGTGTTTGTAATGGTCTCGCTCCACGAAAAGGAAGCTTGATAGTCACCATTCAAACGGAAACAATTTGACTGATCATTGAAAAACAGGAGAAAACCCACGTGGACACTTTACGGGGTGTTTAAATCTTATTTTCAAGAAGGTAGGTTCGATCTATTTTAATATTAAGGAGCTTTTGTTTATTCAAATCATGACCATTGGATTTGATTACAACGTACGAGTTGTCATAGGTATTTATTTGTAGTAATTTGCTTTATACGTATTTCAGAGGATTATAGAAGAGCTGCAATTAATTGAAAAGAGCAGAGATCACATCTGATGTACAGAGTGAACAAAAACAAATCAAAGGACTATGTACAAAAAGCACGTTATTCCTCCCATCAGATGAACATAATGATATCGAAGAACACATTGGAAGCCGTCAACTTCCCAAGAAATTTTGTCCTTACTAGAAGTTGAAAGAAGAAATGTTGTTCTTTTAATAACCCTGGTAGGCATTTAAAATCAGTACCTGAAATTTCGAACGTTCACTTGAACGAATTTCATATGAAAAAGAGAAATTAATAAACCCACACTTCGATTTAGGTGTAAAAACTTAAGTATTGTGGATATTTATTGTCAGCAAATGTGGCAATGAAATGTTTATGCCTAAATCGATGTGTGGTTTTTATTAACTTTTCTTTTTCATCTAAAATTCATTCAAGTGAACGTTCGAAACTTCAGGTACATTTAAAATCGCAAGCATAAATATTTCCGAATTCCTAAAAAATACCTCTGTTTTGTAGGTAAAGGACACCGCACAAAACAAATGAAATAGAGGACACAGGACAACGAGTTGTTTAATGTTGTTATTCATATTTATACGACTGGAAATGCCGCAGGTTTCATGAATGAGGTGGTGATTTTTTTTAAGGTCCTATGCTTACTTTAAAGTGAGGGTGTGCGCGTGTGTGTGTACTGGGGGGGGGGAGGGGTTGGTTAGCGTGCGTGAGAGAGTGAAAGTGTGTTCCTATCAAAGAGTTCTATAAATAGAGGATACAAGCTACATATGCGTAATGTATAAGCAGTGGACAGCACGCAAACGGTGTGAGCATTCTCATCTTTCTCACACAGTTCATTCTCTCTTTGTCGCATAGTACATGAGGGGCTGTGTTGCTTTGTAAAACAGAGTGGAGAGCAAAGGAGAGGGTACGAGGTGTGCGACAAGGACAAGGATGCTCGCGCTGTCCAGTAAATCAACGGCTTGTCTCCTTTAGTCAGTGCAAACACATTAGAATAACAACGTTAAACAAATCCTCGTCATAATATGATACTCTCAACTGTGACAGCGAGCACCGATATTCCTGATCTTTGACCTTTCATATCTCAAAAACTGGCAATTTTCAGATATTGTGCCCATAAAAACTTTTGATCAGAATATTATGAAGTACAGCATACTACATTTTCAGCCCATTTGACTGTACCTTCTTTTCCATTTATTTTGTGCCTGCCGTGTCCTTTATGATAATATCAATTTGTTTAATTTATGTTTGATCAGTTTTGTTTTTTCTGTAAGATCTTTGTAAGATGTTTTTATATTTTTCAACTTTATCATGGCCAGTTTTTAAAGAGAATAAGTACCCATTCAAATATAATACAATGTATTTTCTTTTATAGTTGGACGTGTATTTCCTCTAGACAGGAAGGAAATACCTTCTCCTAAAAATTGGAAAAGCCAAAAGAAAGTATTCAGCCAATAGGATCAATTACAGATGATGTGTTGAGAATGAAAAGTAGACTTTCGCAATTACAAGTATCACCATCGGCAACACCTGGACACTGGTTTTGAAAATGTAAGCCCTCCAATTTTTACTATTTTTTACTTACTGACAAAAAATTCCTTATAGTAAAATGTAACAGTTCATAAGTTGCAAAGAAAATTTTTTTGTTAAAAAAAATCTCAATTGAAATTTTTGTCAATTGTTTTATTATTACAATTCATTTTTGTAACAAAAAATAAAAATATATTTAAAGTAACACAACTGTTTTATTTATACCTCTTCCTATTTTATAATTTAAGATGCATACTTAATTGTTACAATAATGTAAAGTAATTAATAAAATAAAATCGTGTTTTGTTCTTGGCAATTTAAAACACGATTTGAAATAGATAAAACTTTAAGGTAATGTAATATGATCATCGGATTTTTTCATAAATAACACGTTAAATATGATTTTTAAGCTGAAGTTTTAGAGTGATAAATGTTTGATGCATTTTAAAATGGTTTTTAACAGACCTTATTAACGTAAAACTATTTTTTTTACATATATTCTTGGACCTTTGTAAAGTATTGTTATAGCAAATACAGATTTTTTTTAAGTTTATTTAGCATTTGTGTGCTCCATTCAATAAAATTTGATGAATAAAACATTTGACTTTAGTTGAAAACTAATGGTAAAAACAAATTTTCTGTGCATATATTCCACATTTACTTACATAATGTTCTTCACAAGGAATGTGAAATGTGGAAAATAGAATAAGTACCTAATAATTGACTGTAACAATTAAACTTTAAAATTGGATATTGGATTTATTATATGCAAGTACTTCACTCATATCATGTATTCTCTTGAGTTTAATTATAATAATTTATTATTTGCTGTAATCATAGATGAGTCGCTGTGTCATATTGAACATATTCAGAATGAAGCAGCGACTCATCAATGATTACAATAAGTAATAAATTATTATAATAATTAAACTCTGAAAATACATGACATGAGTGAAGTACTTATAGCTGCCACTGCCACTGATACATAATGTTCATTCCTACAATATACATGCATCATAGATTTATGATCCATGTGTAACATACCAGGCACCTACGGTTTAATTCCTACGAAGGTAGTACTCATATACCGTGAACATGCAGTGTACATTGTGAATGTAGGATGGACCTTCCTCCTATATACCTCATGTATCTATCAGTATATCAATATACGTTTCTGGTTCATATCAAGTTCCGTTTTGGTCTATGGGTATGTTGTAGGAATCTTACTCGTATATCGAGAGGCGGTCATCTGTACGTCTCTCTGACATTCAGATTATCTACACGGAATACAAAATGAATATTCATTCTTAGTTCCATGGTACATAAAGTACGTTCCGAGCACATGCTCTGAATGTAAAAATGCTATCTGGGCTATTAATGAATTAGATGTTTGCAACTTGAGCCTAATAAAGTTATTAAATAATTTATGATTAAGTTTTTGTATTATTACACATTATTATGTTATATTTAATTTGGTTTATTTACGATTATTTATATTAACAACATAACCTTAAAAGAAAGTAAAATTAATAGTCTGTGCTAGAGATATAATTAAATGTTTATTTGCAGCTCATCTCGAGAACACCGTGAATAGTGCTTTTGGGTATGTGGAGTTGAAACCAGAAGACTCATTATGCACTGGAAAAGAAAGAATTTGCCCAGAGCACTGTTAGATAAGAATTATTAAATATTGGGATACAAAATCTTCTCGGTGTACAAATAATGAAATATAATTCAGATGTATGGTTCAAGACAAATTTGCAAATTTGTCAGTTTATAAACTTATTGAAATTTGGTTCTGATAGTAGTAAAAAGTGCAGTGATTTTTATAATTTGTTAAAAATAAAATGTCAGAGAAATTGTGTGAAGAAACTGAGAAGTTAATCGTTCGCTAGCTGTTGAGTCTATAGCAGGTGCATACAAAATAAGGGATAATAAATATATGGAAAGGGGCCGCAATTTAGAGAAGGTGGTGGCCGTTGTGGAGGAAAAATTGAAACTTAAAAAGTGAAAGATTGTGGACTTTTCTTGTCGCCATTATATCTCGTTTTTGCAGCTTTACCTGACGGTACCTATTATTTCAGAGTACCTATGTGGAGAACTATATAAAAAATGATCAAATTACAGACTTTAAAGCGCAAGTATATTTACAAATGTTATGTGCAAATCAACAAAAAGGACTTTTCTGTGTTGCGAACTAAATTTTGAAAAAACCAAAATTGTGAACATTTTAAACATGGATTATGATAACTATAAATAACTGTTGTTGACAATTAAAATTATATATATTGAAAATATGTCTATCTGAATAATAAAAACCAACATTTGTATTTTTAGTATATTGACTTTTTTCTTTATAGGGGAAAACTACAGTTTCATATTTACTACACAAACTATTTTATTTAATGATGGAAGGTTGTAAATTAGTAACCGCACGTGCAATAACAATAACACTGTTTGTGTGGGCAATCAAATTATGATCTATTACAGAGTGAGATTCTAAATATTTAAGAGATCGTTTTGGTGCAGACGCTGCTCCTTTTCTGTCTGGTTGGCAGTTAAATATGTGTGGAACTACATCTTCCTTCAGAATTATTTTTCCTCCCAAAATTTTGTATCGGATGTAATTTTCCATGACTTCCTCAAGCTGAAAATAATAAACAAGCATTTTTATATATTTGTGACGTCGAATATCACTAGCCATGACATGCATCGCTTGATATTTTGATCATTTTAATTAATAATCATAACTTAGCAAAATTTCATTACAAATGTTCAATAGTACTAGAAGCTATAATATATTACTTTCAATTCAAAATAAATCTCATACCATTACAAGCATAATTTTACGGTAAGTATATATGATCTATTTATAATATTGAAGGTAATAATCCATCCATCTAGCTATCATCGGTTAACTTTTACCATGATGAGAAAAGATAAATTATACTTACATTAAAATAATCTTCACAACAATAAGCAATATGTCGATTTCGATTTGGGAAAATCGCGCCTCGCTGTTTTAAACCATTTCACTTTCCGTGAATAATTCGCTATAGAAACACATGGGAACTTTTTATTTGGAGCATTTACTGAAGTATTTCTGCACCTTGGCACAAAACACCACTTATTTGGCGTACTACTCATGTTTTTGACTTACAATTTACAATAACAACAAAAGTCATTAAGGTCCCGTTCGACTGGCGGGCGGACCACGGTCGGACTGCTAAAAAGCGTTTGAATCAGCGGTCTGAAGTTGGTCGACATGGTCACGTTTTATGATACGACTGTGAAAGCGTTCGACCTCGTCCACTATGGGCGTACCCACGGTGGTCCCAGTCGAATATAGCCTAAGTAAGGTTAGATTTTATAATCATTGACATATATAGGCAGTGACGTCACAGATGACCAGTAATACTAGATTTGTCTTTTTTGGCGGGAAATATTTAACTTGAATTCATATTTCTTTTAAAATTATAAAAAAAAAATTTTTTGCCGAAAAATTGTTTCAGCTGTAATATTTACCATAAGTATTTTATATTTTTCGACTTAAAAAAAAAAGTGAAAACACCCTATTCTAATCAAGCAGTATGTGTTATGTGATGTATGTGGTTATTAACGTACATGGGTAATATGAAAAAGAAATTTTGAATATAAATATGCATATGGTGGTAACTTAATTTTTAAACTAGCAAAAAAATTTTAAACAGAAAAATTCTATCTTGAAGGTAATGGGTCATTACTTATGGCCTAATTAAGTTGCAGGTGTCTCATATCATTATGTTCAAATTTTGGGAGCATAGACTTAATTGTAAGATTAAAAAACAAAAGTGGTAGTGCGATTTTTATTCGTTTCGAAGTTACAGGCCTATTTAATTTATGAACAGTAAATAAATTTAAAAAAACTTAGTCGTGGAAATAAATGACAAAAAACGAACCATTTGACCACGGATGACAGATGCTTTTTTTGAATTTACTGGTCAAAAATTTTATAGTTCTATAACTTCCATGTCTCGAAAACATTGCTATGATGAAAAATAAAAATTTTAAAAATGAGTAAGGTTTTAATATCGTCCTCTGTATGTGCACTATTATTAACTTGTTATTTTTAGTTGCATTGGTTGATTCACAAGTATTGTAGATTGGTTTGCAGATTATAATGTTGAAAACAAAAAATTTAAATGTAGCATATTTCTTTTGCATGGGTCATCCTCTATGTTTTCAGATATTTCCAAAAAAAATTGTTTTAAATACTGAACAAAAAGAGTATAATAATCCGAACAATAGAAACATTATGACAGTTTTTTAAATTTAGAAATATAATTTTCAGTGTGTCAAAATGAACACCTTATTTTTGTTCCGATTTTAATCTTCCGAAATATTTGAAAATATACGAGGCATTTCATTTTAAATATTAGTTAATTTCTAACTTTAGCTGATTTGTGTTATGTATAAATATACATACGTGTGTGTGTGTGTGTGTCTCTGTCTATGGAGGATCTAGTCTCTCGACTCTAATAGGCTTCTAGAGGAGCCATGGTTGCTTGAACAACATTTCGACAGAATCATCGGTCATCTTTAGGTTCTCGCTGGTAGCTGCTTACTACGGACCATCGTTACATGAACTGAGAATTTCTGAACTAAGTCAGTTCAAATAAAGAGAAACCTCAGTAGAGTAAACAGCTAAATGTCTTTGGTCACGCAATTGATGTACATTGGCATTACATCGGTCTATACTTAAATAACTGAATCGTCCAGATTACTTTTGAAAGTCAAACCTACATTGCGCCATGCACTACCTAGGAAGCTCCTTTATGGCTGTTTACCCCTGGAGCAGGGGACATGGTTGCTTAAACAACGTTTTTACATATGCCATCTTTAGGTTCTCACTGATATATTAGTGAGAACCTAAAGATGGCATATGTACTTCTGTCGAAACATTGTTTAAGCAACCATGTCCCCTGCTCCAGGGATAAACTGCTATAGGAGCTTCCTAGGTGGTCCATGGTGCAATGCAGGTCTGACTTTCAAAAGTAATCTGGACGATTCAGTTATTTAAGCATAGACCGACGTAATGCCAATGTACATCATTTGTGTGACCAACGACATTTCACTGTAGGCGAACCTTATTTAAACATGATGTGATAGTACGTAAATCCAGCATTGGTAGTCAATCGTTACTTCTTCGAAAATTACAGAACAACGGCATCTTGCCTGAAGAGGACCATTAAGTTTGATGGATTTAAGTCGGAATTTAACGTCGGGCCGCTTAAGTCGTAAAAATAGCGGCCGCCGGCGCATTTTGATTCTGGAGATGCATTGGAAGCCAGCATTGCACCAACGTTTCGTTTTCCGGCAAGGGGTTATTCCCCCGACAGCGGCCCAATGTAAATGTGTTTGTTGGGTCCATGTATTGTCCATTAAGCGATATACATCGGATGCTCGTTTCTGATCCATCTACAAATATCTGTACATTGTCCATCGAAAGATATTCACTGGATATCCGTTTTTATCCATCAACAAATATCCGTACATTGTCCATTAAGGGATATACATTGGATGCTCGTTTGTGATCCATCAACAAATATCCGTACTTTGTCCATCGAGAGATATTCACTGGATATCCGTTTTTATCCATCAACATATATCCGTAAATTGTCGATTCGATTCCAGACAGCACATAACACCCACTGGATGTCCATATTAAGTCCATATGAAGTCCTGAAAGTCCGTGTACCACAAACGGATATCCACTGGATGTCCGCTTGTGGATTAACTTTGATATTTTTCTTTGGACATCCACTGGACATACAGTTGATATCCACCAAAAAGCCATACCTACTTAAACAAGTTATATAGCAACTTGGATCTTATATTTGAAGAAACATTATGTTTTATCAATTTTTTAAAGATATAGTCAAATTTCAATTTTATTAATTTGTTTCATTGTCTATCTGGATTGCAAGAATTGGTATGAATTTAAGTATTACCACATGCTAACTATGCTATATGCTAACTATTGCTAACTATTCTTCACGGGCCAAAATGGCCGAACTGTTTACCGTTGATTGGAATATTTCAATCAAAGCCATTAGCTTCTTACCATATTTATGTATTTGTATAACTCACGTATATTTAAAAACCGCGCGCTTTGTAATCGGAAATTATAATTTGATTGGTTTAAGTTGGTCAACTGAACCAATGAACAGCGACCAGCGACTTCTCTCCCGTTAGTCACGTTTACAAATGGCTTCCAGTCATCGACCTATTGTATGTCAATGCTTCCAGTTCTAAGTGTTTGTTTAGCTCTGTTCTACATAATATAGGAATATCTGGTGGCTTAAACGACAATAATAATAGTGATGTACTTACAAGGAACACGTACAGGGTTTTTATCTCTACATTAAAAGTGCAAACTGCTGATGGTGAAATACCAAGATTCCATCTGCAGACAGAAAATTTGGCTTCAACAAATAGAAGCAGCTCTGATTTTAATTTATTTAGTTTAAAACCTGAATCTACTGGTGGTAAGTTGAATTTATCTCCATTTATCTATGAAAATGTGTTTATATTTACCTACGTAACCTTCCAACCTGTTTATATAAAATTATATTTCACATATATCGCCGGCTTAAAATGTTTACCAGCTAACCCCACTTTCTAAGCAAAATCACGTTTATGCACCGTTGGAAAGGTTACTGTTACTGTTACTCCACCCTTTTCGCTCCCCGGTCCCGTAACTTTCTCATTTTTTTTCGCTTATTTGCATAAATTTTTTTTTCTTAAATGTACTCTAAGTATCATATTTATGCTATTTATTACTTTTTAGAAAATTTGAAAAATCCGATATACCTACATAAACTTTATCAGACTCTTTAACAGCAAATACATACAGTTAATAATGCGAATTGGCTCGCTTTCTTCCAAAAAGTAATTAGTTGCCAGTTTAATTTGTTTACTCTATTTTTTTTTATTGTTTTTAAATTCTTTTAGATTAAGGACTTAATACAACCGTGGGGAAGAACAACATACGATTCGATACATCGATGCTTGCAGCAGACAATAATTCAAATTCAATTTTATTATGTAAGTATTAGGAGTCATATTTCATGAATTGTTTCTTTCAGTTATGAGTTATTTATTGTTTTTAATTTTTTTTAGATTAAGGACTTAATACAACCGTGCGGAAGAACAACATACGATTCGATACATCGATGCTTGCAGCAAACAATAATTCAAATTCAATTTTATTATGTAAGTATTAGGAGTCATCTTTCATGAATTGTTTCTTTCAGTTATAAGTATGAACTATATGAACCCCTGAAAAATCACTGTCAATTAGATGAGATACAACGAATTGAAATTTTGTGATTTACAATTTAACAAATCACAAAATTTCAATTCGTTGTATCTCAGTTAGTAATGAAAATATTTTCATAAACTTCAAAACGTGTTGCTGTACTTTTATGAAAAGTAAAATGCGTATGACAAAAAAATAATTTTAAATAGGAATCCCTAAACCTGGGGGGGGGGGGGGTAATCGAATTTTGAAAAAAATTTTCGCAAACTGCTTTTTCAAAATTTTTTAGGGGTCGTTAGAGAAGTGCTTCTCGAGATGTTATTTCCCATATTTCGTATGCGCCACAGACGAGAAAAAAATTATTGAAGTTTCTAGATCCGCGCTTGTATAATTTTGAAACTGCCATCCCCGCACGTTTCGGCACTTCGGCAGGTAATGAGTTGCCCTACCATAGAGTGCTCTTGAATTGCTATGATTTTTTTAGGGATTTAGAGGAGTAGCTTATTGATAACTTTTACATTCCTGTACAGGGTGGACCAAATTAGATGAGATTTGGGGTTTTCTCTAAAACTATATGGCAGATAGATAGGGTGGATAGATAGATAGAGGTGGTAGATAGGGTGTCTTGATTTTCGAGAAACAAACAATGGCACAAACCGCATTCGTCTATCTTTTTCGACTACCGAGCTACAGAGCGTTTTTGAAAAATTGTCATTTTTGGATGATTTCTATCTATATCTCAATTACCAAGTGTCGAATCAAAAATCGATTTTTTTGAATAGAATCCGTTGCTGATAAGAAGCATGCCTCAGTTTTCGAGGTATAGACATAATTTGTGTTTTTTTAATAATTTTGTTCCATTACTCGATTTTCGATTCGACACTTGGTAATTGAGATAGAGGTCATCCAAAAATGCCAATTTTCCAAAAACACTCTGTGGCTTGATAGTCGAAAAAGATAGACGATCGCGGTTTACGCCATTGTTTGTTTCTCGAAAATCGAGCTCAGAGGACACCTATATTGGTTTTTGTCTATCTGCCATAGTTTTAGAGAAAACCCCAAATCCCTTCTAATTTGGTTAACCCTGTATATGTAAACAAATATAAATTTAAGTTAAAAATAGAAAATTGATATTATTTGAGAAACATATCTAGTTTTGTCTATGAGTATAATCATGCAGAAATTAAACAGATTTTCCTACATAATTTACAATTTTTAGGTGCGGCAGAAATACATCGTAACGCTGGCACTGTGGATGCAATAAAAAATTGATTAAGTTGAGCCAAGGAGAGACAAAACATGGGGAAAGATAGAATAGGATAAAATATATATGATAACATAATGGTACTGATGTATAAATAATTTAATTTTAGAATAAAACGTTTTTTTTACATTTTAACATACATATATCAATATATAACATCTAATCAACAGTCAAAAGTGTTGCAGTTATTTGAATTGATTGTTTTTATAAATACATAAAATTTATTAAATCTATTTACCACCTATTTATTTTTATTTGATTTGAAAGTAGTAGTTTTAACGGATTTAAAGCCAATTTGAAATAAGTTATAAACAATGTTGGCATAGGTATGATGCATATGGTAAGTTCTCCTTTAGCACCATATACGAAATATTGCTTTTGCTATTTGATATTTAAATAATGAAATTAGTGCATATATTGTGGGACATATCCATTAAATGTAGAGGTCAACCAAAAGGGCTTTGCTGATGAGTATCCTGTTTATTTAGTGAGAATTGGCTTTAACGATTAATTTATTTAGCAAAGAATAATTGACTATATACTTGGTGCAAAAGGCAAAAATTATATAGTCAATCCTAAACCTATAAATTAATTGTTAAGGCTGATGTTGACTAAATAAGTAAATTCTGATCAACAAAACTATTTTGAGTGACCTGCAGTTAATGGACGTCCACGGGATGGCTAGTGGATGTCCACAAGCGGACACAAAATGTGTTACCTATGGACGTCCCAATTTGTGACAAACGTATGGTCTATGGACATGCAGTGCAGGATTTACGATGGATATCTTATGGACGTCCAAAGTTGTGACAAAAGAATATCCACTAGATATCCCATGTGGTCCATATGTGATCCATAAGGATATCCGCTTTATGTCCATTTACTGTATAACAAATACGTCCTATGTATGTCCAGTGGATATCCCTAAGGATTTACGATGGATATCTTATGGACGTCCAAAGTTGTGACAAAAGAATATCCAGTGGATATCCCATGTGGTCCATATGTGATTCATAAGGGTATTCGCATTATGTCCATTTACTGTATAACAAATACGTCCTATGTATGTCCAGTGGATATCCCCAAGGATTTACGATGGATATCTTATGGACGTCCAAAGTTGTGACAAAAGAATATCCATAGGATATCCTAGGTAGTCCATATGTGATCCTTAAGGATATCCGCTTTAGGTCCTTCATGTCCAATGCGGATATCCATAGGACGTACATGGGATATAGTTGTGCTGTCTGGGTGATCCGACGTAGCAATGGTAAAGTCCGACAATTCCAGCATTGCTATCTCGCTTTTTGAGGCGTGTTAATATTGCTTTCTCCGTTAAGATGTTTGCAGCTTTGTCATATAGGAATTCCTTATTGGTTAAACCATCTAGTAGTTAAAGATCTTTGGTTTAAACGCGCGGTCCCCATCCACCGTTTGAAGTTTAACCTTATACAACTGGCCCAGTATCGCATCGCAATACCGGTACCGAAATTCCATATTCGTACCAATCGTATCGGTGATACGAAATGTATCAATCGTATCGGCGATACGAAATGTACGAATCTTTTATTTTTGTGGGATTCGTACCATTCGTACCATTGCAAGGATTCGTACCAATGATACGAATCATACGAGTACTACCCACCTCTACTCTGATAGGTTAAAATTAATCACATGTAAGAAATAGTTTTACACAGAATTATAAAAATGTGTTTATAAAAATTAATGAATTATTATGACTAGTATAAGGGCTATTAATGAGCAAAATTATTTTTTTCTTAAATGAATTTATTTATTTTATATTATTCCGATTTTAATTCTTAAAGATTAGAGAATTATTAAAAAAAAAATGTAAAATTTTATTCCTGACCAATAACAATAAGTGTCGCCATCTTTGGATTATTTGTAATATCAGTTTGTTGGATATATCTCAAACAATTAAAGTTAAAAACAGATATGGCAACACTGTATACTGTCAACTGTTATTTTTCCTTAATGTGGTAGCTCTGTTCTAACTATTAGTGATGGGTAAAAGCAGTTATTTTTTAATAACAGTTTGAACTGCTACTGCTATTTTGAAATAACTGTTTAAAATAACAGTTTAAAAATAACAGATCGCTGAGAAGTACTGGCATGCGTATACCGCAGCGCGCAGTTTGCAAATGTTATTTCAGAGATGTTATTTTATACATCATGTTGCTGCCGCTGCTGCTTATCTGTTATTTTCTCACCTGTTATTTTCGAACAGAGATAACAGTCTGTTAATGCTATTTACAAATAATTGTTATAACAGGTTGTTAAATAGCAACTCATCTCTACTAACTATGAATAAATCAGTAGGGATGGCTGATCCGAATATTTTTTCGGATCAGTTCGGACCTAATCCAGTCCAGAGAAGAACCTAGTCCAAAAATCAGTTTCAGTTCCTAGTCCATGCTAACCAACTCGCATGGTGAACGGCTGAGCGGACCGGCAGACAAACTGGACTCAGTGGGCTGGACTGGTGCAAAGGGACTCGTAATCTTGTACTGTACCATGGAGGTAGAAGATAAATATCAACCTCCTTGTACTGTACTAGTCGTACTCGTTTAGTTATACCAGTCCATACGTCTATAAAGTGCGCGCGCCGCACCGGGTCTCTAAAAAGTTCAGCCGGACTCGGACTAATATTCGTACCTGCCGTATTAGTGATGGGCGATATTTCACGAACTGTGATTTAATCACTGATATTAAGAAATCACAGGTAAGGACTGTTAGTAAAGTTGGCAGAAAAGCGTGACGTGATCACGATTTTCCTTCCGTATTTCATTCCCTTGCCGTGGTTCAACCAAGACCAATATAATAATTAACAATTTCTCCCGTACGTCATTTTATGAAAGTCGTGATCACATCACGTTTTAAATTCACTGATATAAGAAAATCACAGTAACGATTTACGTTGTGATTGAAAAATCACGATATCGCCCATCACTAGCCGTATTTATTAGTTGCATAGACATAAGACATATAGACCGCGCGATGGTTTAAGAAGATATGTCGCCAACATATCAACGACATAATCTGTTCGCGCTATCTCTTTCGTATATGAGTACTTGCTATAGATTATCTTTTTCATAGAAACGAGCAGATTCTTGGTGGAAGGAAAAGTGTTTTGTTTATAATAACGACTTCTACAGAACACATCACAAGGAGTGTGTCCCAACGTCAAGTTGAAATGAGTCACAATTCTGATTTCCTTATGCAGACGGTTCGATCCCTAGTAATGCTCATTTTTTTTTTTTTATTAAATCGCTGTTTATTTCAGCGATAACTTGAATTTATAACGCATAAATGAATATTTGTTTATATAAATTCAATGGATATTATTGATTTCAAGAGTTGAATTTATATGTGCAGATAAAACAATTAATTAGAATAATTTATACTACAGATGACCTCATACATAATTTTATAATGTAACTCAACTTCTTGTGACATATAATATATATATATATATATATATATATATATATATATATATATATATATATATATATATATATATATATATATATATATATATATATATATATATATATATATATATATATATATATATATATATATATATATAATATAAAGTCTTTCTAATAAATATTTGCCTAATCTTTAGTAGTAGTGTTTTAATAATATAGAAGTCATTATACCTACCTGTTAATTTATTAATTTTATGCACTTTTGCTTAAATCTTAAAATAATGTACTATATTTTAATTACTTTATAGCAATTAAAAAATGTTTTTTCATGTACCCTTCTTACAAAAATCAACTTTTAGCGATGGACTACGTGCGTACAATACTTTCTAATTTAAAATTGTTTACTAAAAATGTTACTAAATTATATGTAGATGTTAAAGCACAAAATAATGAATGACTATATGTGCAAATTTATTTATCCTTTTTTATACGTGTTTAAACAAAAATTATAATTTGAAAATGACATGGGCTGCCCATTATATCAAGCACTAGGATTCACGCACTTTTAGGTCTAATCTTAATATTTTTTAACAGGCTGTATAAATAATTAAAATACTCGATTTTGGAGCACCCTCTATTATTAATTATGTTCAACTTATTTTCATCGAATCAATTAAAATATTTAAAAAATAATAGGTACTATGGAATGAAATTTCAGGTTGCCGTGTAGACGGCGTAGTTTCACAGACACAACGCCTATACACCATTGTTTCACAATAAGAATATCACTCTTTTAAATCATCAACTAAAATAAACTAAATAATAATATGATCATAAATTAAATAATATCATGCGCAATAACATTCCCAAATGAAAAATGAATAAATTGCAGGTTGTCGGTTCAAGCAAGGACGTACGCAACAGAAGCAAAATCTCGGATAGTGGGAGAAATACGTCAAGCGTTCTGGGAGAGAGTGAGCCTATCAATAAATACGGGTTGACAACAAAGATAGAAAAGTCAAGCATTTTGCACATGTTGGAAACATGCTTCTCGGCAAATCTGCATTAGTGGCTTGGTCTATATGTCTTACGTCTATGATTAGTTGAGATCAGTTCCACTAGTCCAACCCACCGGACCTGTTCCAAAGTATCAGTTCCAGTTCGGGTTAGCCAACCCTATAAATCAGTCGTTGCTGTTACTCAGACGAATACGGTGGCTTTCTTTTACCCTTCCAAGATTTCTAACAGGTTATGGTCCAGAACACGTGGATTTCGTGAGTTTAAAAAGTAATTTTTAACGCGTAAATCGGTAAAAAGCGAGTATTTCGAGTGCTACGATGGCGGCAGTGAACTATTTAAACAGTGTTCCGAAGCTAATGGGACGTGAAAACTACTCAGATTGGGCTTTCGCAGTGGAAAACGTGTTCGTTCTAGAGGGTTTATCGAAGTGTATTGATGGATCCGAAACAGATACCGTTTTAGTGAGCAAAGCCAAGGCAAAGCTAATTTTAACTGTAGACCCTTCGTTGTACATTCATGTGAAGGACACTAGTTCGGCCAAAGAAGTCTGGGACAAGTTAAAAAGACTTTACGAAGATTCTGGTTTCGCGCGTAAAATCGGTTTGTGCCGTAAATTGATTTCACTAAGACTTGATAACTGTGAATCGATGGAACATTACGTAAACCAAGTGATAGACACCTCTCAAAAGCTAGAAAGATGTGGTTTTAAATTGAGCCAGGAGTTAATTGGCAGTTTGATGCTTGCCGGTTTAACCGACAAATATGAACTCATGGTAATCGCCATAGGCCAGTCCAACACGCTGTCACTTTGCTTTGTTTGTACTACTTACAGCAGCCATCTTTTGTTGGTAAGTTAGAGTTTTTGTCAGGCCTAAAGGGCACCATACACGTTCAGCAATAATGTCATTCCAGCAGATCATTACAGAAACATTATTACTAAAAATTTCCCCGTGATTCCCTGTCATTATTTTTCACACCTTACATGTCCATTATTTAAGAAAAAAGCATATCTAGCTATAATGATTGAATCAAGTATGATTGAAAAAACGCGAAAATTCAGGTAATGAGATTACTGAACGTGTATGGTGCCCTTTAGGCCTGTCGAAAACCTTAACTTACCAACAAAAGATGGCTGCTGTCATGGGCGCAGCCAGGGGGGGAGCCATGCCCCCCCCCCCCCCCCCCCCAAGCCGTCTTCCATGAGCCAAAAAATAAAGAAGCAGTACAAAGCAGTATCTAAATTATTACTTGAAATAAATATTTTGTAATTAATGCCAATATTATCTAATAGAGGAATCTACATACACATCCGTTTTCAACCATTTTCTGAAAAATTTTCCTCATCCTCTGTGGAGGCCGGTTCTATTGCCCCCCCCCAGATGAATTTTCTGGCTTCGCCACTGGCTGCTGTAGTACAAACAAAGCAAAGTGACAGCGTGTTGGACTCAAGGACTGGACTGTTAACTACACAGGATAGCTCATCTCCATAAGCGTAACGCAAGGAGGTTAAATAAGTAAGGAGTCGCCATAAGAAGCAGAATGTGGCAGCACATTCCTCATTTTAGTATGATCGAAACGTCAACAAAACGCGACATGTATCTTGGTTTAATATTATTATAAAATAAATGTTTTTGATAGAAAATAGTATTTTTCTCCATAGCATATGATTTCGTGTCCGCCAAGTAGCTGTACAAGTCAAATTAGTATCGATAAGAAGAAATGTTTTGAAATCACTTTTTATAGGTTAAAACAGGTCTGTACTCAAAAGATATGTTGAAACTATTTTCTATTTATTTGAGATTGTATTTTAGATTATATTAAATTATATTTGCTTGAAATTTGAAACCGTCATCTCGTTCATTACTCTACTGGCTTGATATATGGTGGAGTCAATGTGTAAAGTTAACTAACCTCAAATGCTGTATAAGCTTTTTTTAAATCAGGACCTGGCGAACCGTTCATGACCAAGATTGGTAGACTATGAGGTTCCTTAATATACAGCTTTTAGGCGAAGAAGTCAGTGCGGGGGTGAAAGGTCAGACTATCTTTGTTCTTCGAACGCGCAGTAGCGGCGCAGTTATCTCACTCTAGAAGAACCGTCCGTACTGGCTCGAAATATCGTCTGCCGTTACTATGATCTGTAGTGTTACATTCTACAATTTATCCTCTTTACCAGCATGCAGAACAGTGTCTCAAAATGCGAGGATAATTACCACAGACCTCAAAAGCGGGTTATTGCAAGCCCGTTCCAGTTACGAGTTCATTGCTTAATTAACATTACACAAATTCTTACAATATTTTGAATAAGGCTCTGCATCTGGTGTGATCTCACACCAGCTGTTCATCATCTAATGCCGTTTTTTGGTGGGGATTGTGAGTTATTAGGCCACCTTAAAGCATACCAACCTTGGTTCATGACAGTGTGATCACAAGCCACGCCTTCTGCGGCCTTTTCTCACTGTAGGATATAAGCTTTATGGCTACTCCTTATTTATATTCTACCTCCATGGCGTAACGTTGTCCATTCCCCCACTCTTTTTGGACCGTTTGTGACGTATTAAGCTGTTCATTTCTCGGTGCGACGGTAGTTGATTGCGCCACGGGCTCTACGGCCATGGGCTGTTAATGTGTATATGATAACTGTGTTAGAAAAAAAAACTAGAAATTTTTAATTTACTGTTCATAAAATATCGAGATCTATTTAGCTAAAAAAAAAAAAATAACATAAAACAGCATCCCATAAAAGGTAGTATCTATTTTAAAAAGGACCGCTGGTGCGAGCCGCTAGCAGACCGAGACCGTTGTCGACGTCACAACCTGGCTAATCGCGTATGACCTTGGGGGAATAAATCCGTGGAGATAAGCTATAGACGTCTGAAAATAAGGAGTACGCTACCTGGTGGTCTATAGTCAAACTAATTATGGGCCTTTCTGTCATTGTCTCTTTAGTGTACGATGATGTCAACAATAAGTAAAATGATAAACTGAGATGCTAAGTTATTAAAAATATGATAGCGTTTAAAGGGGCTACACAAGATACAATTTGCTGGAGCCAACAGTCGGTATATCCTTTGTAGATTGCAGGGACAACTCGTGAAAGTTGAGTTGCACTGCAATGTTCAAAGCATACCCTCTTTAATGTAGACATCTTTAACCAGGCATTGAGAGGGGAAATGTCCACGAGGGCTGGGCCCGGCAAGACCCAGAACGTCCCCGGCGCCGGCGACGTCGTGGAGCGACGTCGGAGGCTGGGGCACGTCCTGGCCTTGGGGCCTGCCCAAGCGTACTATGCCCGCTGGTGGCACTGTCCCTGGACCTGAGTGAGGCTCAGGTCTAGGGGAAAATGGGTTGTTGACATGGTTAAGTACCAAAGAGTTGGTTCCATTTGGCGCCATAAATTCAGTACTTGTCTGTAGAGGTGTAGATAGTAGTTCCTCCCACGGATGTGGGGAGAGGGGAGTCGTTGAGTATTCCATTGAGCGGTCCATGGAGCGTCGTTGAGATACCTGAGATGAGTTGTTGCTTGTGGTGACACAGTCGGGCCTAGAAACGGCTGTGCCGACAAAATGGAAGAAACTAGGTCCTGTCACGGACGCCCTGCGGCTGAAGGTCGCGTGCGATGGTACGTCCGGCTGTCGATCCCTAACTGACTGAATTTGATCTTTCCCTACTGTCTGACTCTACTTCGTCTGTCGCGCAATACCCGGTCTTAGTGAACTCGGGTGAGGACCCCAATGGCTTACAAGCCAGTCTCAAAGGTTCTCGCCCTTGTTCACCGCATTTACACCCGACGTGGTACGCTTCCCACCAGGACACTGATAACCAGGACGTGGTTATCGGTGAGCCCCAGAAGGAATCACCGTATGTGCACCCCTTGAGAGGGTGAGGCTTGGACCTGAGGAGAGAGAGGTTTGGATTAATTGGGTGACCTCGGAAGTGGACACTACTGGGGCTGGAACTGGTAATTGACGTTGGGATGGCGGTGTTCGGAGTCGACCTTAGGAAGGCGTTGGAGGTGTCTAGGTCAAGGTTCAGGAACTGGATTGACGAGGAACACTGGGCACTTGGGTTTGGATTGGACGGTTGGGTATGAGCATACGATTCCTCTTTGATGTCCTCTTCGTTCCCCACAATATCCTCTGCTTCGCCCGTAGGCACCTGGGCCAACCTTGGAAAAGGCTATAGCCGTGTCAGTCAACGATTTCTTTATTGAAATGATTTGGTGTGTGCTTTTGTGACACACCAAATCTCGAGAGTACCTTACTTCCCTAGTTTTATAAAATAAATAATTTATTTTAAGTGCAAATAGTCTAAACTTGAAAAAAGGCAGCGATGAATAATAAAGTTTTAATGCAAAAGCTAAATGTATCAAGTACGTCCACACACGAGCGCTGCCTGGATACGACTGAGCGTGAGTGACATTCAGTCGTTGACTTTATGCACTACTGTCATACCAATCACAAAGTCAGCCGCTTGCATTTGAAAAGGGGCGGAGCCTAAGCGGGCTGCGCAGTTTCATACAAATATGACATGCAGCGCGCCGGTCTCGGCAGTTCACCCGGACACCGAAGCGAGCAGACCACCTAGTGAGTAGTGAGTTTCAGTCAGTGCAGTGAACAGTGAAGTGGCAGCCCCACAGTGCGAAGCGTAGCGTGCAAGCGTTACAACAGGCGTGTAGTGAGAAGAGGAGAAACACTAGTTGTCTTTTTCAAGGCACTAGTGTAAAAGATAAATAAAGTCCCCCACCTGGGGACAAGGTTTATTTTTCCTTTCCCTCCTATCCCGCTAATCATTTCTTTTCAGGTATTTCTTTTAGGTGAGACAGGACAAAAAATACAGGAACCATATACTGTGGAGGACAGTATGGCCGGACAGGACGGAGCCCCTCCTGGAGGCAGCCCGCAGCCCATGGAAGTCATGGACGAGAGCAGGGAGGCGCTAAAGGCGATGATAGCAAGGCTCACACAGGAGAACGAGTCTCTGAGATTCCAGCTGTGTGACATGAACCAGAGGATGGCCCAACTCCGTGCGGATGTGGCCAAACAGCTCGAAGCGCAGCGAATCCAGCACGAGGCGCAACAAATTCAGCACGCTGAATTACTGGCAGCCATACGAGCTGAGAAGCCCCCCCAACCCCAGACTGTGCCCCAGGCAAAACCTCAGCCCCAGGCCCCCCTGGTGCAGCCACAGCCCCAGGTCCAGACCCCCGAGGTGCAACCCGCACCTAAAGAGGCCCCCAAAAGGAAGGCAGCCGAAGCCGACAGTGACGGCGAATTCACCCTTGTCACCAGGACAAGGGCAAAAAAGGCGGCCCAGCCCGAAAATCAGGTCCAACCGAGCACCAGCCAGGATGCCCCCTCCACTGACCAAGCCACCCCCGAACAGGAGGTGGCCACAGAGAAGGCCCCCAAAATCCCACCTGTGGTCCTACGGAGACAGGACACCTGGTCTGCAGTCAGCCAAAGACTAAAGCAGGCCAAAATCCAATACACGAAGGCCAAGGTAGTCGGTGAGGGCATCGCAATCACCCCACAAACGGCGGACGACTACAGAAGGATGACCAGGATGTTCACACTCGAAAAGTGTGAATATCATACATACTCACTACCCGAGGACAGGCTGCTTCGAGTAGTGATTCGAGGCATCCCCAGTGGCGTCAGCTGTGACGAGGTGAAAGAGGACCTCCAGGACCAAGGATTCAACCCTACCTCCGTCCAGAGGATGACATCCAGACGGACGAAGAAGGAGATCCCACTGGTCCTAGTTCAGGTGCCCTTCAGCGAGGAGAAGATCCTCGCTGTAAACCGATGCTGTTCCCTGGTAGTCCGCACCGAGAGGCAGAAAGCAGCTCAAACCATCACGCAGTGCCACCGCTGCCAGAGGTTTGGACACGCACAAGGCAGGTGTACAGCCCAAGCCAAGTGCGTCAAATGCGGAGACCCACACCACTCGGAGAGTGCAAAAAATCCAGGGACGTGCCAGCCAAGTGTGCCAACTGCCAGGGGGCACACCCAGCGAGTTACAGGGGGTGCCCAAAGTACCCCAAGAAGACAGCTGGGCCCTCCCAGAAGCAGGCACCCAAAGCAGCACAAAGGCCAGTAGCAAGGACGCCAACCACCAGTGGTATCAGCTACGCCAGGATGGCACAGGGCACGACGGGGCAGACCACCAGCCCCGTCAAGAAACAACAAACACCCTCTGAGGCCCAAAACCTCACTGCGGTGTTGGCCCAGATGCAACAAATGTGCTCAGCAATGAGCGCATTTTTTGCACAAATGCCAAAATTCACTAACGTATAATGTCTTTACAGGTGAAACCAGGCTTCCTGCAGATCGCCTCATGGAATGTCAATGGACTGCTAGGACGCAAGCTCGAGGTGGAGGAGCTCCTAGCCAGGGGCGACATAGACATCATGGCACTGCAGGAAACGAAGCTGCGACCAGACCAGGCTGTCAACTTCCCAGGCTACCACGTATACAGGAAGGACTGGACGAGGCCCCACAGAAGGGTAATGAGAGGAGTAGCCCTGCTAGTTAAGACGAGCATCGCACACCATCCGATCCTGCTCCCGGAGATGGAGAACCTGGAGGCCACAGCCGTAGTAGTGCCCACGGCACGAAATGGCGACATCAGAGTGGTCTCCTGCTACCAGCCACCCCACAACATGCTGCGAGACGCAGACCTGGACTCGGTCCTCCCCCCAGGGACCCAGACGGTTGCTATCGGCGACTTCAACGCCAAGTCCCCGGAATGGCACAGTAGGATCACAAACACTCGAGGACGAGAGCTACTGCGATTTCTGGGACGACAGGATGGCAACCTGCTGGTCCTTGGGCCGGAGGCACCGACCCATGACAATGGTGTAACCAGGCCGGATGTGCTGGACATTGCGATGCTGAAGGAGATGACCCTCGAAGCCGAAATCACCGCCATGATGGAAGGTTCCACCGAGCACAACCCTATCCTCCTAGAACTAGGAGAAAAGGACGGTGAGAATGTAGAAGAACGCACTACCGGGCGTCAAAATGACGCGACACCAATTTATTTCTCAGGGGGCGCCAGTCGCGTATTACCCCGTTCTTCTACCTCCCAGGCGGGTTCGAGATAAGATGACTTCGGTAGCCGAAAAGCGGGACCAAGGCTGCACTACCACAGATCGGAAACTACGCTCTCTCTGGACCCGAATTCCCTCGTTAGGGGTTTAGGCACCTCTTAATTTCCTGAATTTTTGCATAAAAAAATCCCAACCGAAGAATTTCTCTGCGGAGGGATTAGTTTTGGTACGCGAAAATCGCGTTTTGGTCCATTAATAACGGAATATATTTCTCAAAAAACGCATAAAAAAATCCCTATCGAACCTCCGTACAACAACCAGAAGGTCGAACGTTAATGCGAATTAACTCGACACATCCGGTTTTCTATACGAAAGTTCCAGGGATTATAGACCGTCAACAGGCCTCAAGATCAATTAAGAAACATTAGTTCAAAGAATCCGTTTATTTAACAGAATTGGTTATACAAAATTCTCAAGAAAGAATCGTGCCTTCCCCAATCAAGGTAGTGACTTTCAGACCATACAAGCGAGAGCGCTCGCGCTAACGATCGATTAGGTAGAAAAGATTCATACGTACCTTCTCAGAATCAAAATGCGAGCTTTTAGAATCATTTCAGACTCTGGGTAAATGAATAATTAAGGCTGACTGAAATTAACTTAAAAAAGTTTTACTAAATGAATTTAGTTTCGCTAGAGACTACCTAGCTTTAAAGTTCTTGTATCGTGGAAATTCACGTACTCAAACACATTCTGAGGACTTATTACTGCATAAGTTGAGTGGCGTTCGATCAGTCCACGACTTACTAACCCTTATCACAGTCGATTCATAATATCGATTTGGCAGCGTCTCACCTTCGAGCGACTATTAGGCAAAATTGAATTTTTGGATTTTTATGCACAAGGCGTTTTCCTCTATAACTTTGTCATTTGAAAAGCCCCGTTATTGGCTTTTCTACCATCGCTTTGTCTGGACTACTCAACGCGCTCGGCCAAATTGCGAGCCGCTGGGTCAATCCAAACTCTTTCCATGCGAGAAACCGGCCTTGTACATGTGCATTGATTTTTATCAATTTTTGCTTATCGGCACTACGCCGGCTTTGACAAAATCTTCTATTTTGCCTTTTGGATGCAGTGCATCGTTAAAATTTTATGCTCATACTTTAGAATTGGGCTTTCAATGATCGTACCTCAAAGGTCAATGTCTTTGGTTGAGGAATAAAAAAATAAAAAATAATTTAAAGTATATTTTCGTGGTACTTTTTAAACTGACTTCGTGGTACTTTTGAAAAATCCAGTTTAAGACCAATTTTAGCGTACTTTTGAAAAATCGATTTTCGAGCCAAATTTCAAGGTACTTTTGAAAAACTAATCTGCGGGTGAAATTTTGGCGTACTTTTGAAAAATCGATTTTCAAGCCAAATTTCAAGGTACTTTTGAAAAGTTAATCCGCGGGTGAAATTTTGGCGTACTTTTGAAAAATTGATTTTCAAGCCAAATTTCAAGGTACTTTTGAAAAGTTAATCTGCGGGTGAAATTTTGGCGTACTTTTGAAAAATCGATCTTCAAGCCAAATTTCAACGCAGTTTTGAAAAATTAGTCTGCAAGTGAAACTTTGGCGTACTTTCGATAAATCGATTCTTGGGCCAAATTTTGACGCCCTTCCAAAAATATTATTTTTCAAAGTCCAATTTATGGTACCTTTGAAAAAGTATATTATTCATAAATCTTTGTCATTATATACTTCTACTCTGATATTCTGAACCAAAAACATTTTTCCTAAGTGAAAATTCGGTGTTTCTTCGAATTTTCGCCTGGTCATTTCCAACGCCTTATAGAACCCAAAACGGTCCTTGTGGACTGATCTGCGCCTCTGCAGACTCCCGAAAATGTCTTTAAATGAAATTTTTGCCTAAGTCGAATTTTGATTGTCTTCAACTTAGGACGATTTTGGAGAGTTCTACAACACTCCCCTCCTTTGGTTAAATCTTTTCTACTCATCGATTGCCTTTAATTTCCATATTCACTTGTATGTCTGTATGCCTTCATTTGACGGTCTGACCTATGGTACAGATGTTTTAAAAATAACGGCCTTAATTGGGGCAGACGGCTGATTCGCCTATCTAACTTAAAATAAATACATTTTTTTAAACAATACGACAAGTTGATACAACATTTTTATCAACTTAATTACACCCGCGTCGAGGTGCGAAGCGAAGCGAAGCGTAGCACAATTTTGATTAGCGTCCACTCTCACTAACTCGTTGCACTCGCTTTTTTGCCCTGGTCTCGCTCTTGCTTAACTTCGGTCCTTTCTAGAAGAGGCTGTCTATATCTCCATGCCGCAGCTTGGACGGTCCTCGCCTTTGAGTTCCAGACTTCACCATGCCGCGCCCTTGCGACAGGCTGGGTCATCTTTCCATTTTTGCACATGGAAAATGCAGTTCTGCAACTAGATTGACTTTTTAGCAAGTCGTCGACTGGAACGCGTCGACTAACAAACACAATGTGTTGTTTTTAATGAAATATTTTTCTAACATGAATTTTGTTAACTTATAATGGTTAGAAATTGGTTCTTCGTAAGGTAGATTGAATCGGCTTACGATACTCGTGCGGTCATCACTACTTTGTGAAAAAAAGTATAAAAAAAAATTGAAGCGTCTTCTTGAGTGAAGAACGGCTTCTGAAACTCGTCTCGTAGTTTCTCCTTCGTAAGGTAGATTAAATCGGCTTACGATACTCGTGCGGTCATCACGACTTGTGAAAAAAGTATAAAATAAAAAAAAAATTGAAGCGTCTTCTTGAGCGAAGGACGGCTTCTGAAACTCGTCTCGTAGTTTCTACTTCGTAAGGTAGATTAAATCGGCTTACGATACTCGTGCGGTCATCACGACTTGTGAAAAAAGTATAAAAAAAAAAAAATTGAAGCGTCTTCTTGAGCGAAGAACGGCTTCTGAAACTCGTAGTTTCCATTTGGGGTATACGTTAATTTTGTTGACTTAAAATGATTAAAATTGAAGTTGTCTTCTTGCATAAGAAAAACAGCTTCCGAAACTCGTACTGATTCGTACTTATGCCTACGTCCATTACTCGAACTTGGCGGCTCTCGCTCTTGAGAAGCTAGGCTTACCGGATCGCGCTCTTGCGTCGGGTTCGCCGTCTTTCCATGTCTGCTCATGGGGTAGACTTTAAATTTTCGATTCGACCGCATACAGGTCAAAATCGCTACTTAGAATTTTGAGAAAAAATATAAAAAAAAGCGAAAACGGCTATTAGCCGTGGTCGACCTCAGAAATATCTAGAGGTGACTCTTCTATATCTGGCTCATCTCGAGCATCTTCGGGATCTCGACTTATTACATCCGGCTCATCTTGAGCACTTGCGGGAACATTGATTTGAACTAGTGTGGTATCGCTACGTCGCTCTGACCTGGGCGCGATCTCATTGTCTGATGAGGAAGCGTCGTCACTAAGATGAATTTCATCCGGACTATCTTCTGATTCTTCAGACAATTCCAATTCAACATCGGGGTCTCCCTTAGGTGCCGGCCTGATGGCATCGACATGTAATCTCGTCGAAGTTACCCCCTTGTGAATGAGGTAAACTTCATTGGACAATCTCTTTAAAACCTTGTATGGCCCACTCCACGACGGTGTGAAGGTATGATCCTTCCTGATCCTTTTAGTCATTACCATATCTCCCACTTTATATACGACCGGCGTTACCGCCACTTTGGGCGCGTAACGCCATTGGTAATTTGTTTGATTTTTACGAATCTCTTTGACTCTTTCAAGGCGGGGAACGTCCGCTTGATTACGACGTTCTTGTCTATAAGCGAACATATTCCAATCACCAATCTGCGGTAATTCATAGCCGAGCACTACGAAACTGGGCGTATGCCCCGTAGCGGCGTTTTTTCTTGTTCTCAAGATATATGCCATCTGACTAACATGTCGATCCCACTCGTCGTTGGGTGAACCATATAATAAGGTTTTTAAGATCTTCTTGGCTTCTTGCACCCTCCTTTCTATTGGATTGGCCTGTTGGTGGTAAGCTGCTGTGAAGAATCTTTCAATATTGTTACGTGTACAGAACGTATCGTAAAAGCCGGAATTGAAGTGGCCTCCCTGGTCGGAAATGATGACCCTCGGAACGCCATATCTCGCCACTAGTTCCTCTTCGATAAATTGTGCTATTGTTTTTCCACTGACTTGGGTGAACGCCTTGGCTTCGACCCACTTACTAAATACATCCTCTACCATTAATATATATCGGTTATCTGCATCTTTGGTTCGCTGAAGCGGTCCGATTACATCGACGCTTAGAACTTCGAACGGATGCGATGGAGCATGGCTTCTGAGAGGAGCCTTCGGTTGTGACTGTCTGCTTTTTACGGAATTACAAATAATGCACTCATTTAAATATTTGTTAACTAGTCTCGACAAATTATTAAAATAATAGCGGCCCGAGATGATTCTAACAGTTTCATCGCGGCCGGGGTGACCTACTTCCGGTCGGTCGTGAAAATGAGATATTACTCTCATGACCATACGTTTTGGTACGTATAATTTTTCTATAACATTTTCGCCTCTCGTCCAAAGTGTGCCGCCTATCACTTGTCTTGTATTGACGAATTTCACCTCTGCCTCGGTTTTATCTGCTTGTCGCACTAGAGTATTCCATCGTTCAATTTGGTCTTGGATATCTCTGGAGTGCGTTTGCGCTTCTCTGACCTGATCGTTTAATTCCAATGTGGTAATCACTGATATTCGTTCCTTGTACGAGAATTTTGGTGGGTACATTCTCTCCTCTTCGTCGTCTGCTTCGACGTTTGGGCCTTGAGGATTCCTGCTAAGATAGTCAGCCAATATATTTTCCTTGCCGGGACAATGTTCTATGGTGAAGCTGTATTCCTGAAGTAATAATGACCAACGAGTAAATTTCGTTTTCTCGTCCTTATGCTTATTTAACCATAGTAAAGCTCGATTGTCGGTTTTGACTATAAATGGACGGTCTGCCAAATATATTTTGTATTTTCTTATATAATTAACGACGCTCAAACATTCCAATTCATTGATATGGTATTTTCTCTCCGTCGGAGATAACGTATTACTAGCATAAGAGACGATGTGCTTCTGGTCATTATCCCCCAATTGATATAATACTGCAGATAATCCTATTAAGGATGCGTCCGTCTGCAGTATGAACATTTTATTGAAATCTGGCCGGTGCAGTCCTAGAGGTTTATTCAATACTTCTTTTAGTAAAATAAAAGCTTCTTGGGCTTCCGGATTCCACTTGAAGCGCCAGTCTTTCGAGAGTAGTCGGGTCAAGGGCTTTGTAATTATTGCAACATTAGGGATATATTCACGTACCCAATTACATAAACCAAGGAAACTCTGAAGCTGGCGCCTCGTCGTAGGGGCCGGATAATTTTGTATCTGTAATATGTGTTTTTCTAATGGTTGAGTGGTGTTGGCATTTATTTGATGCCCGAGATAGGTTATGCTTGACGTGGCTACTACACATTTTTCCGGTGACACCTTTAAATTATGCAAACGCAGGCGTTCAAAGACGGCTCTCAGATGGTTTACATGCTGTTCTATATTTTCACTGTAGATGATAATATCATCGAGATATACTTTGCAGAAATGATGCAAGTAGCCGGTCAATACGTCTCTTGCCATAAATTTTTGGAATGTACATGGAGCGGTCTTCAATCCGAAAGGCATCACGTTAAATCGGTAAGATGCTCCATCTAATGTTGTAAACGTAGAATAGTTTTTTGACGACTCCTCAAGAGGGATTTGCCAATATCCGCTCTTGAGGTCCAACACCGTAAATATGTTGGCGTTTCCTAGATCCTTTATACTCTCGTATATCTTTGGTAAGACGGATGCTTCGTCTTCCGTTACTTCATTTAAGTGACGATAATCAATGCAGAAGCGAGGCTTCTTGCCGGGCCTTTCAATTATAATGGGAGGCGAACTGTACTGAGCGGTACTCGGTTCTATGACCCCGGCTTTCAGCATCTCTTCAATTTGATCGTACATAACTTTTTTCTTAGAAGGAGACATGGGGTAGGGTTTGATATTGAACGGGCGGTCATCTTTAATTTTTATTTTATGTTTTGTTGTCACCGTGGTAGCTTGGGTAGGCACCGCGGTGAACAATTCAGCAAATTCCTCGAATAGAGGTTTTAAATTATCGTTTTCGATGATCAGTTCTTCGGGAAGCCGGCATTGCTTCCTTGCCTGATGTGCCGCTTGATTCCAGAAGACGGTTATTCGCTCTTCGGTGCCGACGTAGACACATTTACGTTGATAATCGAATACGACATTGTGAGCATATAAAAAGGGGGCTCCCAGAATGAGCTCTTCGTTTAAATTTTGAATGACCTGAAACGTGGTCTGAAAGGGTACATCTAGTACATTAACGTTTATGGTCGTAGTCCCGAGGGATTCTACTAAACCATCGCCACAAGCCATAACAAAAGTTTGGGGAGCTGTAAGTTGATCAATGTCGTTCAAAAATTTCGGTTGGATAATATTCCTTGTCGAACCTGTATCCAATAAAGCGTTAACCGCTCGATTATTAATTATAATCTTAATGCGAGGCAGAGGGAAAGCGTCGTTGGTTTGATTGATAGATTCTAATGGAGTGAATCGGTGGGGAGATAGGTTGACTTCTTGATCCTTAAACAGGTAATTAAGGTCAGGAAGGTCATCGAAGTTTTTTAATTTAAACTTCTTGCTTCGGAGCTTCCCCGAGGGTCGCTTCGAGCCTGCTGGGGCCTGGTAGGCGGGGCTGGTACAGTTCGGCCTGGGCCATCGCCTCTGACCCCCGCTTGGTTTCCCGTATTCATATTACGATAGGGATTGTTTGGGCATTCCGCATGAAAATGCCACTGCTCCGTTGGGCAATATCTGCAAGGGCGATACGGGACTCGGGAGTTCCTTACGTCTCCAGTACCCCTTCTCGGTATATCCCCTCTAGGCAGCGAGGAAATATTATTTGCAAAATGCACCCTTGGTGCTGGCGGATTATCTCTTCTTTGAGATCCATTGAATGGTGTCCTAGATGCACCAAAGGAACTGGAGGACGGCTTCGCTAATGCGGAGGGTTCCGTTCTCCAGTTACTGCTCGATTGCTGATTCCCTTGAGCTGAAGCGGTAGAGGTGGACGCTTCTCGGTCTTTGCTTTTCTTTGCATTTTGCAGAATCTCGAATTCTTTATTCTCATCCATGATTTTGGCCATTTGTTCGGTCATCGTGACTAGTGTATTTGTATCTAGTATGACGGCACTCTTTAGGAGCATTTTCATATCAGGTCTCAACTGATTGAAGATGGTAGCCGCCTTCATCGCCTCCGGCTTAAACGGATCGATCCTCTTGAAGAGGCATACCTTCCTTGAAATAAATACTGACGTATTTTCCTCGGCATCTTGTTTCTTGCCATATAAATTAGCTACTGCTTCGGTGAGTACTTCACCTGAATCATAACGGCTTCTGAACCGCTCGAGGAATAGAGGATACGTGGTAATTAGGGTTCGATATTGTTCGAACCATTTCTTAGCATCATCTTTGAGCTGTTCTGATATTTTATATAGTCGGTCGTTATCCTGCGTAATTCGTACTCGGACGAAAAATTCCTCCATTTGATAAATGAAGGTTTCAGGGTCTTCGTGTTCGAAGCCATGAAATTCCGCATTTGGATGCTTCGACCGATACTTATGCTCGTGCGTGGCTTCGCTTAGAGCTTTGGCAAGACCTGCTGCCATTTGGGCGAACACTTGTTCTGAGGAGGGCTGTATGACTCCTTCAGTGGTACTCGGGCCAACCCCCGAACTACCCAGTACATCCTCCGCGCACGGCCTCTCTAACCCTCTAGAGACGTTGTCCATCACAGATGTCGGCTCGTCGTAAAACTGGAAAGGCGTTGATTCATCCATATCCTTTCCAGAAAGCCCTGCTGACTAACAACGCCCCACGTTGGGCGCCATGTAGAAGAACGCACTACCGGGCGTCAAAATGACGCGACACCAATTTATTTCTCAGGGGGCGCCAGTCGCGTATTACCCCGTTCTTCTACCTCCCAGGCGGGTTCGAGATAAGATGACTTCGGTAGCCGAAAAGCGGGACCAAGGCTGCACTACCACAGATCGGAAACTACGCTCTCTCTGGACCCGAATTCCCTCGTTAGGGGTTTAGGCACCTCTTAATTTCCTGAATTTTTGCATAAAAAAATCCCAACCGAAGAATTTCTCTGCGGAGGGATTAGTTTTGGTACGCGAAAATCGCGTTTTGGTCCATTAATAACGGAATATATTTCTCAAAAAACGCATAAAAAAATCCCTATCGAACCTCCGTACAACAACCAGAAGGTCGAACGTTAATGCGAATTAACTCGACACATCCGGTTTTCTATACGAAAGTTCCAGGGATTATAGACCGTCAACAGGCCTCAAGATCAATTAAGAAACATTAGTTCAAAGAATCCGTTTATTTAACAGAATTGGTTATACAAAATTCTCAAGAAAGAATCGTGCCTTCCCCAATCAAGGTAGTGACTTTCAGACCATACAAGCGAGAGCGCTCGCGCTAACGATCGATTAGGTAGAAAAGATTCATACGTACCTTCTCAGAATCAAAATGCGAGCTTTTAGAATCATTTCAGACTCTGGGTAAATGAATAATTAAGGCTGACTGAAATTAACTTAAAAAAGTTTTACTAAATGAATTTAGTTTCGCTAGAGACTACCTAGCTTTAAAGTTCTTGTATCGTGGAAATTCACGTACTCAAACACATTCTGAGGACTTATTACTGCATAAGTTGAGTGGCGTTCGATCAGTCCACGACTTACTAACCCTTATCACAGTCGATTCATAATATCGATTTGGCAGCGTCTCACCTTCGAGCGACTATTAGGCAAAATTGAATTTTTGGATTTTTATGCACAAGGCGTTTTCCTCTATAACTTTGTCATTTGAAAAGCCCCGTTATTGGCTTTTCTACCATCGCTTTGTCTGGACTACTCAACGCGCTCGGCCAAATTGCGAGCCGCTGGGTCAATCCAAACTCTTTCCATGCGAGAAACCGGCCTTGTACATGTGCATTGATTTTTATCAATTTTTGCTTATCGGCACTACGCCGGCTTTGACAAAATCTTCTATTTTGCCTTTTGGATGCAGTGCATCGTTAAAATTTTATGCTCATACTTTAGAATTGGGCTTTCAATGATCGTACCTCAAAGGTCAATGTCTTTGGTTGAGGAATAAAAAAATAAAAAATAATTTAAAGTATATTTTCGTGGTACTTTTTAAACTGACTTCGTGGTACTTTTGAAAAATCCAGTTTAAGACCAATTTTAGCGTACTTTTGAAAAATCGATTTTCGAGCCAAATTTCAAGGTACTTTTGAAAAACTAATCTGCGGGTGAAATTTTGGCGTACTTTTGAAAAATCGATTTTCAAGCCAAATTTCAAGGTACTTTTGAAAAGTTAATCCGCGGGTGAAATTTTGGCGTACTTTTGAAAAATTGATTTTCAAGCCAAATTTCAAGGTACTTTTGAAAAGTTAATCTGCGGGTGAAATTTTGGCGTACTTTTGAAAAATCGATCTTCAAGCCAAATTTCAACGCAGTTTTGAAAAATTAGTCTGCAAGTGAAACTTTGGCGTACTTTCGATAAATCGATTCTTGGGCCAAATTTTGACGCCCTTCCAAAAATATTATTTTTCAAAGTCCAATTTATGGTACCTTTGAAAAAGTATATTATTCATAAATCTTTGTCATTATATACTTCTACTCTGATATTCTGAACCAAAAACATTTTTCCTAAGTGAAAATTCGGTGTTTCTTCGAATTTTCGCCTGGTCATTTCCAACGCCTTATAGAACCCAAAACGGTCCTTGTGGACTGATCTGCGCCTCTGCAGACTCCCGAAAATGTCTTTAAATGAAATTTTTGCCTAAGTCGAATTTTGATTGTCTTCAACTTAGGACGATTTTGGAGAGTTCTACAACAAGAACACGACAACTTTCGTCAAAAGGAGGACGGACTGGGAAGTGTTCCGTGCAGAACTGCAGAGGAACATCGCACACATTCCCAGACTCGAGACCGAGGCAGACGTGGAGAGGGCCATCGCCTCCCTGGAGGACCAGATCCAGGCGGCACTAAGGGTAAGTACCACCGAGACGGAAACGAGGCGAGCACCAGCTCCCCTGGCAAACCTCCCAGAGGAAACCAGGCAGCTGATACGGGACAGACGAAGTGCCAAGAGACGGGCCCAGAGAACCCGACTCCCGGAGGACAGGAGACATTACAACACCCTGAGCCGGAGAGTCAAGGCCGCCCTTCAGGAACACCGACAAGAAGGGTGGCAACGCCACCTGGAATCCCTGGACACACAGGACAGGAGCATCTGGACCACCCAACGGGCCCTGCGGAACCGTCGGACTCCCATGCCCCCGATCCACGGAGAGAATGGTGTTGTCTACACTCGCCAGGAAAAAGCCGAGGCATTTGCCGACAGCTTGGAACTGCAGTGTAGGGAAAACCAACTCGATGACGAGGACTGGGAGGACGACGTGAGACGCAGGGTACGCAGGATGAACCGTCTGCCAGATGAAGACCACATCCCCCCGACCACCCCAGAGGAGGTCAAGGAGATCCTAAGGAGCCTAAAACCCAGGAAAGCTCCAGGATGTGATGGCATTGGGAACATCGCCCTCAAGAAGCTGCCCCGGAAAGGAGTAGCGGCGATGGTCAACATCATCAACGCAATGTTGAGGTTGAGACACTTCCCATCCAGGTGGAAAAAGGCCGACGTCATAGTCATCCCAAAGCCAGGTAAGAACCTAACGTTTCCTTCCTCTTACAGGCCCATCAGTCTACTCCCAGCGATGAGTAAGGTAGCCGAACGAGTTATACTCAAGAGGATAGCCGAGAAGACAGAAGAGCTGGAAGTCCTCCCAGACGAGCAGTTCGCCTTCAGGACAGGGCACTCCACCGAACTCCAAGTGCTCCGCCTCACCGAGGAGGTCACGAAGGGGTTCAACCAAAGACAGGTCACGGCAGCGCTGTTCCTGGACGTTGCCAAAGCCTTCGACAGGGTCTGGCACGACGGTCTCCTAGCCAAAATGATGAGTATGGGTTACCCCATTGCACTCGTCAAGCTAGTGAGATCGTACCTCCACAGGAGACAGATGAGGGTGAAGATCGTGGACAAGGTGTCCACGTATAGAACAATGGAGGCAGGAGTCCCCCAAGGCTCAGTGCTGTCCCCCCACTTGTTCTCCATCTTCACAACCGATCTACCCCGGACGGAGAGGACCTCCATGGCCCTCTACGCCGATGACACAGCCCTGACTGCCAGATCCTGGAGTGCCAGGCTAGCCACCAGAAACCTCCAGGAGGCGGCCACCCTCCTAGAGGACTGGTGCAACAGATGGAAGGTAGCCGTCAACGCCGAGAAGAGCAAGGCGGTACTCTTCAAGAAGGTAAGAAAACAAAACCCCACAGGTCACGTTTCCATGTTTGGTGAGGACATCCAATGGCACGACTCCGCCAACTACCTTGGCGTGGTCATGGACAAAGGCCTAACATGGAGACAGAACACGGAGGCCATCGTCAAGAAGGCCAGGAGGACGAGAGGCCTAATCTACCCGATGACGGGTAGACAGAGCAGACTCAACCTGAGGAACAAGCTCACGCTTATCAGGTCCCTCATCCGGCCTCAGCTGACGTACGCTTCGGTAGCTTGGGGCTACCAAGCAAAGAGCTACCTCCATCGGATCCAGAGAGTGGAGAACTTCGCCCTCCGATCAGCCGTCGACGCACCCTGGTTCATCCGCAACGAGGACATCTACAGGGACCTGGAATACACCCCGGTCACTGAGATCATCAAGCAGAGAGCCAGAAAGATGTACGCCCTTGCCGAGGAGCATGGGAACCCACTAGTCAGGGAGGCAACTGACTATGACCCAGCAGATGCTCCGAGGCACAAGCGGCCGAAGGTGCAGCTCCTGGATAACGGGTGAGTATGAGAAGCATACCACCAACCGACGATCCACCCCCACGAAGAGACATGACGATACCCAACCACCCACCCAAGACCCTGCGGGTACCGGACAAACAACCGTCCAGTACCTGTAGTCCCCCTAGCTCCGGGCAGACCAAAAATGCTACCAAAGCAGTTAGGTCCTTCCTCGAGCTACACAGCTCATCCTTACCCTACCGATGATCCGGACGACAGGATGCCTCTTGGCATCTTGTGTACCGGCAGTCACTCCCGCCACAAACCCAAAAACACCCAACAGACCGATGACTACCACCCGGGGGGCAAACAAGCTGGCGAAGAAAAGAAGACGAAGACAGAAGAACGCCAGAAGAGGCCTTAGCCAGCAAGGTCCAACGAGCCAGGATCCAGGGAGGTGGGCCGAAATCGTCTGCACCGCTCACATTTGTGAGTGGGGCCGACGTAAAGTAAGCTCGCCCGCCCTGCACGAGGCTGGTCCCCGGTCTACAGCGATGTATTGGGGTAAAGGGCAATAGTCCTGCCCGGCCCCAGTCATCCGAGACCGACATTTTTAGCCAAGAATATTGGCGGCGGTCTCGGCATTTGCCTGACAGTAGTCGTACTGTCAACGTCGTGGAGCTCTTATGACATGAATGTTTGTTTACGTGTGCCCTCAGGCAAGGATATCCTATTATTATTTGGCTGATGGTCGGTTAATAAGAAGATGAAAGATATATTTTAATTTACGACTAGATATATTGTTGGCTAGGTTATTAGGAAGTTGAAACCATATAAATTATCGATACGCGATAATTTATATTAATAAAATTTTAAGTCTCTTTTTTTTTTGCCCTATGACACGCCCCTCTCGAGACCTGATGTGTGGGTGTTAGAGTAATTTTTTTTTGGTGTCGCTTTATTAACTGTTTTCAAAACTCATATTTTACAAAGAGACAGAGTACAAAATTTCTTAAAACTAACATTAGGTAATAGTAATGAACAGAAAGGAACAAGAACTTAAAACTACGTAGACAGTTCTTCTTTCTTCGCCACTTGACGGCTGCAATACGATGTAGGTTCGTAGGCGAGTGAAGTACTGTCGCGGGCTTAGGCCTACCGCTTAAGCCCCTAAATATTACTTGGAAAGTTTTCCTAATGCTAAGGATGGTGGGTGGAAACGTTATTTTTTTTTTTTTTTTTTTTTATGGCAAGGCTCTGGACACTACTCCGGAGAGCGGTACTAGTCTGTTAGAATTTATAGGCACTAGGGTTTCTTTTATATTAGGGTTGGGCATTAATGGTGGTAATCTATGTTGATGGTTATAAACACTAGTTGGTAAAATTCCTATACTATGGGATTATGGCACTGGGTACTAATACTACGGAGGGACTTCCTCTACGTCCATATCGCTGTCCGAATCACTTTCGCGAAAAGTGTCTTGTGGCGCTCGAGCCGGAGGTAGCGGTTGTAGATCGTCTATATGTATAGGATAGATGTAGTCTCCCTTTTGCACGTTATAAACACCATCTCCAAGCACTGCGTCGATGACGTGCGGACCGGACCATGTCCTGCCGAATTCTCGTCGCTCATTGTCGTGTGTTCGGGCCAGTACTCGTTGTCCCACCGTGAGTGTGACCGCGGCTGTCCTGGGCTCTGGGAACAAGTCCCTCTGGAAAATAATTTGCCTCCTCTGGGCCCTTTCGATCCTCTCCTCTCGTCCCCGAGGTGTGTTATCGACTGGTGCCCTCTCTGCCGGATGTTGCCAAGACCCTGGTAAAGGCAGATCAGCGCCAAGGAGAGCCTCTGAAGGAGACATCCCCATGGCCTGATTTCGTCGTCGCCTAAGTGAAAAAAGTATTTCAGGTACCCTTGCGTCCCACGAAGTGTCGGGAGCCCTCATAATCTGTGCCCTTAGGGCTTTCTTAAGCTCCTGGTTACGACGCTCCACAGGATTCGCTCTCTGGTGAAAAATGGGACTAGTGTAGTGTCCGATGTGGTGTCTGTTTATGAACTGTTCCCAGAGGTCGCTGTTAAACTGATTCACGTTATCCGTGATAACGCTTTCCGGGTAACCCCAGCGTGAAAATACTAGTTCTAAACTTCTAATCATATCGGCCGACGTAGACGCGGGGGTCGCAAAAGCCTCTACCCACTTACTGAAAAAGTCTGAAATAACAATTAAGAATCTATTATCGCTGATGGTCTCCGGGTATGGTCCCATCTGATCCATGCTGATCGCTTGCCACGGTCGCGTGGGCGGCCTAGGCCGTAAAGGAGCTGCCGGCTGGCGTGCGCTCGCCTTCGTGGATGCACATATTAGGCATGCACGGACGTGGTCTTTGACCCGCTTCCACAGGCTAGGCCAGTAATAGCGTTGCGATATTTGCCGGTAGGTCTCGTCCCTGCCCGGGTGTTCTGCCAGCACAGAGTCGTGGTAAGCTGTCACGACTCTCTGCTGCAGAGGTTCCGGGACAAGGAGAAGCCTTGTCTCCGTTTCAATGTTATAGAGGAGACCCTCCTCGATGGTGAACTTCCGTATTTGTGTCCAGTCTCCCCGCTCGCCAGCCATCATCTGGTGCCAATGGGCTACCATGGTCTGGCAGCGGAGGTCGGCCAGCTGGGCCTCTCGGATGGCCTCGAACAAGGTTTGGTCGCCTGCGTCGATGATGTCTAATTGCACCGTCGCTTGCTCAAGCAAGGGCGGCAGCAGGCGTTCGTCGTCCACCACGTCAGTGATGGCTTGCGCCGGTTCGGCAGGGTGCCTAGACAACATATCTGGGAGTTCATTCTCCCTGCCCGGGCAATGTACGACATCAAAAGTGAACTCTTGTAGTAAGAGGGCCCAGTGTGTTAGCTTGGCCCTCTCGTCCTTATATCGATTGAGCCACACCAAGGCCTTGCTGTCTGTAATCAGGGTGAACCGCTTGTCTTCGAGGTGCTGCCGGTAACGCTTGCATGCGTAAACCACGGCCAGTACCTCCTGTTCATTAATATGATAGCGCCGCTCTGTGTTGTTAAATTTGGCGCTTGAACAAGACACTATTCGGCGGTTTCCTTGTTCGTCCATTTGCCAGAGAACGCAGCCCATGCCAAGTGAGCTGGCATCCGTTTGAAGATAGAAGTGTTCCGTGGCCACAGGCCGGTGCAGCTTGAGGGGCTGTGAGATCGCTTCTTTGAGCTGGTGAAAAGCCCGCTCTACCTCCGGCGTCCACACGAAGCGTTTCTTCCCTGTCAAGTCCGTTAATGGCGCGGCAAGAGTGGCGAAGTCCTTGACATACTCTCTCAGCCACCCTGCCGTGCCCAAGAAACCCCGAAGCTCCTTCATGGTCCTGGGGACCGGATACTCTTTCGTTTGTAATACGTGATGCTCGGTGGGCTCGTTGTGGCGCGCCGTGATGCGGTGCCCCAGGTAGTCCAGGGCCTCCGCGCCGAAAGTACATTTGTCCAAAGCCACCCGCAGTCCGTGAACTCTGAGCCGTTCTAGAACAATTTGCAGGTGCACTAGGTGCTCATTGTGGCTGTCTGAGTATACGATGATGTCATCGAGGTAGACCTTCACAAAGTTGTCCAACATCCCGGACAAGACTTCCGCCATCATCTTTGTGAAGGTCCCGGGTGCCCCTTGTAGGCCGAAAGGCATCACCGTAAACTCATAGGTGGCCCCTTCTGGGGTACTGAACGCTGTCAGCGGGATACTGTCTTCAGCTAATGGAATTTGCCAGTATCCGCTGCGGAGGTCTAGGCTTGAAAATACCTGAGCCTCACCGAGCTCCTTAATTGTTTCTCTGATTGGAGGAAGCTGTGCTACTTCGTCCTCCGTCAAGGAGTTGAGCTGCCGATAGTCAACACAGAACCGCGGCTTACCGTTTTTCTTGGTAACGATAACGACCGGCGAACTGTATTGACTATGGCTTCTCCTAATCACGCCGGAGGCCAGCATCTTTGTCACTTCTTCTTGTATGACGCGGCGCTTGTTTTGCGAAAATTGCGTCCTTCTAATCCTGAACGGTTTGTCATGTTTAAGTTTTATCTTATGAGTACAGATTCGCGTGGTTGGCTGTCGGAGCCCCTCGGCGAAGACGTCGGCGAAAGTGTTCAACGCTCTCTCATATCTCTCTCTTTCCTCCGGAGGGACCCGTCCTTCCGTCAGGACTACAGGTGCGTGCTCCCTTGTCGAAGGGGAACTCTGGTCCTGCCAGAACACACTGTGTCTGACCTCAGAGCCGAAATACACGCACCTGTTCAGGAAATCCAGGACGGCGCCTTCGCGCGCCATCCAGTCCCGACCTAGGATAACGTCGTCTGTCATGTCCGGAAGAATGTGGAGGACCACCTCCGACGTGTACCCTCCTATAGAGAGTCTTTGTTGAACCTTTCCCCTTGTCTCCACCGAGTGGTGCACGTCCGCAAGTTGGACTGAAAGCGTCGATGGTTGGACGCATTCGCTATCCAGCACACCCTGCCTCACGAAAGAGTGGCTAGCCCCACTGTCGAGGAGGGCTAGTACTCGCCGGTTTCGAGGTTGCAGGGCCACATTCAGCCTCGGTGGCAGTGTATTGCCGGCCGCCGTGTGGTGCAGGCTGCTGGCCTGCATATGTGGTACAGTCGTCGTTGGGATGCAATAGTCATGGGGCGAGGAGCGGGTTCGAACTCGCCCCTCTCCTAGTTTTCCGCTCGTGGCTGTTGAGGAGCTTGGTTAGTGGTTACTGAGGCCACGTTTGCTTGGCCCCTGTTTTGTGGTACGTTCTCGCGGGGGGGCCTCGGCCTTTCTGTGTCCGGGCGCTGAGGGCAGTCGCGATGGTAATGCCAGCCTCTGCAACACCGGCACGGAGTCGCTGGGCCTTCTCTGCGTTGTGTATTAGGGTTTGTCGCGTTTTCCACTCGCCTAGTGGGGTTACCATCGCCCGCTTGGCGGCTCGTGGCTGAGGCTGTTGTAGGCGGTTTAGCCTGCCTCTTCCTGGCCTGCATTACGTCCGTTTCGACGTCTTCGGCCTGCAGCACAAAGTCGTCGACATTCCTGAACGGTTTGTTTCTTAGAAACGGCCTGTAATCCGGCAGCAGCAGTTCTACGATATGGCGCATTCTTTCCCGCGGGTCCGGTAGAACCCGCAGGCGTTTTGCCACTTGCCATTTGTTCATTATGAACGGCGCTACAGATTCGTTAGAATTCTGTCTCTGACCGTAGAAACTGCTAACTAAGCTGCTTAGGAACGCTGAGTCGTCAAATCGGTTTAATAGCCTATAACTAAACGTCCGGAAATTAGACCGCTCGTAGCGGAACAATTCGTTCCACTCTTTGGCTTTACCTTTCAGAAAACTGGCTGCCACGTAGCCCTGGTCTTCGTACAAGACTCGTTTTCGAACAAAATATTTTCCGGTTTCCTCTAAAAATTCTCGCGGGTCTTCCCAATCCTTCCCCTCAAAAGTGGGCAGAGGCTCTTTGGGTTTATTTGTGGTTTCGATGCGTGAGATAAGCTCTGTCATCGCTTTAACTAATTCTAATGTTATACTGGGTTGTTGCGTGGCCTCGGCCGTAGGCCTTACAGTTTCCCTTGGGATTACCCTGGAGGCCGTCATCCCGGGTTGTCTGTCACCTAGGTATCTATAATTTTCCCTGTCTGGGTTGTATTGAGGTTGTCTTGTCCCTGAAGGATGGCCAAAGACGTCGCACAATTCGCCTGCGCAGATTTCGCTGCAGGCGTCATCATCTCCGTCCTGCAGAGGCTGGACGAGACAGGCGTCAAATTCACCAAGGCCAGGACCGTGCGAGAGGGGATCGCCATCGAGCCCCAAACGCCCGAAGATTACCGCAGGATGACGAGGATGTTCGCGCAGGAAAAGCGCGAATATCACACCTACGCCCTGCCTGAGGACAGATTACTCAGGGTGGTAATCAGAGGAATCCCCAGTGGAGTGACCGCAGACGAAGTCAAAGAGGACCTCCAGTCCCAAGGCTTCAACCTCGTGGCAGTCCACAGGATGACGTCAAGGAGGACCAAAAAAGAGATCCCCCTGATGCTTGTCCAGGTCCCCCTCAACGAGGAGAAAATACTAACGGTGAACCGCTGCTGTTCACTGGTAGTTAGGACCGAGAGGCAGAAAGCCGCCCTGGCAATTGCGCAGTGTCACCGCTGCCAAAGGTTCGGCCATGCCCAAGGACACTGCACCGCACAGGCCAAGTGCGTGAAGTGCGCAGAGCCACACCACTCCGGGGACTGCGAGAAGCCCCGAAATGTACCGGCGAAGTGTGCCAACTGCCAGGGGGCACACCCAGCCAGTTACAGAGGGTGCCCCAAGTACCCCAAGAAGACGGCGGCGGCGAAACCAGCCCCCCGCAGCCAACCCAGACCGGTGCTGCCCCTAAAAAGGCAACACCCGCAACTGGAGGCCTGAGCTACGCCAGGGTAGCTCAGGGCAAGGCAGGGAAGGGACAGAACCCAGGCCCAGCCCCCAGGCAGCAGGCACCCGCTGAGACCCAAAACCTCACCGCGGTGCTTGCACAAATGCAACAGATGTGCTCAGCAATGAGCGCATTTTTTGCACAAATGCCAGCATTTACTAATGTATAATGTTGTTTCAGGTCAAACCAGGGTTCCTGCAGGTCGCATCGTGGAATGTCAACGGACTGCGAGAGAGAAAACTCGAGGTAGAGGAACTCCTCGCCAGGGGTGACATAGACATCATGGCACTGCAGGAAACGAAGCTGCGACCAGACCAGGCTATCAACTTCCCAGGCTACCACGTATACAGGAAGGACTGGACCGGGCCATACAGACGAGTGATGAGAGGAGTAGCCCTGCTAGTGAAGACGAGCATCGCACACCACCCGATCCTACTCCCAGAGACGGAGAACCTGCAGGCCACAGCCATAGTAGTGTCCACGGCACGAAATGGCGACATCAGAGTGGTCTCCTGCTACCAGCCGCCCAACAACATGCTGCTAGACGCAGACCTGGACTCGGTTCTTCCCCCAGGGACCCAGACGGTTGCCATCGGCGACTTCAACGCCAAGTCCCCGGAATGGCACAGTAGGATTACAAACACTCGAGGACGAGAGCTACTGCGATTCCTGGGACGACACGATGGCAACCTGCTGGTCCTTGGCCCGGAGGAACCGACCCATGACAATGGTGTTGGTAGGCCGGATGTCCTGGACATTGCGATGCTGAAGGAGATGCCCCTCGAAGCCGAAATCACTGTCATGATGGATGGTTCCACCGATCACAGCCCCATTCTCCTAGAACTAGGAGAAAAGGACGGTGAGAACACGACAACATTCATCAAAAGGAGGACGGACTGGGAAGTGTTCCGTGCAGAACTGCAGAGGAACATCGCACACATTCCCAGACTCGAAACCGAGGCAGACGTGGAGAGGGCCATCACCTCCCTGGAGGACCAGATCCAGGCGGCACTAAGGGTAAGTACCACCGAGACGGAAACAAGGCGAGCACCAGCTCCCCTGGCCAACCTCCCAGAGGAAACCAGGCAGCTGATACGGGACAGACGAAGTGCCAAGAGACGGGCCCAGAGAACCCGACTCCCGGAGGACAGGAGACACTACAACACCCTGAGCCGGAGAGTCAAGGCCGCCCTTCAGGAACACAGACAAGAAGGGTGGCAACGCCACCTGGAATCCCTGGACACACAGGACAGGAGCATCTGGACCACCCAACGGGCCCTGCGAAACCGGCGGACTCCCATGCCCCCGATCCACGGAGAGAATGGTGTTGTCTACACTCGCCAGGAAAAAGCCGAGGCTTTTGCCGACAGCTTGGAACTGCAGTGTAGGGAAAACCAACTCGATGATGAGGACGAGGACTGGGAGGACGACGTGAGGCGCAGGGTACGTAGGATGAACCGTCTTCCAGATGAAGACCACATCCCCCCGACCACCCCCGAGGAGGTCAAGGAGATCCTAAGGAGCCTAAAACCCAGGAAAGCTCCAGGATGTGATGGCATTGGGAACATCGCCCTCAAGAAGCTGCCCCGGAAAGGAGTAGCGGCGATGGTCAACATCATCAACGCAATGTTGAGGTTGAGACACTTCCCTTCCAGGTGGAAAAAGGCCGACGTCATAGTCATCCCAAAGCCAGGTAAGAACCTAATGTTTCCTTCCTCTTACAGGCCAATCAGTCTACTCCCAGCGATGAGTAAGGTAGCCGAACGAGTCATACTCAAGAGGATAGCCGAGAAGACAGAAGAGCTGGAAGTCCTCCCAGACGAGCAGTTCGCCTTCAGGACAGGGCACTCCACCGAACTCCAAGTGCTCCGCCTCACCGAGGAGGTCACGAAGGGGTTCAACCAACGACAGGTCACGGCAGCGCTGTTCCTGGACGTTGCCAAAGCCTTCGACAGGGTCTGGCACGACGGTCTCCTAGCCAAAATGATGAGTATGGGTTACCCCATTGCACTCATCAAGCTAGTGAGATCATACCTCCACAGGAGACAGATGAGGGTGAAGATCGTGGACAAGGTGTTCACGTACAGAACAATGGAGGCAGGAGTCCCCCAAGGCTCAGTGCTGTCCCCCCACTTGTTCTCCATCTTCACATCCGATCTACCCCGGACGGAGAGGACCTCCATGGCCCTCTATGCCGATGACACAGCCCTGACTGCCAGATCCTGGAGTTCCAGGCTAGCCACCAGAAACCTCCAGGAGGCGGCCACCCTCCTAGAGGACTGGTGCAACAGATGGAAGGTAGCCGTCAACGCCGAGAAGAGCAAGGCGGTACTCTTCAAGAAGGTAAGAAAACAAACCCCCACAGGTCACGTTTCCATGTTTGGGGAGGACATCCAATGGCAAGACTCCGCCAACTACCTTGGCGTGGTCATGGACAAAGGCCTAACATGGAGACTGAACACGGAGGCCATCGTCAAGAAGGCCAGGAGGACGAGAACCCTAATCTACCCGATGACGGGTAGACAGAGCAGACTCAACCTGAGGAACAAGCTCACGCTCATCAGGTCCCTCATCCGGCCTCAGCTGACGTATGCTTCGGTAGCTTGGGGCTACCAAGCAAAGAGCTACCTCCAGCAGATCCAGAGAGTGGAGAACGTTGCCCTCAGAACGGCAGTCGACGCACCCTGGTTCATCCGCAACGAGGACATCTACAGGGACCTGGAATACACCCCGGTCACTGAGATCATCAAGCAGAGAGCCAGAAAGATGTACGCCCTTGCCGAGGAGCATGGGAACCCACTAGTCAGGGAGGCCACTGACTATGACCCAGCAGATGCTCCGAGGCACAAGCGGCCGAAGGTGCAGCTCCTGGATAACGGGCGAGTATGAGAAGCATACCACCAACGGACGATCCACCCCCACGGAAGAGACATGACGATACCCAACCACCCACCCAAGACCCTGCGGGTACCGGACAAACAATCGTCCAGTACCTGTAGTCCCCCTAGCTCCGGGCAGACCAAAAATGCTACCAAAGCAGTTAGGCCTGCCCTTCCTCGAGCTACACAGCTCATCCTTACCCTACCGATGATCCGGATGACAGGATGCCTCTTGGCATCTTGTGTACCGGCAGTCACTCCAGCCACAAACCCAAAACACCCAACAGACCGATGACTACCCCCCGGGGGGCAAACAAGCTGGCGAAGAACAGAAGACGAAGAAAGAAGAACGCCAGAAGAGGCCTTAGCCAGCAAGGTCCAACGAGCCAGGACCCAGGGAGGTGGACCGAAATCGTCTGCACCGCTCACATTTGTGAGTGGGGCCGACGTAAAGTAAGTTCGCCCGCCCTGCACGAGGCCGGTCCCCGGTCTACAGCGATGTACTGGGGTAAAGGGCAATAGTCCTGCCCGGCCCCAGACATCCGAGACCGACATCTCTAGCCAAGAATATTGGCGCCGGTCTCGGCATTTGCCTGACAGTAGTCGTACTGTCAACGTCGTGGAGCTCTTATGACATGAATGTTTGTTTACGTGTGCCCTCAGGCAAGGATATCCTATTATTATTTGGCTGATGGTCGGTTAATAAGAAGATGAAAGATATATTTTAATTTACGACTAGATATATTGTTGGCTAGGTTATTAGGAAGTTGAAACCATATAAATTATCGATACGCGATAATTTATATTAATAAAATTTTAAGTCTCTTTTTTTTTGCCCTATGACAGAAAAGCTGGTGCAAATAACCGTGGCCCGAGTAGAAATAATAATAACCTGGACAACCACACATTGTAAGTGAAATTTTTGAAATAAGTAAATATATGTAATTTCAGTATATTTATAAAAGTAATATATACTATTGCACCATGCACTATTATGTTTTACCTCTGAATATTTCTATTTCATATTTTACAAAATACTGTTTCATTTATTTCACTTAAAGAATTAATAAATGTCTTTTCAGTTATATTCAATGTACCACTAATTTCATGGGTATTTGAATCTGAGACACTTGTTTGTGAACATAGAGCATACACATTTATTACTTTTTGTGTTGAATATGGGTTGTACCACACAAAATAATATGTCCTGCATTTAAAACATATTCCCCTTCATACACACACTTAGAATTTTTACACTTTTAGTGCTTCCCAAATGTTCCATACATTGCAATATGCTTAACCTAAATGTCACTCATGTTTCCTGAAAGAAAATTAATTTAAACTAAAACTGTACATAAATTTAAAGAAATATTTTAGTTTATTAATATTTAACTAGCCAGACACCGTTTATGTCGAAGAAACTGTACTTTTCAAGGGAAAAACTAGATAACCTAAAAAAATATGAATTTTGCTGAATAATGCCATTAACATATCGCAAATCACTTACAACAAAATCTTGCAAACCTTTAGGTCATATATTATTAATGTTATAATTTTTAACGCGAAAAATAACAATAAATAGAAAAAAATCGATATGAGTATTCGCCACATAATCAAACAAAAAGCCTATAATTAGTTCACGAGTTCTCCACTTTGGCGCTGCCATCTTAAATTCAGACGCCTATCCTGTGTCAAGATCGCTAAAGGATAGGTTGAACGGATAATTGTTCCTCTGAACTTGTGACGTCACGTGTTGGTAGCAAATACGCGGCAATATATGAAGCTAGACATATCTTCTAATTATTTGAATATATATTGCGTTTTCCATGATGAAATAAACCACTTATGACGAGTAGACGTTATAAAATATATTATTCATTATTCATTTGCCATTAAATTACATATTCTTGAATAAACATAAAGTTTGAATAGGCAGACCTAAAAATCTTAAAAACGAATATGTACCTTATTTGAAGGATGAAAAAACTTTATTGCTTTGCCTTAAAAAAATGTAGACATTCAAAATCCATATTTTGTTGTGATAGGTTAGTTATTGGCTATGATTATTGCATGCAAACTTCCTATTTTGTCTATGATGCGAACACCAAACAGAGCTCTCTAAACAAAGGAATTTTTATGTCATAATAGATAGAAAATCGTTTAAAATAGGAATATTTAATAACTGAAAAGGTAAGTATTTTTAGAGTTAACGTGGATGCTTAAATAAAAATAATATATCACTGGGAAAAAGTATACTACTATTGTATAAACTATAACAAGAACAACTATATTACAATGGCCATTAATTACATGTCCTAATTGCAATCATAATAACCAGGGTGTACTAAATAGGTGGTCCGACGTACGGCACTTTCCATTATAATAATGGCTTCATAAGTGCATGGTTACTATTTACTTTAGTAGATGACGCGAGCAATAAGGTCCTACAATTACCTGGGCATGTCCATCGTATAACTAACATAACCTCAAATTTTAAGGTTTTTTCGTTAATTCTCATTTTTAATGTTTATATAGGCATTTTTAGCTTGGAGCCATACTGGCTCCAAGCAAATATTTAAAAATTCACGCAAATAGTTTTTCAATATTGTTGATTGATAAAAATAGACTGCTAATTATAGGTTAGATTCCCAACCTGCAAAAATGTCTTACTTTATTGTGACAAACTATTTAAAACGTCATACACATTGCACTGAACTTGATTTTGGTTGAAAGTACAGGAACCAGGTAGAAATTTTAAAAATAGCTACGTAATACTTGTAAATCTTAAGAAATATATATTTTTGAGGTTAGCTGTGGCGACACGTGCAATGCTGCATGTAGTGTTGCATATATTCTTTCAATGTTTTAATTTAGCTACTTAATGTCAGATGTCACTGGACTCTTGTTTCACAAAACAAAAACAAAAGGCCGAGAATGTATGCAACACTGCATGCACGTATGCGTAAGTAATGAGAGAACTTATTGGTCCTGCCATCTATTACATTATGTACAAAGTAAGCACTTATGAAGCCACTGCGAGGGTCGTCGTCGCACCACCTATTTAATACACCCTGATAATAACATAAGGGGTTTGTGCAATTTTTTCGACTTCCCAGAGAAAAAAGAATTATTAAAGAAATGGCTGACTCTCTTAAGGTAAATACATATATTTCTTTGTCAGGTCACTGTATTATATATATATTATAACATCAATAATTGTAGACGAGATGATACACCCGGATCAGGTTCACGAGTAAGCAGTTGCAATTTTCGAGAAGGAAAGAAAGAAAATTTACCGGAGATATTCAAACACAGTGAAGGAAAATTATTTCATATCAAGAACATTATCTTACTCCAGAGAAAAAAAGGGAAAAGGAAACGTCTCTCATTTTCTGAAACAGAAGAGATATCTTACTATGTTTTAATATTGTATGAAGAATTGTATGAGATTGTGTTATTTGGTACAATAAATGATGTAGAAAGTATGTATAATTTTACTGTGTATTTTAGTGAGCCAGACACTTCTACATCAGGAGATGTTACAGAGCAGCGGATGTTGCTACAAGTTCATCGCATGTTGAAAAACCAATAGATTTGGAACATTCTGCAGCAACATTGGAAGCAGAATATTAATTTTTAAAAATGGAGATAGAGAGGAAAGATAAAATTGTGGGAAGTTTACAGATACAAATGAGCTACTTACATAATATATGTGAATTTGATAAATTAATTCTAGAGTATACTGGATTGCCTTCTAGAAATATATTTGAGAGCCTTTTTAAATGAATAAAGGATGTGGAAAAAAATATTATTCAAAGTGGAAAAATTAAGTAGAATTGATCAGTTACTTATAATATTGATGAAATTGCGACATAAATTCTCTCATACTGATCTAGCATTCAGATTTAAAGTCCGAAGTAACAGTAACCAACATAGTGGTAACTTTTGTAGATGTATTATATGAGGCTTTGTACAAGACTCCCGTGAAAGATATACCAACAAGATTTAAAAACAAGTCAAGTTGAGTAAACTAAATGTATTGCTAGAGCAAGGATCTATGTTGAAAGAGGAATTAAGAGAATGAAAGTTTTATTCCTGAGCGTTTGTTTCATTACATCTCTGTAATATTTAAAACAGTTGGGGCTTTGACAAATTTACAATATCATTTAATAAAGGAAATTTCCCAGTTCTATGTAGATAGAGAAAGCCCATGACTGCAGCTAGTTGTTATGTTGTGAAATATAGAGATATAGTTTATAACGAGTATTAGGAAAAATGTGCCTATACAAATGAAAATACGGGATTAACATCATTAAGCACACTATTTGACTATAACAGAGATGGTTTAAATAATATATGTATTCATTTGTATTGTATTATATAGTTCAAAAACTAAAGTAAAGATGCGGGAGCTACGTGGCTTTTTCGGAAACTCATCGTAACAAACATTTTCTGTGTTGATTAATTCTATCGAACTTAAATAATGACAAAATAGACTTCTGGCATATGTCAGTTTGTCGAGTTGGCCATGGTTCAAGATATAAAAATCAGTGAAATTATATTATTGTTGCAAGGCTAATTTTTTTTGTGTGTACACATTTTATGTTTAGAATGAATAAAATAAGATCGCCAGAAAGTATGGGCCGTCAGGGGCGCAACCAGAAAGGTCAAAGATGTAAAAAAACGGAGTTATATAACATCATCGTTACAAGTTTTTTTTTTTTTAGGCTGAGCATGTTATTTAAATGTTTGAACACATGAATGAATGAACACAGAAAAAAATTCCCAGAAAGAAAATGTTTAGGATTTTTGAGAAAACTGGATTTTTTTTCGCATATTTCATCTCATCATTACAAGTTCTGGCTCCTTTTTAAAACGTAAATATAAGCTTCAACAATACTATAGCCTCCCCAGAAAGTTCTTAGTGTCAACAAAAGTACCATAGGCTCTTAAATATACAGGAATTTAACACTTTCGGCTAATTTGACTTCCTACCGTGCCTCAGATGTATTGTATCATTATTACCTTTCTGGCTTTCCGACTTCCCACACACTTTCTGGCGATCTTATTTTATTCATTCTAAACATAAAATGTGTACATACAAAAAAAATGAGCCTTGTAACGATGACATAATTTCACTGATTTTCAGACAGTGTTCGTGACGCATCTGACAGGAGGTGCCCCGCCAGAAGTCGATTTTATGAATCGTTATCATCCATTAAACCATAAAAATATCTCAATGTTCATAAAACGATGATGTGCCGAAAAAGCCACCTAGCTCCCGCTCTATAATAAAACATTTATTTTTATAGTGTATTTATTTCAAATGCAGTTTTATACAGCCATATTTGTTAACATCACTACTAAAATGCTATAACAAAATATTCTACTTTAATGGCTAATATTATAAATAAAAGTAAAATGACGATTTCAACAGTAAATTATATCATAATATTCATATGTAGTAAATATAAATATCTGAATTGTAGGCGACATGAACTTATTTCTGTGCTAGTTAATTCTGTCAAGGTTTTTACTGGATGTTTTAATATCAATGTTCCATTTTCTAATATAAAACCTGTGTCCAAGAACCAGTTTCTTATTAATTTTAAGAGATGTGGAACATCGGCAAAAAAATATATTTTTAAATTTAATGGGTGTTCATAATATGTTTTTTTTTTTAGTTATACCAAGTTCTTGCCACAATCCCACGTTTCCTCCACCACAATCAGATACACATGCTACAACTTTGTACTCAATGCTAAATAGGGCTCTAATTATTTTATTATCTAGGATCTGCTTTGCCATTTTTTTATCAAAAATTATATATACGGGTTGCTTCCAACTGTCAAATAACCCCCTTGCCATTACTGTTTGCATATAATTGTGTCTGCCAACAACTTCATCTTCTCTTTCATCATATTCATACGTGGATGATATTTTTATCTCGTCAAATGAGAGTACAAGCTTGTCCACTTCATTTTTACTTTGCCCATGAATGCTCATTATTTTAATAACATCTTTTAGTAATCCGTTTTTTAGATCAATACCTCTTGCCCAATCTTGCAGTGTGGATATACCAGGTAAAGGGTATTTTAAGGTATTTCTTACATATATATAGGCACGTTTACTAAAATAGAAAGCTGTAAAAATTTCTTCACATGTCCAGTTTGTCCTTTTCTTCTTTTTTGTGAGAATATCAATTTGATTTGGAGTTAAAAAATCTTTCAGAAGATTTCTTACATTTGTTTCCAAATGTCCAAGTAATTCGTTACTTAAAGAATTTTTTTCCATAATTAATTCAGAATTTTCTGCTCTTAAGTTAGAAATTTCTACTTGTTTGTCGTTTAATTAATTTTTTAATGAATTGTTTTCCATGATTGCTGAATTAAATTTACGTAACAATTTTTCATATTCATTTTCAGAACTTGTTCCCGGTAAATTTTGTGATATTTCTACTAAAGTTTCCGATGTAGACCATGATGACTGAGAGGCTAAAACTTGTTCAACAATTTCACTGCGCTCTTTCTTTTGGGCTTTAAGCTCCCTTCTTGACTGATGTTCAATAGGGAGATCACCTTTTCCAGGTCGTAGAAATAATGTGGGTAGAACTAAAAAAATAAAAGTATTTTACAGGATTATAATACAATTTAACTATAAAATGTATGTTCATAACATACCAGCTGGTTTAGGCCTTTTAGGTAAAACACCCTTTATAGATGCTTCAATAGCATTTTCATAGTCATCTTTTACGAAATAATAATAATAATAATATTAATAATAATAATATTTTTTTATTTCCACATTTAAAATGTAACTGTTACAACAAAATGTAGAATACGTCAGCTCTTAAAAATTAATGTATACATGTAAATATAATACTTAGTAACAAACAATAAAAAAAAAAAACAACAATTATTGTCAACGAAGAAGATTAAAAACAAATAAATAACATAAAGCATGTAAATGTAAAATGGCGAAATATCAGCATTAAACAAAAAATTCGTCTAGGGTATAGCAAACTTTATTTACTAGAAAATTTTTGAGTTTTGTTTTAAAAATCTGAACATTTGGAGATGATTTAATTTCATCTGTTAAAATGTTGAAACACTTACAGCCATTATATATAAAACTTTTTTGAAACATTGTTGTCCGAAAGGAATTGGTTTGAAGCTGCTCCCTATGCCGTGTTTCGTACCCATGGCCTCTTCGATTGTTTAAGAATATAGACTTGTTTTTATATACATATGTACAGATCTCCAATATATAAATACTCACTAAAGTCAAGATTCTAAGATTTTTAAAAGCATTTCTGCAAGTTTCCAAACATTTTATGCCTGCAATTATACGTACTGCATATTTTTGTAGAATGAAAACTCTGCTTACTTGTGAGCTATTTCCCCAATTAACTATACCATATTTTAAGCTCGAATGAAAGTTAGCATAATAAAGAGTAAGTAGGATGTCAACACTACAATAATTGGACATAAATTTTAGCCCAAAACAAGTGCTTCTTAATTTCCCACACAGCGTCTGTATATGCTGATTCCATTGTAGATGCATATCTACAGTAATGCCCAACATTTTAATGGATTCTGTAGGTAATATTTGAAAATTTTCAGAGAAATGCAATTTATCTGGATTTTTCTTTAAGCTAAACAGTACTGAAGTGGTCTTACTTTTGTTTAAATATAATTTATTTTTATCGGTCCATTTAGTTATTTCATTGTAAACTTTTTCAGTGGTAACTTTTAATCTATCTAAATTATCTTCTACTATAAGAACATTAGTGTCATCAGCATAACAAATTGTCAAAACGTTAGGTATTTTATTCAAGTACAGAATCAAATCGTTGGCAAAGAGTATAAAAAGGAGAGGCCCAAGTATAGATCCCTGCGGAACACCTTGTTTTACCTTTAAACTATTGCTAGATGCACCATTAGAAATTTGTACAATTTGTTTCCTTTCCTTTAGATATGAGGACAATAAATTTAAAGGAGTGCCTCTTACTCCATATCTACAAAGTTTAGCTTTTAATAGCTCATGGTCAACACAGTCGAAAGCTCGAGAGAAATCTATAAATAGCCCTAACACATACTTCTTGTTATCTAGTGCTTCGATTATGTTCTTATGAAAGACACATAATGCAGTCTCGGTGCTTCTGTTGCTAGTAAAGCCATGTTGTGAATTGCAGAGCAGGTCATTTCGATACAAAAAAGACGTGAGAGGTTCCTTTATAGCTAACTCAATAACTTTTGACATGCTAGAAAGAAGACTTATTGCTCTGTAATTTTCATACATATTTGCGTCTCCTTTTTTAAATAGTGGTTGAACTATTGCTAATTTTAGCATCGTCGGAAAAATTCCTTCCCTAAGACAGAAATTTATAATATGAGCTAACGGACTACAGAGCAAATATTTACTTTTTTTTAGAAGATTATTCGAAATATTATCAAAACCACTGGAGTTTGAGGATTTAAGTTTGTTAATCAGGGACACAACACCCTGTTCAGATACAGGAGGTAAAAAGCATGTTTTTGAGGAAAACGGTACATTTGACATAAGAAAGAAAAGAAAAGAAAAGAAAGAAAGAAAGAGAAAAGAAAAATGTTTACTACAAATACGTTTGTTATCTGCATTGAAGTTGTCCTTCCTATAACATCTTCTAATCCATTCTTTCCTCATTTGTCCAGTAGGAAATGAATGAAAAACTAATTTTTGCCCACATTTTTTTTACGTTTTCACTATTATTACGACACACAGCTACGCAGCAGGTAAGACCACCTCTAGGCATCTAAATTAATGAAATAACATTACATAACCAGTACTCAATAAGCGTAAATATTACTTACCTTGTATAATTAATACTGATTTAGGCTTATACTATAATAATTAATACTGCAGCAGTCTTTGTAACACACTAAACAGGAATTTACAGAATGTAAACAAATAAAAAGTGTCTCAAATGCACGCATTATAGTAGTCTTTAAAAACTAACACTACACTAGATATATAAAACACTAAAAATAGTAAAATATTAATCTAAGAAAGAGTTCAAAATTTACAACAGTTCAATAAAAACGAAATTAAAACACGAGCGATGACACTGTATGGACACTGCTACCAACAAATGACGTCAGAGCATTCCCCTTGCGTCTGTCGCACCTAAGTTTCCGGGCAACCTATTCTTTAGCGATCTTGATCCTGTGTAGTTAACAGTCCTTGTGTTGGACTGGCCTTGACGTTACAGCAGATTCCATTAAGTCTAGGTTACTGGACATGCACCTAGGTGGTGCTGAAGGTCAGTCAGGTCACAGTTTAAAAATATATCTACTGTGGTCAGGTCACAGCAGTGTTGCCAACAGAGCTTTCTAAAATTCTCCGCCTACTGCCTTAAAATTCTCCGCAAATCGGAGAAATTCTCCGCCAAAAATAGAATATCAAATTTTTCTATACAACACAAAATATATTGATCTCCCTAATAGCACAACATTGTCCTGTGGACATCTGAAGGACATCCTCGACGGACGTACAGTACATCCGATGGACGTTTGTTTTTGGTCCAAAGTACATCCGACGGGCAGCCGAAGGACGTGCAAATGTCACAACTTGGGACAATATTTGTACATTCTAATTATTTAGAAAAAAAAAACCGGAATGAGCAGGGATCTAACCGTCGATCTGGTGATTTGTAACTCGATGTTCTCTCACTCGGCCACCAACTTGGCTTATTAGTGTTTACTTAAGACTGTACAGTTGACTAATATAACTATTTATTTCAAAATGTAGAATGTTTAATAAATATTTAGTATGAAATAATATCATTAATAATTTACAAAAAAGATTAAAATTAAATTATTAATGATAAATTACAAATTACTATAAAAAATAAACTACAAATTTTACAGAAATAACGGTCAAATGTAAACAAAAACATTGTAAAATTGAAAAACCAGTTTTGTTAACGTTTTTTTGTTTTTATATTAAATAGACGTCCTGCTGCTGTCCCTATAGGGACTTAAATTGTGCGTACTTGCCGAAGGACGTCCGTTGTGGCACATATGTTGAACGTTAAGTTTGCTATTCGCTGGTATGTATACATATTTCGGAAACGTGTTGGAGAGAAAGCGGTATGGAGATATTATCATTTATTGCAAAAATATAATATTTAAATCAACGGACACGAAAAGGACGTCCATCTCCTGTCCCTATATGGACATAAAATGTACACACTTCCCGTACATAAAATGGACATACAGAGGATGTCCATTCCGTACAATTTCAAAGTAAATCAGATGATAAACGTCCGGTAGGCGTCCAGTTTATGTCCATGGACGTCAGTACATTAAATGGACATAAAACGAACATCCGGCGGACATCGTGTGCTATTAGGGCTTTATTTACTTCTCAATATGTAATCCATTAGTCCATTACTAATCTGCACAAATTGATATTTTAATTCATCAGTAATGAATTAATAAAACCTGGTTGTGATGAATCACCACAACCAGGTTTGGAGCACGCTTCAGATTAGTGAACTCTATTTACATACTGGAATGAGTATATATGAACAATTAGGAACTTATTGTTCCCTTTCAAAGAAACTTTAGAGATAAGCTAAGTTTGGAGGCATTCTGGCTCCCTCTCTCACTTTTGTAAACTAATTATTCAAATACGACTTTCTCTCTCTAAAGCTTCTTCCAGCTCCAGCCTATCGGCACAGTAGAGAAAACAACTTCTCTACTGTGCTATCGGTCCTCACTCCAATATAGTATCGAGCTTCGAGCATATAAGGGAAAATAGCCTTCTCTATTTTACAACAATGCATATGGTTTTTTCTCAACATGGGCGAGGGACGCGAGAGGCGTAGTAAACACTGTAGTAAATACCCACAAAACACAATAGAAAACGAAAGTAAACAATACGCAAATGATACTAAACGCCATATTAGAAAGGATCCCCTACGGGGATGAGATCATTATTTTGCACCAGCCAAGGAATCGGGGATTAATAATTTGCTTGTTTACAGTTGTCGCCCGAACAAACAAACAGCTGTTTGGCGACCTCTATTTTCCCCTATATTCTCGAAGGTCGAGCTCACTACTTGAGATCATTGGTCGACAACCGGCCTCTGTTGACCTTTAATGTTATCATTTACATAAACTCCTAAACTGCAAGAAAACAGAGAGGTACATTATTTTGTTATTTATTTTAATAAAGAAATTAATTATAAATCCTGTCACCCTATATTCTCCGCCAATTCTCCGTCAAAAAGGCATTCTCCGCAGGCAGTCAAATTCTCCGAAAAGCGGAGAATTCTCCGGCAATTGGCAACACTGGGTCACAGTTTAATTCCTCTACTGTGGTCAGGTAGCGCGTTTGCGAACAAAGCTCATGGTTTTAACAAAGGAAACAGAGATGGCGGCACTAGAAAAGTAAACAAAGATAAAAATGACATTACCTGCTTCAAATGCAAAAAAACAGGGCATTTTATGAACCGATGTCCAGAAAATAAGAAAAATATCAAAGATGATTCGTCTAATCAGTCTAGTGCATTTAATGCTGTGTTTCTGTATATTGACTCAGGATGTAGTGTTATCTTACATCTAGGAAATACTGGCTTAAAAATGTATCCAAAGAAGTCCAATTGAAGGAAATTACAGTGGCTAATGACAATAAACTAGCCGTAGAATGTGCAGGTGACGTAGAAATTACGACAATAGCTAACGACAAGCAACATTCAGTCACAGTTTGTAATGCTCTTTATGTGCCAGGATTAATGACAAATTTGTTATCAGTAATTAAAAACAAGAATAAAGTGATCTTTCGTGTAAATGGCTGCGACATTTACAACAGCAAACATCAGTTAATTGCTACAGCAAATTTAGTGGATAATGTTTACAAATTAAACTTTAAGGAGCCACAGTTAAATTTAGTAGGAGGTTTAGCAATTTCTGAAGAAATATGGCATAGGCGTTTTAGTCATCTAAATTACAAGGACTTAAATTTAATGAAAAATGGACTCGTTGATGGTTTTGAGTGTAAAGGTTCTTTGGTCAAAAGTGACTTTGACTTGTGTGAGGTTTGTTGTGAGGGCAAACAAGCAAGATTACCCTTTAATAATAAAGGAAATAGAGCAAGTTCTGAGTTGGAAGTGATTCATGGGGATTTATGCGGACCGATGGAAGAGACATCCCTCGGAGGCTCGAGATATTTTATGGCATTGGAAGATGACTACTAGAATGACTTTTGTCTAGTTTTTTAAAAGTAAGGATGAAGCCTTTGAAAAATTCAAGGAATTTAAAAACTATGTAGAAAATCAGAAAGGAAAAACAATTAAAATTTTCCGTAGTGATCAAGGTACCGAGTTTGATAGTATTCAGTTTAGGAATTATTATAAGCTACATGGAATATTGCATCAGCAAACAAATCCCTACACTCCTCAACAGAATGGAATGAGTGAGCGAATGAACCGTACCATTGTAGAAAAAGCTCGTTGCTTGCTGTATGATGCAAAATTGAAAAAGATTTTTTGTGCAGAAGCTGTAGCGACTGCAGTATACCTCAGAAACCGGTCTACAGTTTCAGGGATTGAAAAGACACCTTACGAGTTATGGCACAACAGAAAACCTGATGTAAGTGCAATAAGAATTTTTGGAAGTAAGGCCATGACCCTGATCCCAAAAGAGAAAAGAAAAAAATGGGATAAGAAATCAAAGAAATTGATTTTGATTGGTTTTAGTGACAACATAAAGGGGTATAGGTTATACGATCCTGTTGAACAGAAAATAATAACGAGCAGAGATGTAATAATTGAAGAAACTGTTAAAGAATCTAAGCAGACGATATTTGAACTACAGTAATCAGCAGATTGTGGGGGCAGAAATTAATCAACTAAATAATTTCTTTGATCAGAATTCTACATATTCTGAATCGGTAAATTCAACTAGTGATGAAGACTTTGTAATTGAATTGCCTGAAGAATTGCCACAAGAAAACACAGAAATAAGGAAATCCGAAAGAATAGCTAAACCAAAACAATTTGAGGACTATGTCACTTATGCTTGTGTGCAAGAATTCAGTTCTAGTGATGACCCAGTCACTGTCAAGGATGCTATGTCAAGACCAGATGCTGATTTGTGGAAGAAGGCTATGTCGGAGGAAATCCAATGTTTTGAAGCCAATGAAGCCTGGGAGTTGACAGATAGTCTACCAGATTCATCAACAGTTGTTCCATGTAAGTGGGTTTTCAAGCGAAAGACCAGTGAAAGTGGAGAAGTAAAACACCGTGCGCGTTTAGTTGCAAAAGGTTGTGTACAAAAAGCTAGTGTGGATTATGATGATGTGTTTTCGCCAGTAGTGAGACACTCTACTTTAAGGCTGTTGATTGCATTAGCGGTAAAGTTAAATTTAAAAATAACGCATCTTGATGTAAAGACTGCATTTTTAAATGGTATACTTGAACAACCCATATACATGAGGCAACCCGAAGGTTTTATTGTAAAAAATCATGAAAACAAAGTATACCGTTTAAAAAAGGCAGTTTATGGGTTAAAGCAATCGTCCAGAGCATGGAATGCTAGAGTAAATGAGGTTTTATCTGGTCTGGGCTATGCTAAGTCAAAACATGAATCCTGTTTGTTTATTAAAAAGAACAAAAATTTATGGACTTTAGTTGCATTATATGTAGACGATTTTTTTGTTTTCTCGAATGATTGTAAAGAAGTTAAGTCTTTAAAATCAAAATTAAGTTCAGTATTTGATATAAAAGACTTGGGTGAAGCTAAGCAATGTTTAGGTGTTAAAATATCTCGAGATTATAAAAACAAAGTTATTTTTTTGGATCAAGAAAATTATATTGATCAAATTTTGAAAAATTTTGGAATGGAAAATTGCAAAATTGCAACTACTCCTATGGAGACAAAGGTTGACGTAGAAAAAATTGTAGATTCTGGTACAAAATTAAACAATTTGCTCTATCAGAATCTCTTAGGAAGTTTAATGTATTTAGCCGTGTTAACCAGACCAGATATAACATTTGCGGTTAATTATTTGAGTCAATATAACAATAATTATTCAGAATATCATTGGCAATGTGCAAAAAGAATACTTAGGTACTTGAAAGGTACAAAGCATTATAAATTAAAATTTTCAAATTGTAATGATAATGATGTTTTCAATTTAGAGGGTTTTGTGGACTCTGACTGGATAAATGATCATGACAGAAAATCATATACTGGGTATATATTCAAACTTTCTGGGGGTCCCATTTCTTGGCAGTGTTGTAAACAGAAGACTACTGCGTTAAGTAGTACTGAGGCCGAATACATAGGTCTTAGTGAGGCATCTAAGGAAGCCATTTATTTAAAAAATATTCTGGGAGAATTAATTAATTTTGAGGGTAGCGTTATGATATATAATGACAACCAGAGTGCACAAAAACTGGCTTCGAACCCCATGTTTCATAAAAGATCGAAGCATATCGATGTAAGGTACCATTTTGTTAGAGAGTGTGTCTCGAACAATTTAATAACTATTCATTATCAACAAACTGATGAAATGGTAGCAGATATTATGACGAAGAGTTTGGCAAGAGTCAAGCATCTTTATTTTGTTAAAAAGTTAGGTCTTCAAATTTAAGATGGGCTCTTGATTATTTGAGATAGTGGGGGTGTTGGATATATCTCAAACAATTAAAGTTAAAAACAGATATGGCAACACTGTATACTGTCAATTGTTATTTTTCCTTAATGTGGTAGCTCTGTTCTAACTATGAATAAATCAGTCGTTGCTGTTACTCAGACGAATACGGTGGCTTTCTTTTACCCTTCCAAGATTTGTAACACAGTTTAATTTTAATCATGCCAGTACCGCAGCAGCAATACACAGAGAGAAAAGAAATTGTGTCAGCCCTGTTTTAGTTATGTTGAGAATTTATACCATAAAACACTTAGAGTATGTTAACTTGGAATATAACAATAGATCACACAACACTTCATAAATGTTTCGCCAACCAAGTTAGCATTTTGTGTCTTGAGTGATTAACAAAGTTTTTCTTCAGATGATACCAGCTTGGCTGGCGAACCTACCATGTGACAGGTACATTTTAAAACAAATGTACATTCATCATTCACTTTGTACTGTAGGGTGTAGTACATAGAGGGATGTCTATACAACATTCAATTATGTATGTACCGACAACATACATTTAGGAGCGTCAGAATTACTGCACGTCTTTATAACATCATACGAATATCCATATTCGCATATTAGCTTATGTATGCTGTATGTATATTATATAGTAGTACATATCAAATTCATCACGTTATTTTCACATTATGTATCATTGATGAGGGTATAATATGCACGAATATACAAATAGGTACTTTAATTTAAACCCTCCAAGTGTTGTTTTCGAGGTGTTTTTTTTTTACTTCGGATTTTACAATGGCCGGATCAACACTTGCTGTGTATTGTATATTAAATTAAATTCTTTATTACCCATTATGTGACACATTACATGCATATTTGGTAAGTCAAAACTAATGCAAAAGTAGTAAATATGGGTAACATATTATAAGTATAGGTCATATAAATTGTAAATATTATAAAAAGGTACAACACGGACAGTACGAATGTATGTATAACAAGGTACAAAATATATTAAAATCACAATATGTGATATGCATATTAAACAATTCCTAATTGTCTGAAATTTTGTTGCATAACATTAAAACAAATATTCTGAATCGTACTGCTTTGAACCTGTAATATAGACTACCTATTAGGTTTAAATGGACATGTTAACGTTTTCTTAAATTTTAAGGATTTAAGTCCTCGAGAATAAAAATGTGGTTTGTTTTCTTAATATCTCATACTATCAGGTGAAAAAAATAAATAAATCCGGAAATATTATGTAAGAAAACTTGTTTCAGCTGTAATACGAGGAAATCCAATGGGAAATACGAACTGCCATAACAGGTTTGGTACGATCTTTTGCTAATCGAGAAGAGGAAGAAGATAATTAAAAGCAAAGAAGAACAGAAATAAGATCAGGAGAAGATATATACGTTGGAATATGAAATGTATTTTATTATGTTCAGAGAACTGCGTTTTGATGATTTTTAATGTTAACGTATTGAATAAATCTTAATTTTTTTCTTAGTAATTTGGACTAATGGACTCAGTTCTTAAGAAATAATGTGTCAAGACTTCATAGAAATGTACCGGTTTTCATTTTTTTAGAAGGGGCAAATCTAAAAACCACGTTATATTTATTTAATCAAAATTTCATTTAGACATTCCCAAATATGTCAGTTGACAATTCTAATCAAGCAGTATGTGTTACATGATGCATGTGGTTATTAACGTACATGGGTAATATGTAAAAGAAGTTTTGAATATAAATATGCATATGGTGGTAACTTAATTTTTAAACTAGCAAAAAAATTTTAAACAGAAAAATTCTATCTTAAAGGTAATGGGTCGTTATTTATAGCCTAATTAAGTTGCAGGTGTCCCATATCGTTATGTTCAAATTTTGGGAGCATAGATTTAATTGTAAGATTAAAAAACAAAGGTGGTAGTGCGATTTTTATTCGTTTCGAAGTTACAGGCCTATTCAATATATGAACAGTAAATAAAAAAAAAAAATTAATCATATGGGAATAAATGACAAAAAACGAACCATTTGACCACGGATGACAGATGCTTTTTTTGTATTTACTGGTCAAAAATTTTATAGTCCTATAACTTCCATGTCTCGAAAACATTGCTATAATGAAAAATACAAATTTTAAAAATGAGTAAGGTTTTAATGTCGTCCTCTGTATTTGCACTATTATTAACTTGTTATTTTTAGTTGCATTGGTTGATTCGCAAGTATTGTAGATTGGTTTGCAGATTATAATGTTGAAAACAAAAAATTTAAATGTAGCATATTTCTTTTGCATGGAACATCTTCTATATTTTCAGATATTTCCAAAAAAAATTGTTTTAAATACTGAACAAAAAAAGTATAATAACCCGAACAATAGAAAAATTATGACGAATTTATGAAGAATTATGTTTTTTAAATTTAGAAATATAATTTTCAGTGTGTCAAAATGAACACCTTATTTTTGTTCCGATTTTAATCTTCCGAAATATTTGAAAATATACGAGGCATTTCATTTTAAACATTAGTTAATTTCTAACTTTAGCTGATTTGTGTTATGTATAAATATACATAAGTGTGTGTGTCTCTGATGTCTATGGAGGATCTAGTCACTCGAGTCTAATAGGCTCCTAGAGGAGCCGTGGTTGCTTGAACAACATTTCGACAGAATCATCGGTCATCTTTAGGTTCTCGCTGGCAGCTGCTTACTACAGACCATCTTTACATGAACTGAGCTTTTCTGAACTAAGTCAGTTCAAATAAAGAGAAACCTCAGTAGATAGAGTAAACAGCTAAATGTCTTTGGTCACACAAATGATGTACATTGGCATTACATCGGTCTATGCTTAAATAACTGAATCGTCCAGATTACTTTTGAAAGTCAGACCTGCATTGCACTATGCACTACCCATATGTAATTCTGTCGTTGTTTAAGCAACCATGTCCCCTGCTCCAGGGGTAAACTGCTATATAGGAGCTTCCTAGGTAGTGCGTAGTGCAATGCAGGTCTGACTTTCAAAATTAATCTGGACGATTCAGTTATTTAAGCATAGACCGATGTAATGCCAATGTACATCATTTGTGTGAACAACGACATTTCACTGTAGGCGAACCTTATCTAAACATTATGTGATAGTACGTAAGTCCAGCATTGGTAGTCAATCGTTACTTCTTCGAAAAGTACAGAACAACGGCATCTTGCCTGAAGAGGACCATTAAGTTTGATGGGTTTAAATCGGAATTAAACGTCGGGCCGCTTAAGTCGTAAAAATAGTGGCCGCCGGCGCATTTTGATTCTGGAGATGCATTGGAAGCCAACATTGTACCAACGTTTCGTTTTCCGGCAAGGGGTTATTCCCCCGACAGCGGCCCAATGTAAATGTGTTTGTTGGGAACAGTCTTCTTCTTTGGGACGGTTTTTCTTGCTTTTAAAATCCTTCTGTAACCAAGCTCCCGAATATGTTCTCTTTCATCGACAAGCATTGCTAACGCACCCAGAGAATGTTCTATTCTCTGGGTGCGCAAAGAACTCATTTCGTTCTATTACTGGATCAACAACTTTAAATAATTTGTCGGATAAATATCGTGATGTTTGTGTTAAATATCGGCGGCCCTAAGGGCAAATTAATTAATGTGACAGCGACAAAGTTTATGGAATAGTTTAACAGACTGATAATTATAAATTTAATAATATTTCTATATATTAACGACTGTCAATAGACGTGTTGACTTACCCCAATGATTAGAAGAGTTCCTTGAATGCATGCACAGGAGCGGCGAGTAAAATAGATCCTCTCTTTTCTTTAATTTTGGTGAAAAACACACTTCTTGTAGAGGACGATGTGGACTGTATCGAGTTTAATTAATTTCTAGTTTTGTCAGCCATTACGGGAGGCAAGCCGCGACGAGAATTGACAGTATTGCGCGTGGAGATTCAAAATAAATTAAGTATTGCCAAACAATTAGGTGTTTTCACTGTATGCAAATTTGCTTTTTTGATATTATTAAAATGAAGTATTCCATACATTAAAGCACATACCGATATTTAAACACCATTCTTTCATCTACCAATTTAAAATTTCAACAAATAAATATCAAAACTGAATAACTGAACGGGTATTATACAAAACGGGCTGTGACGTCATCGGTTGCATTAACATAACCTCAACTTTTAGGTTTTTTAAGTTTATTATCATTTTTAATGATTATATCCGCACTACTCATTTGAAACAAGTATGGCTCCAAGCAAACATTTAAAAATTGACGCATATGATGTCTCAATATTGTTGATTACTAAAAATGGGCTGCTAATTATAGGTTGAATTTCCAACCTACAAAAATCGCCTTATTTTATTGGGAGAAGATATTTAAAACTTTATGAACATTACATTGAACGAGATTTTAGTTGAAAATACGATAACCAAATGGAAATTTTCATAATAGTGACATATTACTCGGAAATTTTTAAAAGATATGTATTTTTGAGGTTAGATGTTTATAACCGATGACGTCAACAATATAGCTTAGTGTTTTGGGCGGTAACATTTTAATTCAAATTTAAAAATACATTTTCTTGGATATTACTCAACTGGTTGTGGAAATTCAAATGTTTTTAGTTATAATTAAGTATTACCTTCACAGTCAATGAGATTTTCAAATTTGTGAAAACACCGAATTGTTGAAAGAATAATAATAATAATAACTAATAACCTAAATCTAAAATAAAACTAAACTAATTTTGCGATTACTTAACAGTTTGGATTGCTTGAAAGACATATTTTGGCATGTATGACATACATGCCTCTGTGGTTTGCCATAATAAAGAGCAAATATTTTACTGACGGACCAAAACATGTCTTCAAGCAATCCAAACATCACGATATTTATCCGACGAATTACTTAATGTTGATCTAGTAATAGAACGAAATGCGTTTTTTGCGCACCCAGAGAATGTTCTGTTGGCAATGCTTGTCGCTGAAAGAGAACATATTCGGGAGCTTGGTTATAGAAGGATCTTAAAAGCAAGACAAACCGTTCCAAAGAAGAAGTCTGTTAGAAATTTCATACCACCGAAAATAAACTTTCAAGTTTTCGATTACAGTGAAATTATTAATTGGAATTCTTGTGTGTTGTATCCTCCCCCGATGTTGCGGGACCTAAGTGAAGATGATATTAAATTACTCATCAATTCTGACACTAAGCCCATCAGAGAAATACAAAAGTTTCCCTGTCACACCCAGAGGCTGTGGAGAGCAAGAGGAAACTTGTGACGGAGGCCTCGAATAAAGTATGTGAACATGAAGCTAGAGATGGCTATATCCAAGCAACACTGAAGTCTAGATCGGTTATGCCTCATTTCTCCAAAAAAATCAGACCTTAAATGTGTAGTAGATATAAAAAAGAAAAAGTCAAAAACACAGTCAGTACATAGTACCGTGGCTGTCACTTTGCTTTGTTTGTACTACAGCAGCCATCTTTTGTTGTGGTAGGTTAGGGTCTTGGCCGGCCTAAAGGGCACCTTACATGTTCAGTAATAATGTCATTTCAGCATATCATCACAGAAACATCATTACTAAAAATTTCCCCGTCATTCCCAGTCACTTTTCTGTATGGTGGTAATCAGGATAAGTTGTAGAATGTAACACTACAGATCATAGTACAGTTCAGACCATATTTCGGGCCAGTACGGACAGTTCCTCTAGAGTGAGATAACTGCGCTACTACTGCACATTTGAAGAAAAAGGATAGTCTGACGTGTCATCTCCGCACTCATCATCTCGCCTAAAAGCTGTATATTAAGGAACCTCATACTCTACAAATCTTGACACCAGTGCAGCTCAGTGTTACACTTTTAGTGCAAAGCAATGGACCTATTTTGTTTATTATAAATGTTAGCTTTGTTCAAAAATCCTCCCCTATCTGCACCAGTGCAAATGTATCTCCCTTCAACTCATGTATATTCTCATTTCATCTTCTATTATCTGTACTAGTGCAGATAGTGTAGACTTTTTGAAGTTTAAAAAGTCTACACTATAGGTTTGTTCAAAATTTGAACAAACCTGTTATAATAATAAAAGTAAAATATGTGGCCCTGTGAAAGTCTAAAATATTCAAAACGACTTGGTTTGTTAAACACTATAAAATTGTTAGGTTTTTAACTCGTTTTTAATCAAAAATTAGTTTTCATTCGTAAATTTCATTATCTTTTCTTTTTCTTATTTTCAAGTGTTTAAATATTTATTATAGATTTCCAACTTCTGAGGAAATTTTTCGTGCACGGTTGCATACACTTGGCAAACAAGATGAAAACGTTAGTCATAGAGCGTACCAAATTTGTCTGTTCAGACCATTTTAAACCTGAGGATTTCGAAATGGTAGCACACAAACGCACCTTAGAACAAATGCAATCCCTGTTTTGCATCTCCATCAGGATCACAAAAACCATGAAAACAACATATGTTAGTTGATACATCAACCGATATGCCTAATACACGTTTTCTAACTACTTCACCCAGAAGAAAACGGAAACTTGTGGTTTTGTTAGATGAATCGGTGTCGCCTCTGATGTCGCCAACAGTTCATAGCGCAGTAATAATGGAACCATTAGATGATGATGATTCAAGTGCCAGTAGAAAAAGAGAGCGAGTCTAGTTGGAAAGTTGTTATTCGTAAGCATTTCATTATAAAATTTAGGCAGGGACAGGAATTTTTTTATAATAAAAACTTATAATGTGAATAAAAAGTATATTTAAATTTTTAAAATATGTCGTAGTTTATCATATAAATATTTTTCAGCAAAACTACATGAAGTTCAGAAGAATATGACTTTGTTGTTGGCCAGCAAGCTTGAGAAAAATATAAGGTGTGGAGGAAACAGGCAAAAGAGGTGAGTGTTTTATTATATTGCCTTTTCTAAATAATTATTATTGTTTCAGGTTAATCTGGCAGCCCAGATGTTAAGTTATAAAGTTGCGAAGGCCCTTTTGATTTTAAAAGGTGATCGATTTAAAGCATCCACATTTTTAAGAATAAGGATATTTGCACAATTAAACTTTATTTATTTTAAATTTTAGCACTTTAGTGTCAGGGTTATATATGCATTATTTTAATATAAAAACGTATATCTTTTTTCTTGTTCCTAAGTATATATCATTAAAATGTAATAATTCAGTTAATACATTTTATTTTTATTGTACTACAAAGATTATTCCGTTTTGGTCCACGTTCATTTAATAAATCTTTATTCCCGCATGCCTAGATATTTTTATTCCCATTTTCGGTCCTATAAAATATATTGGAGAATGCTGCACATTGTGTAGACAGATTTCATAACAATTTAAATTGGGTGCATGCAGATGTAAGGAAATTATATCATGGACGCATACGTGATGCCAGATCCTGCGACCAGAAGCATCAAAATGGCAGCGCCCTATGTTGCAAGTGTCGGTCGTCTCTCTTGCACGGTATATTTCGTTGTTTCCTAAACCTAAAGCATTGGAATGCGCGTCCAGTATGTTATTTATTTCGATATTTAATCTATATAGGTATGTGGTTTAATCATAGAGATCATATATACAGATTTGGCAAATGTAGTTTTACACGTGTCCTAAGATAAATGAGAGCAAGAAAGAAAACAGAGAAATAAGAAAAGGAAAGATGGAATATTTCCACTACAATGCGCACAAGGTTAGATGCGATAGGTACTGATGCATATCCCCAGGGATGTGTACCGCATATAATTAATATTGCATTACCCACATGCCATACAATATCCTTGGTGATATGTACAATAATTGTACATTGGTACTTGCCGAACTCTTTTACCTGCCAAATTATTTCCATGTGCATTGCATAGTACTGACTCTCCCTTCCAGTTATGTCATACGATATACATAAGCTTACATGGGTATTGCTTATTATTGGTTATTTCGGGAATATAATGAAGTATTGTTTGAATTATTATTACAAAAAATATCTGCAATGTCGGGGCGGCCTAAAAAATTTTGCAACTTGCTGTTGAACAATTGAAATGTGAAATACAAAAAGAAACCTAACCTGAAGTGTATAGTGAACATATACCAGTAGAATTAGAAAACAGTAATAATGAAAAGAATTCAAAGGAGAATATTTCACCTATAGAGGCCTCACAGACAGAAATGATGATGATAGATCACAACAGCTGAATTAGGATTTTCAGAGAAGTCCAGAATGAGATCTTGGAAAGAAACGAACAACTGAAATTTACTAATTCATGGGCTTGCTTAATTTATATCAGTCGAAAGATCCTCATTTTCATAACGAGCTTATTTTATCAACGTTCACCCAAGACAGATTTTTATTGACTTTGAAATTTATTCATTTTGCAAACAATGAAACTGCCGACGAGAAAAATAGGATATACAAGTTTGGAGCAGTTCTAGCAATTTTATTGAACAATTATAGAGCCACATTCAATCCGGGAAAAATTCTAGTTATAGATGAGTCAATGATTCCATTCAGAGGGCGCCTGCATTTTGGCCACTATATAATAAATAAGACTCGTAACTATGGAGTCAAATTATATAAATTGCGTGCCCTAGATGGATTTACATATAACATTAAAATTTATACTGGAAAGGGAGACACAAATGCAGATTTAGGACGTACCCAATAACCCAATTCATTGTTTTGAAGCTTTTAGAATCAGTCGAGCCTAAAGGTAAAAACACAAAGAAAACAGGCAACCTGCTTACTGGTAGTCAGCGCCTATAAGCGCCAATAATTAAGTACGCTTTTAAAAGGGTAAGAACACAAAGAAAGCAGGTTACCTGCTTAATGGTAGCCGGCTTTGTCTATGTACGGGAACGTTTAAAAGCGTACTTAATTATTGGCGCTGACTACCACTAAGCAGGTTGCCTGCTTTCTTTGTGTTTTTACCCTGAGGAAGGAAGAATTATCTTCTTACTCTGGAATTGAATTGACTGGGAAATTATATGATATGAAAATGCTCTATTGTGGTACTTTACGTTCTAATAGAAGAGGATTGCCACCAATGGTCTCCGAAAAACTTAAAAAGGGCGAAATTGTGGGAAAACAACACAAAAAAATGTGAGTTATCAAATGGGTAGACAAACGAGGTGTTCTTATGATTTATAGTGATTCAACATGTATATTTTCATTTACTTATAATTCTCTATTTTATATTTCGTCTCAACTCAGGGAAACAAAATAGAAAGAATGAAGAAGTTCTCAAACCTAATATGTTATAGATTACAACAAGGCCAAAGCGATCAAATGTCCTCGTATCATTCAGTTTTGCGCAAAAGCATGAAGTGGTACAGGTTAGTCAACTTTCATTCTTTATTTTTTGAAAATATGTAATTATATTTTTAATTCTAGAAAAGTAATATTTGAGCTATTATTTGGTACCACAGTAGTAAATGCTTGGGTAGTGTATAATATGGTTTCACAGACAAACCTATTTAGAAGGCAGCTAGCAGACGAATTGATGCAACACAAAGAATAAGAAGAATTGGAAGTACAATCGCAAAAAGGGCTTGTCAGGCAAATAAAAAGAGAACTCACTCTTTTGTAAAACCGGAGAGTCCAGGTAGAAAGGTTTGTATAGGATGTTATAAAAAACTAAGATTGACAATATCAAGTCGGAAAGCGGATAAAAAAGTTCGTCGAATAATAAGTTTTTGTAATGATTGTCCAAATATGCCAGGTTATTATTGCCTGCCGTGTTTCAGTGAATCACATCAATGAATCATATTACGGGACAATGAATTTTATTTCTCTATTCTACCCCCCTGAATATGAAGTTTTCTTAATTAGATCAAAGTGCGATGCCACACCCAAATTAGTTAGTATTTTCACTAAAAAATTTTTTTGTCAAAACTGTTTACGAATCAAGTAATAAATATAAAAAAAACGTCATGGTTTATTACATATCCCCGGGGATCTGTAACGCATCAAAATTGTTATCGAATCAAATGACTAATTAGTAAATATAAAAAAAAACGTCACAGTTCGTTACATATCCCCGGGGATCTGTAACGCACAAACATAATACATGCTTGCATATCACCGGGCATATGTAATGCAGCCTGAGACAAACTAACAAATTTCTGTACAGCGGCTAAGGTCTTAAAGCGCCAGAACTAGTCAGTAAAGTAATCCAATATTGTGCGATTTCTTGTAGTTGGGGTAGGTGACAGATAAACGTCAACATACATTTTTCAATGCTTGTGACATAATAGGACTGATTATTACTTTTTAACACGCTTCTATTAGCTTGACCTGTAACAATGTAAGCAAATCTTACAACTCACTTTACAGCCACTTTTAATTGTCATATCAATTTGAAACTTTGTAAACTTATGCAATTCTGGAAGCAATACAATAATATGGTAGGTACCAAAAACCATGTTTTTTAGTTTTTTAAACTATATTTTTTTTAAATTCAGAATTGTACTGTCGTGAGCAAAATTAAATAGGACAACTATTTTTTTCTAATGTAAATCTGTCTTTATTTGAACATGCAGATGTATCAAATGAATTATGACAACTAACTGACAATGTCACAAAAATTAAAGTTAGATGTACACAACTAGATTTTAGCAAAAATACGTTATAAGACTTGTCTTATTTAATTTTGCTCACGACAGTACTATCACTATAAATATTGCTAAAAATAATGGTTTCCTCACAAAAAATTATTCATTGTAACATTTTTTAATGCCACTTACAATTATTTAAAAAGTAGAGTTGATTAATCTTAATTTCTGGATTTAAAAAAAACTTAATATGCACCTTGGCGCTAAAGTTTTTTTTTATCACTTATTTGGTTTATGTGCCGAGGTCCGTAGGGTTAATTTCCACATCCTGATAAAAAAATGTAACTTTAGTACCTAGATACATAAATACCAATTAATAAAAAAAAATCCGTGGTGGATTGGATTCGATCCTCCGATCTTTGGTTTACAAGCACAAAACTTTAACACATTAGGGCTATTGGTACATTTTTACGTGTTTACAATATGATCTACATATCTCCAGGCGAGAAATACAGATCAGCTATTCTGGTAAATAGGAAATGGGACATTGGGAGGCATGCATGCATGCCTCCCAATGTCCACTGCATACTCCTTGTGGGTATGCGCAGTTCCTATGTATCGCTGGTCTATTTCTATATTATGATGTCTAGGTTTAATTTACATTTATATTGAGGGAGAAACTAGAAAAGTAGGTGTGGCACTTGCACCCAACATTATTCGACCTTGTAATTGTAAGCAACTAGTCCACCATGGGTCATTTTAACTTAAAGGTATCAAATTTGCCAATAATTTAAAAATGTATAGAACAGCATTTGCTCTGTTTTTAAATCTAATTTAATTTATTAGTACTTATACAGTAATAGGACTAATAGATTTGACTCCAGCTAATAATAGAGCATTGATAAAAAAACTATTCAGTCATTAATTGTATCCCTCAAAGTAGTACTCTACTGCAACTAGGGCCAACAAATTCACCCCCACTGCGTCCCTCGCGTATTAAGGCTAGGATTTAGGTACGTGTTTGTTTACGTAGGACACGGTGTGATACAAAGTTATCGTTTGTGAAGAATATCAAATTAAATTTAAAAAACGCTACACACATAATTAGTTAAAGGTTTGGAGTATTATTCGAAGAAAGATAAAATTGAAATATCTTGAGGAATTTTGGACAAATAATTAAATAAAGTACCGTATTCTCTACTGTTCTATCTCTCACAAATCTGTTAGAAATAAAATACACCGTGAACACAAATCATCCCACTATTTCTTCATATAATAGCATGGATATTTAGCATAATTTTCATGTAATGTTTAAACAACATAAATATATAATTTTTGTAAACGATAATTAAACAAATTTTCTGTGAAATAATGCAATGGACACGACTGCCATTCTAGCGGGGTTACACATTAGTAGCTGTCTGTTATGATGTCGGTAAAACGCAACTGAAAATTAGTTTGGACATTGTCTAATAGGTAGCAGGCCATAAAATCGCAAAAACAAACATATATATACACCCGCAGAGCCGTACTAGAATATTTCCGATATTATTTTATGATGAATTGTGAAGTAAAGATATTATTTAAATTACATAATGAAATATGATAATAATTTGTATGTTATTAAGTTTTAGATAGTCTCAAGATAATTTGCTAAATCTGATTGAGATGGATAATTAAACCAGTCAGGTTTAAAAAATCGTGGCAATTTTGTTAATTGAAAACGCACTTTATAGATTATAAATAAATATAGTAGTGCTCCATTCTATTAGGACTGAAGTGTGTGTACTGTCAAAGATGTTATCTGATATTTTAGAGTTTGGGGATCAAAAGAACAAAAATTCCAAAATAAATTTTTTCATGAATAAAATTTTAGTTAACATGAAAAATAAGTAGAATCTTGAAGACCCTTTGAATACCCTTTAAGGTATTAAAAAAACATCTGTAAAGGTATTTACACAAAACTTCCCTCTCTGTTTGGCATCCTTTATTTATAAATTATTATTTCTGTTGAATGACTGCCATGACTGTGTATTTTTGTTATTCAAATCAGTTTTTTTCTGGAAATAGTGACAATAATTTCGAATATCGCTTATCGGAGGTCGGGGGTGAAATTATTTTCTCATCTCGACGCCGACCGTACATAGCGTAGGGAGTAAATATTACTGGCATACCCTCTCTGATATCGGAGATCGAGGGAAGGGCGACTAGATTTCCTCATATAATAATTATTATTTGTTCTTCTGTGTTTCGGCGCCTGGCGTCATTTTTGTAAAACTTGTGTATTTGATAAATTTTGATACCTCATATTGTTGCATTTTTGCGTCTCGACGCCGATTGACGCACAACGTCGTTTTTGGAAATCTTGTGCATTTGATAAATTTTTGATATCTAGATTCATATTCTTGCATTTTTACGTCTCGACGCAGACCGACGCCTAGCGTCGTTTTTGGAAGACTTGTGTATTTGATAAATTTTGATACCTACAGCAATGTTGTTGCATTTTTGCGTCTCGACGCCGACTGACGCCCAGCGTCGTTTTTGGAAAACTTCTGTATTTGATAACGTTGATACCTAGATTCATATTCTCGCATTTTTGCGTCTCGACGGCGACCGACGCCTAGCGTCGTTTTTGGAAAACTTGTGTATTTGATAAATTTTGATACCTACAGTAATATTGTTGCATTTTTGCGTCTCGACGCCGACTGACGCCCAGTGTCGTTTTTGAAAAACTTCTGTATTTGATGATTTTGATACCTATATTCTTATTCTCGCATTTTTGCGTCTCGACGCCGACTGACGCCCAACGTCGTTTTTGGAGAACTTCTGTATTTGATAACGTTGATACCTAGATTCATATTCTCGCATTTTTGCGTCTCGACGGCGACCGACGCTTAGCGTCGTTTTTGGAAAACTTGTGTATTTGATAAATTTTGATACCTACAGTAATATTGTTGCATTTTTGCGTCTAGACGCCGACTGACGCCCAGCGTCGTTTTTGGAAAATTTCTGTATTTGATCATTTTGATACCTAGATTCTTATTCTCGCATTTTTGCGTCTCGACGCCGACTGACGCCCAGCGTCGTTTTTGGAGAACTTATGTATTTGATAATTTTGATACTTAGATTCATATTCTCGCATTTTGCTTGTGTATTTGATAAATTTTGATACCTACAGTAATATTGTTGCATTTTTGCGTCTCAACGCCGACTGACGCCCAGCGTCGTTTTTGGAAAACTTCTGTATTTGATAACTTTGATACCTAGATTTATATTCTTATATTTTTGCGTCTCGCACCGACCGACGCCTAGCGTCGTTATTGGAAAACTTGGGTATTTGATAAATTTTTATACTTAGATTCATATTGTTGCATTTTTGCATCTCGACGCCGACTGACGCCCTGCGTCGCTTTTGGAAAAACTTGTGTATTTGATAAATTTTGATACCTACATTCATATTCTTGCATTTTTACGTCTCGACGCCGACCGACGCCTAACGCCGTTTTTGAGTATTGTGTACGCCGAGTGACGCCCTGCGTCGCTTTTGAAAAAACTTGTGTATTTGATAAATTTTGATATCTACAGCGTGTCGCACTTTTCATGGAGCCACCCTCATATCTCGCTCATCTGATATCCGAATCTTTTTCAATTTTGGTGGTGAATATATACCTATAAAGTGAGACTTTAGACGTAACCACATTTGATTTTAGTCAGAGGCGTCCGATTCTAGGATGTAGAAAGGGGTCGATTTTCAAAAAAAAAGTATTAGCAATTTTTTTAGAAAAAATCTAGTAAGATATTCTTAATTAGCACCTTTGGAAACCCATTTGTACAAGATTACATCGTAGTGGGTTCAAAGGTGTTTGAGATAGGAGCCTTAAAAAATGCAATTTTTTCAAGTAAAAATAATTTCTATCTGCAAAACGGATTCTCAAATGAAAAAAAATCATTCTTCATTTTTTGTTCAGAATAATGTATTGTACTAGTTTGAATTGATTTTACAACAAAATAATTATTTATTTAAATAAGGCAAAAATTAGAAATTAAAATAAATGAAACTAAAATAAATAAATAAATAAAAGCAATTGACACTAGTAATATTTTTTGCTTTCACGGCATACTTAGGTCTTTATTGAAGATTATTCGTTAAAAAAATGGTAAGCATGTACGAATTAGAATTTTGGCCTTATTAAATAAATAATTATTTTATTGCAAAATCAATTCAGACTAGTAAAATACATTATTCTGAACAAAAAATTAAGAATACATTTTTTCATTTGAGAATCCGTTTTACAGGTAAAAATTATTTTTAGTTGAAAAAATTGTTTTTTGGACGGCCCCTATTTCAAACACTTTTGAACCCACTACGATGTAATCTTGTACAAAGAGATTTCCAAAGGTGCTGATTAAGAATATCTCAGTAGTTTTTTACTGAAAAAATCGCTAATAGATTTTTTCGAAAATTGACTCCTTTTTCCATTCTAGAATCGAACGCCTCTGACTAAAATCAAATGTGGTTAAGTCTAAAGACTCACTTTATAGGTATATTTTCACCACCAAAATTTCAAAATATTCGGATATCAGATGAGCAAGATATGAGGGTGGCTCCATGAAAAGTGCGACACGCTGTAGATTCATATTCTTGCATTTTACGTCTCGGCGCTGATCGATGCCTAGCGTCGGTTTTGTAAAACTTGTATATTTCATAAATTTTGATACCTAGATTAATATTCTTACATATTTACGTCTCGACGCTGACCGACGCCTAGCCTCGTTTTTGTAAAGCTTGGCTTGTTGATAAATTTTGATGAAAATGAACTTGGCTAACTTGCAAGTCTGGCATGAAATTTATAAAATCTGAAAAATTTATAAGTGATAGAAATAGAGAACGTATAGATACTAATGCCAAATTTTCAGAAAGATGTTAATATTTCAAAATAACTTACACGCAATCGTCATTTTTTTAAACAAATGTAATCTGAAAAATTGTGGCAAGTGACATTCCCAAAACTAAACAAAAAATTCGACAACTCAACCAAAAATATAGCATCTGTTAAACGTGACATTTGCCCCAAATGACTTTCTGACCAAAAAAGTCTGTCCAAAGAAGTTGACTAAAAAAGTTGACATCTGTCAAAAGTGACATTTTGCCCCAATTGACTTTCTAACAAAAAAAATTGACATCTTCCAAAGTGACATTTGTCTAAATTTTCGTTTACAAAAAAATTAACCTAAAAATTGACATCTGTCAAAACTGACATACGTAACCTAATCTAAATTTAAAAATAACATTTCGTAAACTCAAAATTTTTGTTTAGTATCTGATGTTGTTACTAAATGAGGCAGAAAAAAAGAAAAGCTATATGTATAGAAGCACTATTTATTTAAAGAATAACTTTTTTTTCTTCTTCATTTAGTATCTGATGTTTTTTAGAATTTGAATGTTTAAAGTACCTAAGATCCATTGAAATTGATTTTCTGAATTAATATTTACTAGTTGGGAAAAGTACAAACGCGTTTGTTACTTCTCGACAACCGACAATTTACAGATGGGGCTATTCTCCTTATGACGACAGTATGGCTTTTTTGTTAGAAATGAATGGTGAAGAAATGTGAGATCGTGCGAACAAGACTATAGCGACACGCCCACCCCGACGCGTCGCGTCGTACCCGCCATACGCATTCTAAGGAGAGTAAAAATTCATCTCTTTTAAGCGGAAAAATTTTAATAATCTTAAATACAGGTCTGTGGTAGAACATAGTAAACAACGGTGCCGCTTCAGGTACGTTTATTCAGTAGGTATTTCCTTTGATTCAAATACCGCTCATTTTTTGTTCTACTGTCCACTCTTATTGCCTAGACTATATATTGTAGTTACAAATGATATAATGTAAGAACTTGCCGATAAAGTAGCTAAAGGACAAAGCGACCGACAAAAGTGCTTGCTACACTTCTCACTTTGTCTCTCTTTTATATGTTTTTCTCTAGAATGCTAGTAATATTCTCAAAAATGTAAATTATTCATAATTAACCCATTTTTATTTCCCTGTTTAAAAGGAGTAGGTATAATGAAAAATATCAATATAAAATTAATTTAGTGGTTGGTTAGATTTTCCCATTTTTATATACATATGCAAAGCAATTTTATATGTTTTTATAAAGATGAAATGCATATTTTTGAATTGCCCTAAAATGTTCCTGTTTCCTATATATGTACAATGTACAAAAGTGTTATCCACTTATTTTACTTCCACATCCAGTGGAACTATAGTAACGTCAAAAAAAATTTAAAAAATTTTTATTGTTCAAATAGGCTTAGAATGTCATGAAACGTCGAGATTTTAAGTTTGAGCGAAAAAAAAAATTCTGTCTGTCGGTCTGTCTAACTTTTTTTTGTGCGCACGTTTACTCTGGAACCGTATAAGATATTGACTTGAAATTTGGTACACATATGTACTTTAACAAGATCTAGAACTAGATTATATTTTCATCTTGTTCCGTCGAAGGGTTGGGGGGAAATTGGGGGAAATTTGGGGTAAATAGGTAGATCAAGCAGGTAAGAGTCCATAAAATTGGTATTTAGTATATACAAGAGAAGCTAAGGTCTCAAAAAAAATTTTGGCATTAGCCACCATTACCACACTCACCCCATTATTAAAGGGGATGAAAAAAAAATGTAATTTAGTGTGTGTACAAGAACCGGAAACCTCAAAATACTCTTTTACTTCATCCACCCCCACCCCACTACCGATGTAGGTATCGTTTTATGGTATCGTTTTGGGGTAGAGGATTTCAAATATTATATTATTAACGTTCCATAAACAATTATTTCCACATACGAAATTTTTTCGTTGTGGAAGTGGATGTGGAAGTAATGATTCCTTGGGCAGCGGTTTTTATGGTAACATTAATAAGGGTATATTATTATACTCTTCGCAAAAACAAAGAGTACGGCACATTTCTAAAATCGTAAATATCGCTCGTAGAGAAAATTTTTTTATATCATTGTGTTAGTGAACGTATTTTGAACAACTTTCAAAATGTCCGTCCGTCACGTTTCTTGTAATCACGATAACTTAAGAAAGAAAAGTCCGATTGTATTGAAATTTGGAAAGTAAGTTTATGATTTTTGAAGGAAATCGATCAGTAAATAAAAAAGTTATTAATTATTTAATTTAATAAAATATATTTTCTCTTAATTTTTGTTGCTTGTACTTAAATAGAAATATTGCGAAATGTTTTTTTCTTTATGAATTTACGAATTTCATAGAACTGAGTTGAAATATGTATAATTCTCGAAAGATATATATCACAGACAATCAATTTCCAATATGTGATGGTGCAGCAGCCAAAGTTTTAGGTTCTCACATAAATGTATAAAAACTGTTAATAAATTGTTATTGATTGATTGGGTTGCAATCCAAAGATTGTGTGTTCGAATCCCACACAGGTTGGATTTTTTTTTTCATTTTTTTTTTTATATAATTTTTTTCACAACAAAGATGGTATCACAAAATTTAGGATGTCCAAAAACTAATATTATTTAGAAGAAAACTACGAAGAGTATCCTATAGAATGTGTAACAATTATATAAAAACCGCTGCCCAAGGAATCACTACTTCCACATCCTGATTTTCCATCCAAGTCTCTTATAAGGAACAAATTTTGTATGTGGAAATAATTATTTATAGAACTTTAATAATATAATATTTTGAGGCTTTTGGTTCCTGTATATACACTAAATCACATTTTTTTCATCCCCTTTAATAATGAGGTAGGGGTGGCAATGGGGGTGGCTAATGCCAAAAATTTTTTTGAGACCTTAGCTTATCTTGTATACACTAAATACCAATTTTATGGACTCTTAACTGCTTGATTTACCTAGTTACCCATTTACCCTTCGACGGAATAAGATGAAAATATAATCTAGTTCCAGACCCCGTTAAAGTACATATGGGTACCAAATTTCAAATCAATATCTTAACGGTTCCAGAGTAATCATGTGCACAAAAAAGTTACAGACCGACAGTCAGACACAATTTTTTTTCGTTCAAACCGTTTCATGACATTCTAAGCCTGTTTGAATAATAACAATTTTCAAAAAATTTTTTGTCGTTACTATACTTCCACTGAATGTGGAAGTAATAGCTCAGTAAATTGGCGAATAGTACGTTTTTAGCTTGTTGGTAATCAAATTAATATGTGAACAAATAAGATTTTTTTCAATTTGTCATTACTGGGAAATCTATAATTCCCCTAAAATATTTAAATATATTATTTGAAAACTTTCTAAAATTATTCGAATTTAGGTATGTGTAACGTATTATAGGCAACCTATGAATAAGACTAAATTCGTAACTTTACAACTGTTTAGTAGTTTTTCATTTTTTCGCTAAATGTAATACATTTCGAGTTATTTTATAAAAACCGTTTTGAAATACCCCTTTTGTAAAACCAAATTTTCAAGTCATTATAGCTTAAAGATTTTCAATTTATAAGATAGGTTGCATAGAGCCCTTTTCTTCTCAAAATTTGATTCTTTCCCAGCTACATTTTTTTTAGGCGTGGCATCCAGCCCCTATAAATCATAATATAGAAAGTTTTCTCTGATGCATTTACTATTAAATTGTCAAAAAAAAACTTAATCTAATTTATATGACATTATTCCGAAATTAAAACCTCTAGTCCCTATATTATAAGTAGGTACCTTGTATAAATAAAATTGTTACTGAATTTTCGTTCTTGATATATACCTAGGAAAAATAAATGTATAAAATTTACATCTACCTACATTAATAATAATTTACTGACTGGTTGATTATTATTAGACCGAAATATCGAGAGATCGGAATTATTTTGCTTTTGAAAACACTAAAATATTTATGGTTCAACTTAAAGTGATGTTATAATATTCTCTTTTTACTTTGACATGTTTCATTTATTTGTTTTGTTGGTTTTTCTTTTAATATTTATTTATGACTTTAATAATAGTAAATATATTTAATTAAAAAGTTAAAATGTCTGTGGATTAGGGTCTTTCTACCTTATGATTTTATTTCATTGTAATAATGACAATAGATACCTTTTACATATAATCTATACTTAACCGATTTAAAATTTTATTAGGTATATACTTTATAGAATATAAAATAATTATTTTATATTAATATATTACTGTTGTGCTAATTAATAGGTATTTAACAGGTTTATTTAACAAATTTACACTTTATGTGACTAAGAGGCTTAAAAGTTAAAAAACATTAATTTGCATTTATTACCTACATCACGCATGAAGAATAAAAAAGTGATATATTATATTTAAATTTTCCTGCAACCGATTCTATACAATTAGATGCACAACCGCGACGAGTCCGTAAATACACCAATTTTGTGTTACTCGACTAGAAAGCAAGAAGTTCGGATATTTGATGTTAGAGGCCCAGCACCTGTCGGGGCCTCTAAGGCTATCGCTGTCCTATGCTAGCCAAATGTATGGTTAATCCTTTAGCGTAGCGTAGCCTTAATGTTGGGATCAAACAGTACATAGTTCAATTAGAATTGCCCCTCTATTGATAATTCGTGATAGGTTAGGTAGGCAAATCTAATTATCACCACTTTTAAACTCAGTTACTGCTACCAGATGTAACTTTAAGACCACAAAAAGCTAATTCTAGATAGTCTGCTAGATTGGCTAACATTACCTTAGATTTAGCTGTTCAGTTATGGCTTACATAGGTACATTAAGGATTTGCAAATGACAGCTTATAAGCAAGCAGTATTATTATTCAGCATATTATTGGAATTTAATTTCTTATTGTTTCAATAATAAGGATTCTCTAGAAGTCACACAAAAATTTGGACAAAATTTTTTGGTGAATCAAGAGTTATTAAAGAAATGAGAAAATACAAAAGGCGATAATAAAGTCCTTTCAGTTAGTATTATAACTCAGTTTTCCCCATACTGATTTAACGAAATAATACGAATTAATACATAAATATAATATTGAAAAACTGTTTATTTGTTAACAATTCTACATTTATTTTTCATTCCATGTCCAAATTGAATAAAATTAATTTCTATTAATATCTGTCTTTTTGAGGTAGGTATGATACTAATTAGACTAAACATTTCAAATTATTGGGACTGGAAAAATTCTTAAGTCATCATAAAAATTTAATGAATTAATGAATAAAATATTTTATGAAATCGATCTATTGCACATTAGTCTTTAGTCTTATTACTGAGTTCTCAATCGTGTTTAGTCCAGTCAACTAACTACACATAAGCATGCCTCGATGTAGACTAAGAAGGTAAATAGATAAGTCATACTATTATGACGTCGCAAGAGAATAATAGTTATTTTTAAAGTATAAACATTTGTCGCGCAATAAATAACTGATTGTGCTTTATTTTTAAACTAAGTTCAAAGGTTCATTCCCAAGAGATTAATTTCAAGAAAATAATAATATGTGGGTAAACAAAATATGTTTCAATAAAAATTTTTACAATTAATACCGTATGAATAATCTTTTGCTTTGGAAAATATAATAAAAAGCCAAAAATATTCAAAAGATTAATGGAGACATAGATTCCACAATATAATTGCAACTGTTCTTTTCTGATAAACATAAAATTGTCATGCTAACATATCATCCACATTCATTTGATTAATAATGAACAACTTTTTGAAGAGACTGGTTCAACCAAAATTTACAAGAAGATATGGCATCTAGTACGTTCAATTGAACAGTCATTTTTAATGTTTCGACCGATACATTTGAAACAGCAATAGGTCAGTTAGTTACTTCCCATGAGCGAGTACAAGCAATGAAGAATACAAGAAAACAGTAAAAGTAGGTGAAGAAATTATCAGTTTTCTCGGCATTCAGCACTAATGATTTAAACAATTTAAAAATGTCTTTAAATAATTAAAGATATTTTGTACACAAAAAATCTTAATTCTTGAGAATGTAACTGTAAGTAATGACTTAAACAAGACACTAAGTAAGGCTTCGAAAGTTTTATCAACTGAAATGGTTGCCCATATGTATATACAGAAGTATAATGAAAATTTCCTATACACATATGTGGAAATATCTCCTAAGGAAGCCAAGGCCTTCTAGAGTTTTTACTGTATTATTTCAGAAACACTGTGTGGAGGTGTGCGTAAAATAAGCCTACTTCGAAAATTCATAACATTACTAAGTGAAGCCGCAATATTTCGTTTAAACCATTTTTCCTCGAAAACGGTTTGTCCTTGACCTACGGTGTTTAAACAATATTGGCTAGTAATCATAATTTAATTTCATTTAAGTATCCTGACATGTACATAAGAACTTTTTTTACTATTTTTGCATGTAAAATCAACTATATGGACAGGTGGATATTTCTGGATATTCCATTATACATATATTTTTTCTATTTGTTATTATTCTTTTTTTTTAAATACACAATATGTAATACATTACAAACTTTTTGTTTTTCACTGGTATCTCTGTAGGGGCAAAAATAACTTTCATACACATAATTCTTTGGACAAGCACTCGAAGCCTATTGTTTATTGAGCTGAATCACAAGTGGGTTAAGCATACACATCAAAATTACACACAAAAAAAAAATAGTGGAACTTGGGACAATTTTCAAAACATAAGAAAGGATATCGGTACCAAACTTAAAAATTTTATCACGAATAATTGTTCTGGTGTTAATTTTCAGTTTATCTTTTACCTCCCAATTGGACCCTATACTACTGCTTAAAAGCTTCCGCTACTACCATAGAAGATTTGTTAAATAGTCTATATCAATATAGATCGACAATTAATCACAGATGTAATATTCTAGCTAATTTCCAATTTAGTTAATATGAGAAAATCAAGTCCCGGACTATTAAAAGCTATGATTCATCCCGGACTCCTGATATTTCCAAAAATGTAACCTTTTAAGAAGTTCAAGTTAAAACTACAACGAATTTCTATTTTTGACATATTTTCTGAAATTAGATTTATTTTTCAGAAATTAATGTCCTGAGAATGGATCAAAATACAAAGTTTTATCTTAACTATGTATATATATTAATAATTATAGTATATGTGTATAATTTATCAAGTGCCAATATTTTACTGTGCAAAGGCTGGGCTTAAAGTTCGATAGAGAATTACAGTAATATACAAATAAACAAATAAAAAGCTGAAAATGTGTATATATACATTTATATATGTGTACACAGGGTTATGCAAACATTCTAGAAGGGCTCATTTTTTATCCTAACTGTGCTTTCCTTCAAAACTAAACCCTCTGGAGGTCTCTACCTTGTATTTACTACCTTACTGGATACTTTGCAACCGTTTGAGATTAGCGTCCTTTGGTTGGTGATTGGTTTTACCTAAGATTTTTTATAAATTTGGAAAGGTTATTCTTCCATGTACGACAATAAGAGATATATTGGAGTTATTTTGAATATTCCTGAAGATAAAAGAGCTCAATAAATTTGAATTTTAATATGGATCAAAGCTCTTTACAATTCTGGAGCAAACCACTGCATTTGACTTGTGACATTATGCTCGTCATCGTGTTCAGTAAGATGCCGATATGTAATAAAGACTTGATTATGTGTTCGGCCATCAGTAAATAAAAAAGTTACTGTGCTTAAATTTGATTTTCAATTTTGGGTTATATCCTCAAGAATATTTTAAAAAATATCAGTAAACCTAATTGCTGTAATCAGAAGATTGCAGTCTTTCTAATCTCTAAAAATATGTACAGGGTATTCCATTAGAAAGAATGGTCAATGATGCCACCAACCAAAGTACACTAACCTCAATCGATTGCAAAGTACCCAGTAAAATATCAAAAGTGTAGTATAAGGGTCTCCAGAAAGTCGAGGTTATAAGTAACAAACCATTTGACTATAAACACCATTCCAGAACTTTTTCATAACCCTGTATAAGAATAGTAACTTAATGTAATAATACCACAAATAAATAAATACTAAAATTGCCTATATTATGACACACTTCCTTTTAATTGATACTATTGGCACCAGTCAGGTTCCTGAAAAAAAAAAAAACTTGTGTAAATTATTTTTTCTTCAAGCGTATTAAAATGTTTAAATTATGTCACCAAAAACAGAAGTAGAAGTAGGACATTGTTTTACTAGTAACAAAATGTTAGTACCGAACGCCACCGTAGTGGACATTGTTTTACTAGTAACATAATGTTAGTTCCGAAAGCGCCACCGCAGTGGGTATTGTTTTACTAGTAACATAATGTTAATACCGAAAGCCACCGGTGGCGCGCTATCCACTAGCCACTTGTCATATTGTGTCAACATGTAAGACTGTAGTTTGAATATTTGTACATTTATAATAAATAAATGAATTTTTGCATTTTAATACGCTTGAAGAAAAAATAGTATATATTACACGGAGTAGAACGCCTTTTTTTGTGTTTCGCCCAGTTTGCAAATCCTGGGCTCAACACAAAAAAAGAGTGCGTTCTACTCCTAGTAATATAATATACTATTTTTTCTGATTAAGTGAAAGCGCAAAATATAAATATATTAAAAAGAAATTAAAAATGCATCAAAGGGAGGGAGGGAGGGAGGGAGGGAGGGGGGGGGGGGGGGGGGAGAGAGAGAGAGAGAGAGAGAGAGAGAGAGAGAGAGAGAGAGAGAGAGAGAGAGAGAGAGAGAGAGAGAGAGAGAGAGCATTCATGGAAAGCGTACTGATGATTATAAATAAAAGTATGTGATTGAATGTACGTATTTTTATTAAATATATAACATTTCTTGACTTTTTAAAGTTTTTTCTGTGAATGAAACAACTTTTATACCATGAGTTTTTTTTATTAATAATGACAGTCTATATAAGTTCATTGATACCATACTTTTATGAATTAATAAAATAAGAACAAAAATTGTACGGATCACTAAATATATACAACAGGGTGAAAAGTAGTAAGAAGTATTTTACGTAAGTGGGACAAAGAGAAGATTATGCAGACACGTGTGGGAGAAAGAGAGCGCATATATGGAAGGCCAACCGACGGGTCTTATATTTTATACATACTATTAAATCTACGAGTTTTGTGTACACGGAAAATTTAGAAAGGTATGCAACAATCGATTGTAACGTTTTTATATATTTTATACTCCAACACTTTATTGTGAAGAGTAATACTCAGGTAGTCCCCTGAAGGACACAATCAAACCGTTAAATATTTAAACCATTTAAATTTGGGCCAGTATTTTGGAGTTCTGAATTAGTAAAGACATACATGTTACTTTTCACTGATTTTTGGGTTTATATAATGTGGAATGTATTCAAATACAGTAAGGCGCAGGAGAATCCCCCGCAACAGTTGACTATAGGAGGTGGGCCAACCTGACGAGTCAGTCTGCTCTGCACCCGCGTTCTTAAATGTATCGCATGATATTTTATACATGAATGTATACAATACTGCGTGTTGTGATATCAAGAAAACAAACTGTGATATATGAAAAGCTTCCTGGTTTATTTGGATCGCCTTTCATAAAGTAGCAAACATAATAGTGGAGACGAGGATCAAGGCCGATAAAGTAATTCAAGACACGTGGCAAAAAATCAAAGATGGCAAGATGGCAACCGCAAAGTTTCCGAATTTCACAAAACTGAAGAAGACTGGACCATCTATAGTGAAAGGCAAGAGGAACATTTCGCAGCAAATGATATCATTAAAGCAGATCAAAAAGTGGGAATTTTAACCCTTACATTACTAGTTCAACCCTTTTCTTACTCCTCCCACCGTTAGTCGTTTTTTTTTTGCTATTTTATATATTTGTATTTTATGTTTGGTGAATAATTGTCTTATTTCTATTATTAGTATTTTTTTTTATTGGCATTTCCCCTAAATTAAAAAAATATTGAATTTTTTAAATAATTATAAAGTACGGTTCGCGGTTGCAAACGGACAAATCCGCAAGCGCAGTCCGCTGCCGTCCTAAAAGGATTAATAAGCAAAATCAACGTTTTCCTGATTTACTGAAGACGAAAATGTATGAAGAGTTGAATAAAATGTTAAGCACGCAGTATAGTCCACAAATAAATATATAGAATAGAATAAAATAGAAAAATATTTATTGTGTTATATACAACGTGATCTACCAGGACATGCGGAAAATTTAACAGTAGGTTGTCCGCACCGAAAGGAGTAAAAAAAATGAAAAATTTGTAAAAAATGACCAAAGAAATTACCTTATTTTTTTGTAGGAATGTGCCGCCAATGACTTCAACTAATCTAACGTAACGCGGTACAACCATATCACTTTATCAGACTTGGGATTGACACTACTGACAGCAAAGCTGGATAATAAGATAGAAGTGACTTTTTGGTTTTAATCAAATCACACTACAAAAATACCGAAATAAATCAAAATAAATCGAAGATATTGATCACATGCTGAAATGACAAGCAGATATACGAGATATTTAGTTAAACCGGTCAATGACACGGCCGTGTAACTATTGTTCGACCGGAAGCAAAAAACGCGGCTCTCTAGGGGTCTACACACGATCCAGCGGCACGGAGCCAGCCTTGTCGGCATGCTTTGAACTCATTCGTAAAAGTGAAATGGTCCGCTGAAATTCCAATTATCTTCAAAGCGTACCAACAATGTTGACTACCTGCCGCTGGATCGTGTGTAGACGTCTTTTTTTGATCTCGCCGGCCGGCTTCACTTTTTATGCCAATTAAGGAAATGTAAACAACTCGAATACGTTCTTTCACCAGTAAGTTCATCGAACCTCTTCAGAATTAGGTCAGGACTTACACAACATCAGTAGTGTATCTTCGCAAATTGACTAATAATTTAATATACTAAATTACCTCAGAATCTTCTAAAATTTTGCAGGGGCTTTCCCACATTGAAGACTAGCACACCATTTTATTTTCCGCACTTCTTGGTAGATCACGTTGTATAAATGTACACATAGATACAATATACATCACAAAAGGTGACGTTCGTTTGAACGTTCTTCCACGCCATCACACAAACAAAAAATAGAAAAACTTATATCTAACAATCACACATAATTCAAGTAGCCCTAATAATTACATTATCTTATCGATCATTTTGTAGCTGCAATAAGTATTCTTTATAATTTTTTTTTAAATGTACCACCCTGAATCATTTCATAGTATACAGCATTACAGCATTATTTAATAATTCAACAGATAAATATGCAAAGCAACACTGAAATCTTGCCGTTTTATGTTTGTGCACATTAAATTTATTTAGTTCCCTAAGATTAAGGTTGTGCATCTCTTGCCTTGGTTTCAGGTATTCTTTTAGATATTCCGGTTTTTCACTGGTATACATTTTCATTAACAAACTACCAAAGAATAATTTGTAACGATATTCTATTTTTAAATAGAAATGCTCTTTATATATGGCGGGAATGCCGGAAATTTACAAGACAAAACAAGAACAGCAACAATCCATAGGCGAAAGGCATGCAAGCTTACATAGTTAAGCGGTAAATTGCAAGTTTGGGGATTCTCTGACGTCAATCTTAAAAGATAAATTTATCTCAGGTTTGCAACCAGGAGAGGTATTTGATAAGATATGCGAGGAATCCAAAACCAAAGAGTTAGAAAGAATCCAACAAGTGGCGTTGCAGAAAGAAAGTCAGAAATCCAATGTGACTATTAGCGATACCGGAAGAGCCATTCATTTTGTGCACGTGCAGAAGGACAACGAACGGAAAGATGTCAGCAATAATCATGCGTAACGGAAAATCATCAGAAGAAGAAGATGAAGACGTTGGTAACCTTAAAATCAAATCCTAGTTTTGCAGCAACAAGAAAACAAACCTGCATAGGTATTTGTCAAGGGTGTGTCCCAAGAAGGAGTTTAATTTCATGAATTTGCAGCAGACAAACCAAGGTAACGTCGACTCAATTTTAGACTCTAGTAATTAACTGACATTGTTTAATGTACACTATCAGGATAAAACTAAAAGTGGATGTGATTTCAAAGTTAACATAGACATAAATAACAAGACATTTTTTATGGAAATAGACAGTGGTACCCTAAATAGTGACATTTTTTTAAGCAGGGACGAGACCATCTTGAAAAGTTATAACGGCAGCATTTTTAGTCCTTTGGGATACATTACATGTAAGGTCTATTTTAATAATAAATGTTATGACATTATAGAATAGAAAAATATTTATTGTAAGCACATAGTAAATACAGTGTACAACACAAAAGGTGACGTTCGTATAAACGTTCTTCCACGCCACCCAAGACTCTATAACAATAAATAAAATTAAAATGCTGGGAAAACTGAACATTAAATTTTATGTTATTGAAAATGGAGGACCAAATATCTTAGGCAGAGACTTTTTAAATTATTTAATATACATTTCAGAATGGTTAACAATGTAAATTATAAGGATAATGTTAAACAAATGATTAGCGAATTTCCAGAGGTATTCTGTAATAAGTTTATTTATTTATTTATTTCAAATTTTGTACACTACAGAATTAAATAAAAATTCCCATTCGTACATTGCAACTTATAACTAATTATTTAAGACTATACGTAACACACATATAAGAGCAATACAATAATAAAATGAAAATGAATCAATAGAAGGAAGGGTTTATTGATTCGTAACAGCTTTTTTATAGCCTGAATTCGACACATGCTATGCAACTCTCGAACATACAAAAACAGACAGTTGATTCTTATGTAAAAACACCTCACAAAACATATTTTTGAGGTCGCGATTTATTTTGGAATTGCAAAATTGGAAAAAATTGCACTCTTTCATGATTTTTACTAAAATCACTATTTTCCCATTTTTAATGTTCCCACTTCTCTATATCTGTTATTCGTTGCCATAAAAAATTGATATTTTAGTATTGCAATACTCAAACCTTTCGCATTAAAACGGTGTACGTAAACACAATATATGTTTTGATATGACTGAAAAATAAATAAGTATTAATGAAAGAGTTACCACTTTTGTATACTTTACAGCGATAAAGTGTGAATCGAGGTAACTTTTTTATTTTTCAAAATAACTGCACACTGTAATCGAGTAAGCTGTAGCTAATGGAATGAGAAAGTTTTTTTATTTGGTGTGTTTTTTCATAAAATGTATACTAAGTGAGAAAAAGGCCATGTAACATGAATCATACGCGCGGTGCTCTTGCTCGCAATCCCTAACCGTATCGGGCAACACATAGTTTTTATTTTAATACGCTCTATGTGAGTAAGGAGTGTTACAGTTCACTGATATTACTTTTTTTTAGAATGCATTATTGTAAACATTGTTGTTTTTTAAAAAATACATAATCTCAATATTTTCAAGTAGTTTATGATTCACCGTATTGTTATGAGGACTCGCCCCACCCAATCACACGTTCACCATGGCGATGTGTGCCGTGGTTGTCTGGTTGGCACTGGGTCGGGCTCCGGCTAGGCGCATATTTGTATCTTAAATAGAAATAAATACTTCTTGAATTGAATTGAATAGTATTGTTATGATATGAAGAGATCGGGAGAGAAATTTTTACTGTTAACAAGTGGACATTCCTAAATATAATTTTTTAGCTCTATCTGTGGTCAACATTGACTTTGATTAGTGTATTGTGTGTCAGGCAGGAACTTCAGAAACTGTTCAAAATGTTACAGAAGAAAATTATACAAAACTATTACACTCGGCGTCATTTAAATCGGAAAATATATCAATGGCATTGAGAGCTGTTTTGGAAAATAAGGAATTTTTTTCTAAGAATGCCGTTTATCACACCCAGTGTAGAAGATTGTATACGAGGATTTTTTATTAAGACATATATGTTCCTATGAAAAATGCCGACAGTAAAGGCACTACTTCGAAATTATAAACCAGATTGAATATGTCTATACGGACACGACATTAAAGAACGCGACATTAAATGAAACCGAAACCAACTGTATGTAGGGTCATTTAACCGGCAAAACGAAATTTTCCAGAAAGCTAAGGAGTTAAATGACGAGGAAATACTATATAGCATTCAAGGATTCGGCGACAGTTGCATAGACATGACAGTAAATGATTTGAAATATCACAATTTATGTGTTAGATTTTTTGAGAAAATCTAATACTTTAAAGAAACAAAACAAAGCTAATATTCTTCAATTTAAATATCTGTTTTTGCAAGCATTATTAAAATTAGAAAAAAATGTATTGGTAAATGCTGAAGTTTTAACAAAGCTCAAATTCGTCACCTTCTTCATACAGAAACCACTAAATACAATATCTATTGGACTGAATCATATCCAAGTTCACATAAGATTTCCAAGAAATTAAAGTAACATTTCGTACTAATAATTGCAAGGGGTTCAAAGTTGTCTAGTTATGTTTGTTCAACGGCAAAAATAATAAAATTGTTGAACGTGCCAGAAGAGAGCACATCTCAGTCGTCAGATATGAAGGACATTGTCGGCCAGACCAATTCTTCTTGTCCCTTACAGTCTGACATTTACCATCTTGCTAAAGTCTTAAAAACAGATATTCAATTATGTAAATCTACAGTTGATAACATAGAAATTACTACTTCTAAAATTATTCCGAATTCGTTATACAATTTTTTCTACAAAACTGCCTATTTCATTCAGCCAAAAATACCAAACCTCTTTGAATTTGGATGGCACAAGACAGACGGCAACATAATGCCAATCACGATGACAATTAATGCGAAGCCAGATTTTCTAAACACCATTTTGTAAGTGCAAACACCTAATTTGTAACACATAACACATTTCCATAAGCTGTTTATGCAAAGGCAAGTGTGTATATATCGAATAAAAATATATTTATTGTGTGCTACTGCAGAATTCTATTACCCAGTATAATATTATCAATATTACTTTATGAATATATCTCTAAATGAATGCCGTACTGTGTCATTTCATGTTCTCTACACTGTCTGGTGCATGGTGAACCCAGAATTTAATGCAGCGTGTACAACGCTCAAGCTTATTACGCTTTTATGACCACCAGACTGTTATAAACAACGATTTTATGTGTTTCAAAAATTAATTCAGACCTTAAGCTACATTCCACTCTCTTATACTAGTACTCTATCTTCAATAATAAAAAAATTTCCTCGATACAGACTTTTTCAATGTCGGTACTGAAAAATTCATGTGAACTCGGGCGAAAATATTTTCTTTCCACCAGATAATTTATCTTTAGTATAATTTTATGTATGGCAATCGATTCACCATGTTTCGGAATATATGTGTCCAAATTTTCAAGCCGAGTTAACAAAGTTATGGGATGGGAAACATAAAATATTGTATTTTCGTTGAATTTCATAAAAAAGTGGAAAAGTGTAATTTTCTCCGATTTCGCAATTCCAAATTAAATCGCGACCTCCATATTCAAATTCGGCGGGTCATTTTACATAAGAATATGACTTCAGTTTTTGTGTGTTCGCGAGTTGCATAGGCCACTTTTATTTTGCATATTTCGAAGGTCTCGGTCTCCGGCTATTAAGGCTATATAAGCTGATGCCAAATAAGTTGTACTCAGCAAAATGGCTGCCATTCTGTCACAAAAAGCTTGCTGTCTATAGTTAGCAGTGGCAGCTGGTGAAATTCAATATTTTTTTTGTCGTCTGTGGCGCATACGAAATATGGGAAATAACATCTAGAGAAGCACTTCTCTAACGACCCCTAAAAATATTGAAAAAGCAGTTTGCGAAAAAATATTTGAAAATTCGGTAGCCTCCTGTTTAATTTTTTTTTGTCATATACATTTGACTTTTCATAAAAATACAGTTTATGAAAATATTTTCATTACTAACTGAGATACAACCAATTGCAAAAAATATTGTAATTCGTTAAATTGTAAATTACAAAATTTCAGTTCAACAAAATAGTGTTGTCAATATTATAATTATAAATAATGGGATTCTGACATGTATAGAAACGAAAAGTTTTGCATTTGTTGGTATTAACACACATGATTGTCAGGCACCCGCTTAAAAAGTTATCCTGATCTTTTTGAACTTTGAGACAATCGTTTAAATATTTAATTACGTAATAAAATTTTAGATCATCTGCATACATAAGGACATTATAATTTAAAAGTTAGGTTCATTCAAACATGCAAAAATGTCGCTTGAATTAAAACAGAATGTTAACCAAATTTTTCTTAAGCCATGGATAAGAAAATTGACAAGCTTATCAAGACAGGAATTTTGACCCCATTAGAGATGTCAGAATGGGCGACACCGTTGGTCCCAGTATTGGCAGTAGGCAGAAAGTACCTAAAGGAGGACCAGTATCCCCTGCCGAGTATAGAAGAAATGTGTCTTCTTTTCTTCTTCTTCCTTTAGCAGGGCGACGAAAGGTCGCCGCACTCAGACCTTGGCCCCTACGAAATTATTGAATTCCCCCTTCAGGCCGGCTTCTGACCTTCTAAATCCTTCCTATGGGGGCATTCCTCATTTCCTCCAGCACCAAAAAACCAATTCTGAAGGGCTTGTGCCTCAATTTCATAAGACTAGGGCAGGAAAGTCAGGTCATGGATGGAAGTTTCCTCCTTATCTCCGCAGTACCTGCAGTCAGGGTTGTCCACCCCCCCTATAGTGTGCAGGGGTTTTCTGAAAGAGCTGTGTCCAGTCAAAACACTTCCAGGATTCTAACCTGTTTCCTGCTTAGTTGCAGGATTTGTTCTACTCGCTTCAGCAAGTGCCCTGAAATAAGCTTTGCTTGTCGGAGTCCTGGGTAGGATGCCCAGAAGTCAACGAACTGGGAACTAGTCCAGTTTTCTATTGACTTCTTGACTTTTGATCTAGGGTAGCCGAGAGCCGGCTCCGGACCCAGTAGGGGCCTCTGAGAGCCCCCTCTGGCCAAAGCATCTGCCCACTCGTTGCTGCACAATGGTGAGAAATTTTCTAAATTAGATCATTCACAGGCTTATAACATAAGATTCAAAATAGAAACTTCACTGGAAGAAGGGAATATGAGCAGAAACCCAAGAACTTGCGACTGGGAACTCTTTAACAAGAACCTAGAGCAGGGGCTAAAGGACTGTCTATCAAGACCAAAACAGCAGTGACGGTAGAACTGCTGAGCGACCTGATGACCTCAGCAGTACTAACAGCCTTTGAGTTAAGCTGTCCTCTGAAAGAGAGAAGAGCCAAGCATGAAACCCCATGGTGGAACCGCGAGCTCTCCTCCAGAAGGTCAGAGGTTCGAAGACTGTTCAACCAGGCCAATACAGATGGGACGAATACAAAGCGGCCCGTCTGATATATGTCTATGCCATTAGAGAAGCATAGAGGAAGCAATAATAATAATAATATACATTTATTCATCTTTAAAAATTGCACAATACAAATTATCAGACTTGTCACTAATTACTATAAACTAACATTATTCAAAATTACTAAAAAGAACATACAAACAATAAACGCTAAAAAACAAACTAAACACTACAAGTTAAAAACTCCTCAACAGAATAAAAAGCCTTACTTAGTAAGTACATATGTAATTTATGCTTAAACATCGTGAAGCTTAGTGTATCAACATCCTCTAGTATTTGGATGAACTTGTTGTAGCAGGTGGTACCTAGATAAATATGTGAATTTTGACCCACGGACAATCTTGAAAATGGCAAGTGTATTTGGTTTCTTGTACGGGTATTGTAGTCGTGTAGACTGTTATTTCTTTGAAACTGGCTATTATTTTTTTTATATTAAGTGTGAGGTTATAAATGAATAGTGATGGTAGTGTCAGTATACAAAGGTTTATAAAAAGGGGTTTACAGTGGGTTTGTGGATGGACATCCATCAAACATCTAATTATTCTTTATCAACGTGTGGCGAGTTTCCCCAGAATAGCAAACCATATGACAGAATTGATTGTGCCAATCCAAAATATGCACATTAATATCTCCACAGAAACAGTGTCGTGAATTTGTCTCATAACAAAGCATACAGTGCTTAACTTTCCCACCATATTTTCAATGTGATCCCTCCATGTCATTTTCTCATCTAGAGTAACGCCCAGAAACTTTATAGATGTTATACATTCCACGGTTTGATTATTAATTGTAATAAAAGGGCTAACGTCCTGTTTACTATTTTTGGTCATGAACTGCACATACATTGTCTTTTTGGTATTTACTTGTAAGCCATTATTTGAGCACCACATTGTCCTATCTGCAGAGCGGCATGATGGTGGCATATTGTTTATAAATATTATAAAGAGTAAGGGGCCAAGTATCAACCCTTGAGGAACCTCCATATTAACCGGTAGTGGTTCAGATATACATGCGTCTGTAACTACTTGTTGCATTCTATCTTGTAGGTAGGATGCAATCCATTGATTTGCAATTCCCCTGACACCGATGTAACTTAATTTTTCTAATAATAATTGATGGTCTATAGAGTCAAAGGCTCTACTTAAATCGAAGAATAACCCAAGGGGATATTGCTTATTATTTAGAGCATCATAGATGTAAACGCATAAATCAGAAATTACTGTGGATGTTGATTTACTTTGTCTGAAGCCATTTTGTGATTGAGATATTAGGTTGTTACTTTCAAGAAAATTGTTAAGTCTTATATTGAATGACATTTCAAATACTTTAGCTAGCTGATTTTGAACATATATATTTCTGTAGTTGGAAGGATCAGTTATTGGCCCCTTATTCTTATAAATTGGTATTGATTTTGAGACTGAATATATCAGGATATTTGGCAGAAGTAAACGATTCATTAATGATATATGATAGTGGTGTACTGATTATATTACTCACCGCTCTCGAAGCTTTTCCAGAGAAACCATCAATGCCTTCGGATATTTTTAAAGTTGATTTGTTTATGTCTTTCTATTTCTTCTGGGGTTGTGGGGTGCAGATAAAACGTCATGGAGGAACTGCATGGTAGATTTAACTCGTCAAACTTTGGTTTAGGGCACGTAAAATTAATGAAGTATTCATTGAAATACTTACAAATTTCATTTAAGTCAGTTAGATAGGATGTTTCTTGATTCATTAATTATCTGCCAGCTAGTTTTTGTGATATTATTTGACTTGGTTAATCTATGGTTGTAATTTCTTTTTGTTATTTTGGTTTTTTGTTTGTATAGCACCTTTAATTCTCTACATCTTTTTAATATTATTTCTTTATCAGTATTTTTACTAAGTTTTGCAAATTGACATAAGGTTTCATGAAGTTGTTTCAGCTCCAGTGTAAACCACCTTTTCTGTTTATTTTTAACTTTTATTTTTTTATGGGTAAAGGAATTATTGTAGCGATACATGAATATTGAGTAGAAACCTTGAAATTTATCATAAAAATTATCGGCACTATACATTTTCATCCATTTTTCCCTTTTTAGGAGATTTTTAAAAGTTGCAATATTATTCTCAGATATGTCTCGTTTAAATATTACTGTATTATCACCATTTATATTTATATTACAGGGTAAATGGAAATGACACAACTGGAATGTATGATCATAAAAATGTGTGTCTTTTACTAAGACATGATTCATGACAAAAGTAGAAAATGTTACATCAATACAAGTGGAGCTGATTTTTGTTATATGGGTTGGGTCGTATATGTGCCTTTTTAGATCAAATTCACTGAAAAGGTTTACTAATTGCCTAGTTTCGTTAGTGTTCAGGGAAAAATTCACATTCAAATCACCACCTACAACATAGTAGCAGTCTTTTTTGTAAATGTTACACATTAAATGATAGAGTTCAGTGATAAATATTTCAAAGTTACTGTCAGGAGTTCTGTATGGTACTATGATGTATATCTTAGATTTTGTATTTGTGTTACCTCAAAATGTTTTTTATCGATTTTTTATACAAAATAGGTTTTAAATTATGTTTTTTGCTTGTGCGAAAATACATACTCAACCACATTCATGTATTATGCAAAGTGAAGTTACTTAATTTAAATTGAGATATTTCATTATGTTTTAGCCAATGCTCGGTTATACAGAGTATGTCTACATTATATGAATCTAAAAGTATGTCTAGGTGTAACGCCTTGTCTCTGAGACTTGCGATGTTAAAATGCATTATTTGTAGATTTTCTTTATTGCCTCCACCCATATTTTCCTTTCTCGTACTTGGAGTTTTTGTGTGTTTACTTATGTCTTCTTTGTCCTTCACACAACACTTCAAGAGATGGTGTGCACTATCTTCGTCACTCAAGGGAAAAAATTTTCTGACTTGCCATTTGCGTCGTTTTGATTATCTAAGAAGTGTTGACCTCTTCTAAAGTTGAACCTTGTATAGGCTACACCTCGAGGCCAAAAATTATTTTGACACTTTATCTTGTATTGACGGATCAACTCCTATCATGTAATTATTGTTAGGCCTGTTTATCTGTGTGTTTAACGAGGAGATAGAAAATACTCCCGAAGTTGCTAGACTCTAGAAAATCTTGCAGAGCGACAATCAGGGAAACATTGGATCACTGCAAAGACAACAAGGGGAGTACACAAACACAGAGAAGGAGACTCTAGATTTATTACTAGAGACACACTTCCCAGACAGTGTAACCACCCCACAAGGCAGAAGCGGTTTACTCAAAAACATAACAAAGAGAAAGGCGTCAAAGAAGGACTGGAAAATTGCAAACAGCATTATTAACAAAACAAGACTTATATGGGCAATCACATGCATTTGAACCAGAGCTGGCTGGAATATTTCCAGTACTACTTCAAAAGGGAGTGGACATACTTGCAACACCTCTGTGCACATTATTCAGGGCCAGTTTGGCCCTGGGTTATGTGCCAAGTGGTTGGCGGAAGACAAAAGTGATATTCATACCAAAACCAGGGAGTGACACCTACGCCCAGGCCAATTCATATCTTTATCACTTGGAAAACCAAATTAACTGAATAAACTTGTTGCCCGTAATTTGATTGAAGAGGTGTGTTTCTCTTTTAATTCACCCCATGATAAAACTTACCCTTTTAATTAATGACTCATTTTGGAATTAAAAGATAGTGTTTGGGTACCCTTGACAATTTTGGGAGCCTTCTAGCTAGGTTGCAATTTTGTTTTGCTAGTGGCGCCCTTTATGCATATATTTGTAGTTTTGATAATTATATGTTATATTTTTTTTGGTAGTGTCAACCTTAAACCTACCTTCTCACCGACTAGAGCTGAGCTAGCTCTCGGCATGCATGTTGCGAGCCTCTACAGCTCAAACACTATCACCTTGCTAAAATTTATTATATTTTTTTTTGTGCTATTTTGGCTATTGACCAAAAGGCTCGTGGCACGGATATAATCATTAAAAATTACAGTAAACTTAAAAAACCTAAAAGTTGAGGTTATGTTAATGCAACTGATGACGTCACAGCCTGTTTTGTATAATACCCATTCAGTTATTCACTTTTGATATTTATTTGTTGAAATTTTAAATTGATAGATGAAAGAATGGTGTTTAAATATTGGTAAGTGCTTTAATACATATTTAATGTATGGAGTACTTCATTTTGTAACTGTAACTTTTTTGGGCACATGATTACTCTGGAACCATTTGAGATATCGACTTGTTTGGTAGATGTATCTATTTTAATGAGATCTGGAACTAGAAAAATATTTTTATCTTACTCCGTTGAAGGGTTGGGTGTAAATAGGTAAATCAATAATTCGTATTTAGTATATATAAGATAAGCTAAGGTCCCAAAAAGTTTTTTTGGAATTACCCTCATTACCACCCCCAGCCCATTATTAACGAAGGTGAAAAAAATACAATTGTATTTTAGTGTGTGTACAAGAATCAAAGGCCTCAACAACTTTATTTAGTTCTCACCCCCCACTATCATCCCTCTACCACCCCCACTACCGATTATGGGTTTTTGGGGTCGACGATTTCAAGTGTTATATTATTAAAGTTCCATAAACAATTATTTCCACATAATGGAGTGCAAATAAAATATCAATTTTTTGTTGTTGCGAGACGGATAGAAAATCTGGATGTGATTCCTTGGGCAGCAGTTTTCAATTTGATACATCCAAAAATAAGTATAAACACTACTTGTAACTTCCATATTTGCAAAGTAATGTAAAATTGTGATTTTTTTCAATTCAGCTTATGTACGAATAATACAATATAATTTAGAAAAAACTGTGACCAATGATATAAATAAATCTGCAAAAATATCTCTGCTTTGTGATAACTTTAATAGAGGATAAAAATGTCTATAAAATAAACTGCTCTTCCAAGTAAAAGCAGGTAATATTCACAGCTGCCATAAAAAATACTCCATTCAATAGATTTTTTATACAACACAAAAAACAGACAAATTAAATTTATTTTTGTATCCCAGAGAACAGGAACTGAGAGATAAGTACACCTTATTAGTAATAATTTTATACACTTACAGATTTATCAACTGAATTATCAAAACTGAAATTAATAATTCATGACACAGCTATCTAATTTATCTTTTCCATTGAGTAACTGCATTTATAATGAATTTATTTGGCTCGCTTAAGCATGTATTCTATATAACTAGGGCTTTCTTAAATAATAATAATAATAATAATAATAAGATAAGATACTTTATTGGTGCTCATTATACAAAATAGTATTTACACAGGTCAAAAGGGAAAAAATATAAAATGATAAAACAATACATGTAAGAAACAAATGGTAGATACAATACAGTAAAACATACTAAAATAGATAAAAGCAATGTAATATGTAAGAAATAATTGGTAGATACAATATAGTAAAACATATTAAAATGGATAAAAATTTAAAAACTATAATTTTGAATAAAAGCATGTGCAGATTAAGTATGTAAAGCAATTTTAAAATAAGTATGAGTAAAAGGTGGACATGAAACATTCTCAATTACAGACTATGTTTAGTTATTATTTAAAGATATACATACGAGCGCACAAGAGCTTTCGTAATTATATTGTAAATAATTTGCTGTTTAAAAATTCTTCTGTGCTATAGAAAGCATTTTTTAATAGATACTGCTTGATTCTACTTTTAAAAGATGTTAGCGACAGGAGTTTTATTTCAAGTGGTAAGGCATTGTAGAGATGAATGCCCCAAAATGTCGTACCAACCCTGGTTTTTGATAATCTTAAATAGGTATTATCCAGATCATTCCTGTTACGTGTGTGGTAAGTATGGATTTCGTTACGTTTCGTGTATGATTCCAGATTCATTTTGATATGCAGTAGACATTGGTAAATGTACGTGCAAGGAACTGTTAATATTTTTAGTTCAATAAATTTGGATTTACAGTCGTCTCTGAATTTGAGACCCGCAATAATTCTTATTGCTCGTCTTTGTAAGGAGAACACATCAGCAGTAGAGCTAGCATGTCCCCACACAAGTATAGCATATGATATTACGGAATGAACGAGACTGTGATATGCAGTGATAAGGGTTTTTCTAGATACCTGATGAGTCAAACTGTAGGTATATTTTTCTTGAAATTTTTCTACATACATGATCAGTATGACTATCCCATAATAATTTGCTATCCAAATAAACACCAAGAAACTTAACTGAATCTGGATTATCAAATTGATCAATTTTTCTAAGACTAAAAATCATGGTCTCAGTCTTAGTGATGTTGAGATTTAATTGGTTCGCAAGAAACCAATCTTCTACTTTTGATTCTGTTTCTAGCATTGATACCTTTAAATCGTCTAAGTTAGTATTTCGTGTGGTAAGATTTGTGTCATCAGCAAACAGGATGGTTGAGGTTGTGTTGTCTGTCGAAGAAGGTAAATCGTTAATATAAATTAGAAACAAAACTGGACCAAGGACTGAGCCCTGTGGTACACCAGTCTTCATGTCAAGTCGGGTTGATATACTATTGTTATACGCGACATACTGTTGCCTATTGCTGAGATATGATTCAATAAGCCTGATACTATCTATTGTAAAGCCATAAAAGTGCAGTTTATTTATGAGAATTTGATGTGATACACAATCAAACGCCTTGGTTAGATCTAGAAACTTAGAGCAAATAAATTGCTTTTGTTCAAATCCTAGATTTACCTGACTGGTTAACTTATCTATAGCCAAGGTGGTTGATAATTTATTTCGAAATCCAAATTGACTTGGGCTAAATAAATTTTCACTTTCAAAATGATCTGTTATTTGCTGTTTTAAGGACGATTCATAGATTTTAGCTATTGATGGTATGACAGAAATAGGCCTGTGATTTGGTCATTTATATCATTTTTTTTGTAGATGGGTACGACTTTTGATATTTTTAAGCAGTCTGGGAATATTCTATTGGCTAGACTAATATTTATTAATGTTGTTAGAGGTAGTAATATAGAAAATTTAATGGATTTAATTATTTGTGTGCTAATATCATACACATCCTTGCTTTTTTTGTTTTTAAGATTATTTATTATTGTAAGAACTGTTTCATTAGATATCAAAGTGAAATTGAAAGTGTTAGGTGGTGTAAAATTATCCAAAAAATCTGTATATATCCTGTTACAAGTTGGTAGTTCCTTGACTATGTTTGAGGCTGCATTAGCGAAATATGTATTGAAATCATTTGACGTAATTTTATTAGTAATATGAGGAGCATTAGGCTTACTATTATTAATGATTTTCCACATGGCTTGTTGTGGATTGTTGTGTGAAGTTATAAAATTATCGTGGGCTTTTATTTTACTTTTTCGCAGTTCTTTTGTATAGAAAGATCTGAAAGTTTTAAAAGTAGTTATATTATCAACAGTAGGATGTAATTTAGAATATTCATGTAATAATTGCAGATGGTTTCTCATTTCACGTAGATCGTTGTTGAACCAATTAATTGATTGCTTTTTTTCGGTATTTATTACTTTTGATTTTATCGGAAACATAATATCAATTGCATCAGTTATGACACCGATGAACATTTCAAATCTTTTGTGCACGCTCAGGTCACAGCAATATACAAAACTCCAATCTTGTGTCAAGAGAAAATTATTTAAGTTAGCAAGTCCTTCATCATTTAAAGGACGGTAGTTTATTCTTATATTGTTTGACTTTGTTTTGATATTAGTTTGTAAGTGTATGGCAAGATGATCAGAAAGCTTGGTGTCAACGACATTAACTTTATAGATGTTGGGATACACATTAGTAAAAATGTTATCCAAACAGTTATTGATTCTGGTATTAGCTTGAGTTGTGGGTGCAAGGCCAAAAGATTCAAATATGTTTGTTAGGATTTGCGTTTTGCGATCATTTTTATTTTGAAATTGGACATTAAAGTCACCCGAGACGAAAATTAATTTGTTACTTTTTGTTAGTATATCTAATGCCATTGATATTTTTTCGATAAATATGTTGAAATCGCCATTGGGGGATCTGTATACAGTCATTATTCTTGTCTTTTCTGTATCGACTGCCACTACTTCACAGTCTAACTCATCAGAAATTTCATTAATTTGAGTTATTATTGAGCATTTATAATTTTGTAAGGCATATATGGCTACACCTCCATGGGAATAATGTGTTCTTGAAAATTCAGAGACAAGAGTATAATTTTTGATACCCAAATATTTTAGTTCATCCTGAGTACACCAATGTTCGTTAAAAAGTAGAAAGTCGTAGTATTCATTTTCGGCAATAAATACTTCAATCTCATTAATTTTATTACGAATACTTTGTATGTTTAAGTGTAGAATATTAAAATTGAAATTATTTTTTATGTTTTCATTTTTTTTGTCTGAAATGAGAATGTTTTCATTTACAGATTTTGCTGGAATATTTGATGTAAAATTATTATACTTGCTGTCAATCGGGGGAAAAATACATTTCTCCGCAGAGTGAAGTTTTTCTATATTAGTACTTGCTTTTGATTGCTCTTTTATTATAAAAAATCGTCCGGCCTATTGCTGTTTACCTTATTATATTGATTAATTCTGTGCTTTTGGAAGTCAAACCTTTGATAACCGGTTCCTTTTGGCCAAAAACTGGTGTTATATACTTCTTCTATCATGGAGAATGGTGCTCCAAACATAAAACTTTTATTTTGAGATTTTTCTGATGGCTGTTCTTTAACAATAAAGTCAATGTCCTTACACCCTGGTTTTGATTTTACAAATGAACTTATATCACCTTCGGTAATGTCCCTTTTTATTCGCGAAAGTAAGAGCCAGACTTTCTTTTCTATTGCCCATGATGGCGATTGGTTAGAAGAGGTTGAGGAATTTGCATTTTCCCCTTCAGCTATTCTCTTCCTCTGGACATATCTTCTTTGTCTTCTGTTTACAACTTCATGAAAGCTCGATTTATTTTCATTTGTAACACTAGAATGCGTCGGATTGTCATCAAGAAATTGACCTCCCTCAACAACCTTTTGTTCTTGATACTTATTATCTGTTTCTAAATCGATCACTGACTTCATTATTGCTTTTTGTTTGTTTTCTAAAGCAACAAGATTTTCTTTATTTGGTGTGTTCTTCTTTAAAACTTTTGAGAATTGTAAAGGTAATACTGAATTTTCATTTGTTGGCGTTTGTGGTTTCTTCGCAGGATGGCTTTTTGTTTCATTACTTGTTTTTATTGAAGACTTGTTTTCATTTATTTTATTTATTTCAGATTTCAAACAGTTTATATCTCCTCTCAATGTTTTAAAGCTATTTTCAAATGTTATTGTGAGTGTCTCTACAATTGATTTAATAAGTACATCTTGTGTTGGGTTTGTGTTTTTAGATGTTTCCTTCAAGTTAGTATTTTCTATTTCCAATTTTTTTATTTTCTGGAGATGTGACCTAGCATCATAATTTTGGCATCTAGGACAGAAAAATTTCAATGCTCTTCCCTCTTTCAGTTGTAGGACTTTAACTTCAGAAGATGTAAGATTCCCACACGATTTACACACTGAGTTTTCACAGCCATCACAGCTGAACACTTCTTTATTTTTTGTCTCTTTACATATGCCACACTCCATCACTTGAATTTTATTTCCTCATCATTTAGCTAGTCCACTCTGTACACTTAGAAATTTGTTTTATCTTCTAGAATAGATAAAGTATTCAACTTGATAAAAAGGTAGCTTTTTATCAACTTTTTTATTATTCAAACGAATTATTTAAAAGAAGTTTGTTTAAATATTTATGCACATAATTGTTTATTTTAGAAATTGACTACACAACCATATTTAAAAGCATCTATCACTTATTTCAGCAAAAATTTGCTTTTTAAATCCAAGAATTTCCTCAGAAAATCGTAATTTAGTGAGGAGAATGTTTTGAACACTGTTTCTTTTCACAATAATGTCTACTAATACTACTACTAATAATAATAATAATAATAATAATAATAATAATAATAAGCAGGAGGGGCTGACTTTCATCTATCAAGCCTTTGGTGAGTAGCGCCACTACTTACTCCAGCTGGGGGTGCAAAATCGATCCGGCAGCCCTAGTGCACCCGGGAGGGGAAAGCTCATTCCCCTCTGGTGTCGGTCGTGGGCTTGTTGGGCTAACCACCCACAAGCCCTGACTTCTGGTTCCTGTAAACCGAAGAGAGGGCCCCCACAATCGACCTCGTCCGGATAGGGGTCAAGGGCAAGGTGGTGGGGCCTAACCGGATGGAGCGCCCGTTGACGACGAACGCTATGGACAAGGACGCTTTGAGTGGACGGATGAGCTAAGGGACGACCTTCTGCAATGCTACGAAAGCAGTGAGCCCGCACGAAGGGGATACATGGGGCGGATGCATGCTCTGTGGTGTGACAGGCATCCAGAGCATGGCGCCTTCACGCCACAAAATCTGCGTGACTATGTATCCCATCTTCGTAGAAGGGGCTACGTGAGGGCTGCTCCTGGACCGGTGAATGAGGTGGCCGAAAGACCGCCGCATTCACCGGTTGAGGAAGTGGTTCTCCTTGTTCCACCAGTACCAGAGGGCCTCAGTACCAGACGGGGGCTACACCACATAAAAGCCCCCGGGCCACAAGACCTGGCCAGAGTGGATGAAGAACTTCGTGATGCGCTACCAGAACGGGCTGACATCTGGCACATTAATTGTGCCGTGTATGCCGCTGTTCAACGCTTTTCTCGGACGGAGAGGCGTAATACTGCCTCCCCACAGGAGAGGGCGGAGCGGCGCATACAAAAGATGGAAGCCAAGATCCGGTCGGCGAGGCAACAGGCATCCCGTATCCAATGTGTGATGGACTACATGGCGGCCAATAGACCGTTTACGCCTAAAGTGCGTCGAATAGCCGCCAACTTAAGACGCGTCCATCACACACTTAATGAGGCAGTGCTGCGAACCACCAAACAGCACTGTCTCGACAGGATACGGATGCTAGTGGTTTGTAAAAAATCACTAGTGAGGCGGGCGAGGGGGCTGGCGGAAAATAAACTCTTCCGCCAAAAGCCCTCGCGCCTTTTCGAACCGCCTCCGCGTGTTGCAGAGAATCCGCCGACTGTAGATCAGGTGGAAAATTTCTGGAAAACGCTTTACGAGGAGAAGCTTCCACTCAATCGAGACTCTCCGGCCCTTGTACACTTTGAAACCTTTTGTCAAAGGTTTCAACAACCACAGGAAGTGTGCCAACCAATAACCCCAGAAGAGGTTCGAAGAGCTCTCGAGGGCTCTAAGAACTTTGCTGCTCCAGGTCCCGATGGGATAAATAACTTTTGGTGGAAAAAGTTACTGAGCACCCACCACCATTTGGCCAGAGTTTTTAATGCCTGGCTAAATGGGGAGCAGCAAATTCCTTCTTGAGTGGTTGAAGGGCGGACAGTGCTAATCCCCAAGAACGGAGATTTGTCCAACCCAAGGAACTACCGACCGAGATAACCTGTTTAAACGCATGTTACAAGATGTTTACGCGCATCTTGTACATGCGAGTGCTCCACGCAGTTGAACCGGTTTACGAACGGATATATGAGCAACGAGGGTCCAAGAGAGGTGTCGCTGGCTGCAAGGAGAACCTGTTGATTGACAGATGTGTCACTCAGGACTCCGTGCAGTATAAGCGGAACCTCTCCATGGCCTGGATTGACTACCGCAAGGCATTTGATATGACATCGCATGAGCTTATTGTTCACTTGCTCCGATGTCTTGCGGTACCCGGTCCCATAGTGAGATGCATCGAAGAACTGATGCCGCTCTGGAGGACTCGCTTTACCATTACATCGGGTAACGATAGAGTCCAGACGGAGTCGGTAACTTTCAGAAGGGGAGTATTTCAGAGAGACTCCCTCAGCCCCCTTCTGTTTTGCATCTCATTACTGCCATTGTCCGTTTCGCTCCGGAAAACCCGTGGATACAACTGCGGTACCCCCGGTGATAGGAGGCATAAGGTCACCCATCTGTTCTACATGGATGACCTTAAACTTTATGCCTCCGGAGAGAGGGACCTACACCAGTCCCTCAGGGTGGTACAGAAGTACACGCAGGCTGTCGGCATGGAGTTCGGGTTGGACAAATGTGCACTGGTCCATCTCAAGAGAGGACGATGCGGGAACTACGGAGAGGACGCGCAGCTCGTGGACGGAAGCATCTTACATCATCTAGATGCCGGAGAGTCGTACACTTACTTGGGTGTCGAGCAACGCTCCACCCAAGAAGTGGGTGTAGTGAAAAACGCTCTCCGCGGCAAGTATCAGCACCGACTCCGACAGATCTGGTCCTCAGAACTGTCGGGGAAGAACAAGGTGTCTGCTACCAACATGCTTGCCGTTCCGATCCTACTCTACTCCTTTGGAGTAGTGAAATGGACTCGAGAGGAGTTGCGTCAACTCGACGTAGGAACCCGCAAGAAGATGCATCTCAATAGAAGTTTGCATTCTAAATCGTCCGTTTCACGGCTATACCTCCCACGACATCGGGGAGGCCGTGGACTCTTGAGTTTGGAGAGTCTCCATAATAGGATGGTTCTGGATGGAGCCTGTAAGGTTATCAGGAGTTCGGATCCCCTCCTCTGCATGGTCCGGGACCATGAAAGTGCAGGAATAGGAGCATTTTTGTTTAAGGCAGCACAGAGAGCAGCCGATGAACTTGGTCTCTCCTTTGACGTCGAGCGGGTAAATCCCGACTCTGTCACCGAGTTGGAACCTGCTCGACGAAAAGCCCAAATTAAAGCTGCAGAACACAACATCTTTCTGCAGCTTCACACGGATAAGCCAATGCATGGAGTTTTCTATAAAAAATATAGAGAACCTTGGCTTATCCGAAAGGCTGACCTTTGCCTTCTTAAGATCAGCCGGGCTGAAGTCTGAAACCGAGGGATTCATAATGGCTTGCCAGGATGGTGTATTTAACACCCTCGTCTATCGTAGTCGTGTCATGGGTATAGAGGTCCCTGATGTCAGCTGCAGGGCCTGCCGCAGGGCGCCAGAGACTCTTATGCACTTGCTGTCGGCTTGCCCGACATATGCAGTCTCGGCCTATATCCAAAGGCACGATGGAGCATTACGAGTGCTTTATTACCATTTAAGGCACTCGTATGGGATAGACGAAACACCAGTGCTGCCTTACGCTCCGGGGGATATTGAGTCCGTTGTGGGAAATGAGAAGTGTCTAATTTATTGGAACTACTCTTTTCCCACCGTCAGGCAAATACAAGCCAACAAGCCTGACGTAGTACTCCTCGACCATCAACTCAAGACAATGTTCGTCGTGGAGTTCTCGGCTCCCGCGGAGAACAACATTGTCTTGAAGGAGGAGGAAAAACGGACAAAATATCGAGATCTGCTCTTCGAACTCCGCAGACTGTATCCAGACCATACTGTTAAGATAGTGGTACTGATTATAGGAGCCCTCGGTGGAACGAGACACACACTGCTTTCGGAACTCAAGATCATACCGGCATGCCGAAATTCGGCAGAGATCTTAGCCAGCAGAATGCAGAAGGCCGTCATTCTTGGTTTATTACGACTGCTCAGGGCACACGATTCCCGGACCCAGTAGTCACTTACCCCACGGACGTGGGGAGTGGCTACCGGTACTACCAGCTCCCCTCTGTGAGGGTCGGAGCCACAGAGAAGGGTAACTGGTTTTTAGCTCGCTAAAAAAAAAAAAATAATAATAATAATAATAATAATACTAATAATAAAAATAATTTTACATAATCGTCCAGATATAACCATCATAGATAAACAACTAATGGAAACACTCATTATTGACATCTCGATCCCGAACACACGAAATATGTTGGAGAAATATGAGGAAAAAATAGCGCACTACAATGACTTTTCCCGTAATACTATCTGCTCTCGGAGTCATACCTAGAAACCTGAAAATATCGCTGCAAAAGATTGGCATTAACTACAGAGCATACATGAGAATGCAAAAAGCAGTAATTCTCCACACGGCTGGAATAGTGAGATTATTCCTTGGGAGTGACTAATCAATGTTGTGATCTTGGTACCAAGTACCCGATCACTGCAGACATACCAGGAACAACTGAGAATTGAAAAAAAAAATAATAATAATAATAATAATAATTATGACCTGGACCTGGAATCTGCTTATGACTCCTCTATCGTGAGACTGAGCGCATATATCGGACAGGGGAAGGACAAATTCACTCGGTTAGTTAAAGAGCATGATTAAGATAAAAAGTTGTATTCCATCCAGAAGGAAGCGAGTAAAATTCAAGCATAATACCTGGGTACCGAGACCACTGACGAGGACGCCAAGAAGAAAATTAAAACCAGCATCGAAAAGAGGAAAATAGAAGTACTCTATTCAAAGCTGATGCATGGATAATTCTTCCGCGACCTCGATCGACCGGCAGTGGACAAAATGGTGTCAACGAAGTGGCTGAACGGCTCGGGCCTGAAGGCGGAAACAGAAAGCCTAATAGTAGCAGTGCAGGATCAAGCGTTAAACACTAGATACCACCAGAGAATAATCTTGAAGCAGCCTGTTGATAGCAAGTGCAGAATGTGCGGAGTAGCAGGAGAACATGTCAGTCAGGTGGCAGGATCTACTACGTTGGCACCATCAGAGTACACTCACCGACATAACAGAGTGACTAGATATCTCAATTGTGTTGTGTGCAAGCACTTCGATATACCGGTGCCACAAAAATATTATGAATGTACTCCTGAGACGGTTGTCAGTACCAACCACGTCACAATTATGTGGGACGTGCCAATTATAACAAACAGAGAAATTCACGCAAACCGACCAGACATCATCGTACACAATAAAAAGGAGAAGTCCTGTTTACTGATCGATGTATTCATCCCGAATGACACCAATATAATGCTCAAGGAAACAGAGAAGTTGAGCAAGTACAAAGACCTCCAAATAGAAGTTAGCAGAATGTGGAATGCAAAGACCACAGTCGTGCCAGTAATTGTAGGAACTGTCAAGAAGGGCCATGACCGGAGTCTACAACAACTGCCTGGTCAACCGAACTCACAAGAAGTGCAGGAGATCGCAGTATTGGGAACAGCATATTTTAAGGAAAGTTCTGGACTAGGAGTCTCTGTGATCCCTTGTTGGGATCTGGACTCTTAGCTGTTGGAGCGGACATCACCAACGTCGCCCGAGGGGCCCAAAAACCTGTAACGGACTCCAACAGAGCCGAACTTCAATCGTGCACGAGGGATTCGGTGAACAGTTTCCAGCTACAGCTGAGAAAGTGTGCTGCTGTTAAGTCTATAATAATAATAATAATAATAATAATAATAATGATAATAATAATAATAATAATACCCACAAGCCCTACACTTCTGGTTCCCGCAGGCAGAAGACAGGGCCTCCACAATCGACCCCATGCGGATAGGGGTCAAGGGCAAGGTGGTGGGGCCCAACCGGATAGGGCGCCCATTGATGAAGAACGCCATGAACTAGGACGCTTTGAGTGGCCAGATGAACTGAGAGACGACCTTATGCAGTGCTACGAAAGCAGTGAGCCCGCACGAAGGGGATACATGGGGCGAATGCATGCTCTGTGGTGTGCAAGGCACCCGGAGTACGGCAGTCCCTGCCGTTCCATCAATACCAGAGGACCTCAGTACCAGAAGGGGGTTACACAACTTAAAACCCCCCGGGCCACAAGATCTGGCCAGAGTGGATGCAGAACTTCGTGCAGCGCTATCAGAAGAGGCTGACATCTGGCACATTAATTGTGCCATGTATGCTGCCACTCAACACTTCCCACAGGTGGAGAGGCGGAACACTGCCTCTCCACAGGAGAGAGCGAGACGGCGCATACAGAAGATGGAAGCCAAGATCCGGTCGGCAAGGCAACATGCATCCCGTATCCTATGTGTGATGGAGTATATGGCGGCCAATAGGCCTTTCACGTCTAAAGTGAGGCGAGTAGCTGCCAATTTAAGACGCGTCCATCACACACTCAATGGGGCAGTGCTGTAAACCACCAAACAGCACTGTCTCAACAGGATACGGATGCTAGTGGCTTGTAAGAAGTCACTAGTGAGGCGGGCGAGCAGCCTCAGCGTGTTGCTGAAAATCCGCCGACTGTGGATCAGGTGGAAAACTTCTGGAAAACGTTGTACGAACAGAAGCTTCCACTCAACAGAGACTCTCCAGCCCTGGCACACTTTGAAACCTTTTGCCAAAGGCTTCAACAGCCAAACGAGGTGTGCCAACCGATAACCCCAGAAGAGGTTCGAAGAGCTCTTGAGGGCTCCAAGAACTTTGCTGCTCCAGGTCCCGATGGGATAAACAACTTTTGGTGGAAAAAATTACCCAGTACCCACCACCATTTGGCCAGAATTTTCAATTCATGGCTAAATGGGGAGCAGCAAATTCCTTTTTGGGTTGTCGAGGGGCGGACAGTGCTGATCCCGAAGAACGGAGATTTGTCTGACCCAAAGAACTACCGGCCGATAACCTGTTTAAACGCGTGTTACAAGGTGTTTACACGCATTTTGTATATGCAGGTGCTCCATGCAGTTGAACCGGTTTACGAGCGGATATATGAGCAACGAAGGTCAAAGAGAGGTGTCGCTGGTTGCAAGGAAAACCTGCTGATTGACAGGTGTGTCACGCAGGACTCCGTGCAGTATAAGCGTAACCTCTCTATGGCCTGGATCGATTACCGCAAGACATTTGACATGACATCACACGAGCTCATTGTACACTTGCTCCAATGTCTTGCGGTGCCCGGTCCCGTAGTGAGATGTATCGAAGAACTGATGCCGCTCTGGAGGACTCGCTTTACCATAACATCGGGTAACGATAGAGTCCAGACGGAGCCGATATCTTTCAGAAGGGGAGTATTTTAGGGAGACTCCCTCAGCCCCCTTCTGTTTTGCATCTCACTACTGCCATTATCCGTCTCACTGCGGAAAACCCGTGGCTACAACTGCGGTACCCCCGGCGACAAGAGGCATAAGGTCACCCATCTGTTCTATATGGATGACCTTAAACTTTATGCCTCTGGAGATAGGGACCTACACCAGTCCCTCAGGGTGGTACAGGAGTACACGCAGGCTGTCGGCATGGAGTTCGGGTTAGACAAATGTGCACTGGTCCATCTCAAGAGAGGACGATGCGGGAACTACGGAGAGGACGCGCAGCTCGTGGACGGAAGCATCTTACATCATATAGATGCCGGAGAGTCGTACACTTAATAATAATAATGATATTTATTAATTTCAGAAACTGTACAAAGCGCAGTTAAGAAATTTGTCGGTTGAAATACAAAGATAAATATCACAAATAACATTGTAAAAACATATACACACAAAAAACATGTGAACAGTGAGCAATTGAAAATATTGTAGGGTATAATTCACAAATAATAAAAAAAAACTAGAGAAAAGTAGTCACACATTTTGTAAAAATTCGTCAACATTATAGCTATTTATGTCCAACAAAAGTGATTTTAAAGCCTTTTTAAACTTAAAAAATGTTGTCATAGATTTAATATGCTCAGGCAAACAGTTAAAAAATTTACAACCCATGAAAAAAAGACTTTTTTGGTATAAAGCCGTTCTGTGCTCTTTTGGTAAAAGGAGATCTTTTTTCCTAGTGCTATATGGATGATCAGTTCTAATCTCGTTAAATTTGATTCTGTTTTTGTAAACAAAACATGACAACTCATAAATGTAAATAGAGTTCAAGGTAAGAATGTTTAAGCCTTTAAAGGCTTCCCTGCAGGAAGTATTATATCCCAGATTGGCTATTATACGTTTTTTGCAGTAAAAAAACTATATTTGCCTCGGATGAGGATGTACTATACCGTACTTTATGCAAGAATGACAAGAAGCAAAATACAACTGTCTTACTATTGATAGGCTACATTGTTTAGATGTTATCGCCAATACATAACAGATCTTTGACACTTACTTGGGTGTCGAGCAACGCTCCACCCAAGAAGTGAGTGTAGTGAAAAATGCTCTCCGTGGCAAGTATCAGTACCGACTCCGACAGATTTGGTCTTCAGAGCTGTCGGTGAAGAACAAGGTGTCTGCTACCAACATGCTTACCGCTCCGATACTTCTCTACTCCTTTGGAGTAGTGAAATGGACTCAAGAAGAGTTGCGTCAACTCGACGTAGGAACCCGCAAGAAGATGCATCTCAATAGGAGTTTGCATCCTCAACATGAACAAAAACACACAACAAACTCAACCAAAAAACATGAGTGATAAGATAAACAACATTAAACCAGTGACCACCAACCAAAAACTGAATGATAAGACCTCACCTAAAACACAAACAAACTTGGAAGTGCTCCAAAATAAACAAGCAAATATCATGAATCAGCTAATACACCTAAATGACTTAAATCATGACAATCACACTAAATCACCTGAAGAGAAATCTCAAAATGACAAGGAAGAACTTTTTCAACCAGTTATGTCTAGAAGAAAAAGAAACAGAGAACCAAAAGTATGTGGAGAAGCTGAAATCTCAAAAGACGAAGAAGCATGTGGCTTTGTTGGAAGGGAAATCCAACAAAAAAAAAATATGGCTATTTGTCGCAAGGGCAAAAGATCACGTCACAGAAGAAATGGTACAAAAATATATACAAAGAAAAACAAACGCCGAAAATACCTCCAATATTTATGTCAAAGAAATAGATACTTTCAAAAAAACAAATGATAACAGGTGTTTTAAAGTGGGCCTTAATTATGACCTACTGGAATTAGCCTATACAAGCACCTTCTGGCCAAGAGGGGTGGCAGTCTATAGATTTGATTTCAAAAAAGAAGAAAAATATCTAAATCGACTGAAAAATAAAAATCAAGTAGAAAATTTTCCCAAAGAGCCGCAGGATCAGGACTTCACATAAATGTGAATAAAAACATAAATGTAAACAAAAATAAAAGTAATACTCCACTTCCCAAAATACTTGTCTACCATCAAAATATACAGTGCTTAAAAAATAAAACATTAGAATGTGAAATTTTCTTACAGTCACTAAATGAACTACCAACAATAGTATGCTTCACAGAACACTGGTTTAAGAGGGAAGAAAGAAGAACAATACATCTCGAAGGATATGAGTTAGTGTCCTCTTTCTGCCGAGAAATTAAACTCCATGGAGGCTCCTGTATATTTGCTCTAAAGGAAATAGAAGCTAAAGAAATTGAAGAACTGAAACAACAATCAAAAGAAGAACACATAGAATGTTCGGCTATTATTAGTAGGTCTAATAAATTAGTAGTCATCTGCATTTATAGACCCCCATTAGGGGATGTAAATACTTTCTTTGAAACCCTTACTGATATTCTTCAGTATTGTTTCACAAACTACACAAAATATAATATTATACTTTGTGGGGACTTCAATATAAATCTATTACAAAAAAATAAGATTTCAAATAATTTTCAAACTTTACTATTAAGCTTAAACATGTTCCAAACAGTATTTACACCTACACGAATAACTGAGAAATCTGAAACGCTGATTGACAATATTTTTGTAAATTCCGACCATATCAATGAAGGCAAAGTTGTGACATCTGCTCTATCTGATCACGAAGGACAGATGTTACAAATTGATCAAGTAACCACATCAAAAAATAAACAAAACAGTTCACATAAAGTAAGGGTATTTTCTGAGCATAAACTGCAACAATTCAAAGCCGAGATCAAAAATTTAACTTGGTCAAACATCCTAAATGAAACTGATCCAAACATAGCATACCAAAAATTTGAAAATATATTCGATAATACACTAAAATTGCTATTTCCTGTTAAAAATGTCAAGTCAAAGCACAACATATCAAAGAACTGGTTAACTATTGGTATTAAAAATTCCTGCAAAAGAAAATATGTCTTATACAGACAGATGCGAAAAGGCTCAATCTCTAAGGATTACTATAAAAAATATACAAAAATCTTAAAAAATGTAATTTCAATGGCAAAAAAATTGTCAAACAAGCGTCACATTGAACTTGCTCATAATAAAGGGCAAGCTGTCTGGAATATTGTTAAGAGCTATACGGGCAAAACAACAACAAACTCTGAGACAATTTTAAAAAACATGCAACTAAATAAAAATCCAAAGGAAATCTTAAATTATGTAAATGATAAACTCATTAACCAATGTGCAAATATTTTGACAGCAAATAACACAACAAAGAAAAATTATCTCTCCCTCACACACAAATCTTTGTACTTAGAACCCACTAATCCACAGGAAGTATTAAACGTAATAATTAATTTAAAAAATAAAAAATCTGTTGGCGAGGATGAAATACCAATAAAGCTACTAAAATATGTTGCAGATATCATTTGTGAACCTTTGGCACACATTATAAACTTAACATTGCATACAGGGATCTTTCCAGATAAACTCAAAACTGCAGAAGTTAAACCCATTTATAAAAAGGGTGATAAATCGGACTGGCAGAACTACCGTCCAATTGCATTATTATCAAACATTAGCAAAATATTTGAAAAAATAATACATATAAGAATAATAAATTTCATAGAAAAAAACAAATTAATTCACGATTCACAAAAGGGTTTTAGAAAAGGAAAATCAACTGTACTTGCAATATACAAAGCATTAACACTCATTTTAGAATCTCTAAATAACGATAAGCAGACAATTGCAATCTGTCTTGATTTATCCAAGGCTTTTGATAGTGTTGAACATAGTTTATTACTAGAAAAATTACCTCTGTATGGAATTCGAGGGGTGCCTCGGCAACTAATACAATCCCATTTAACAAATAGAAAGCAATGTGTAACAGAACAGGATCACAACGGAATTAGTATAAAATCCGATAAGCAAATTATAAAAAGAGGATCCATTCTAGGGCCTCTACCCTACATATTATATACAAACAACTTGCCTTCCACTGTAGAACAACAGATTGTTCAATTTGCTGATGATACCACCATAATTTTTAGTGAATTTCCTGAAACAAATATCAGCAATGAAATAGCAGCTGCCTTAAATGTACTTAGCCAATGGTTTGCAGATAATAACCTACAACTAAATTTAAACAAAACCCAAATGATAAAATTCTCTTATTTGACACAAAAAGATGAAACCATGCTCATGTTTAACAACAACAATATAAAAAATAGTAATACCATAAAATTCCTAGGAATAAATTTGGATTACAGGTTAGACTGGAAATTCCACATTGACAACCTAGTATGAAATATGGCTCAATACTGTTATGCCCTGAAAGTAGTGGCCCATTTTGTAAATGTTGATGCAGCTTTCACTGCATATCATGCATATATTCAGTCTCGTGTCAGATATGGAATAATTTTTTGGGCAGGCTCAAGTGATGCTCATAAAATTCTCAAAATGCAGAAGAAATGCTTGAGGTATATACTGAACATGGGGTCAAGAGATAGTTGTAGAAACACATTTCGCGAGAGAAAAGTCCTTACACTAATATCTATGTATATTTATGAAGCCGTAATCTTTGTTAAAGAGAATAACTCACTTTTCAAGTCTCTGGAACATAACTATGACACAAGACATAAAAATAATATAACCATTGAAAAAATCAATTATACCTACATTCAAAAAAATGTTGTGTTTTCAATAACAAAGATTTATAATCATTTATGTCCTCATCTAAAAAGTCTTCCATTAAATAAACTAAAACCTAAATTAAAACAAATACTCATTCAAAAGGCCTACTATACCATAGACGAATATATCTGTGACAATTCCCTTTTATAAATGCTATGTTATGATTATGATTGTTTCCATATACCATTGTGCTTATAAATTAATAAATTGTCTTTATATACTAATAATTTTAGCTGAAAGAATTTGTTAGAATGTATTACTTTCACGTAGTATCTGTGCCTTGTTTGTATTTATTTATTTTTTTAACTTAGTGTATTTGTATCTGACATATTTTTCTCCTATTTGTTTATATACATATATCTGTTCTTATTTTATATTTTATATTAAGCATCTTGACATGTCCTACACCCACTAGGGTTTCTGTTGTCTTTGTACACAAAGGAACAAATAAAGTTTTATCTATCTATCTATCCTAAATTGTCCGTTCCACGGCTATACCTCCCACGACATCGGGGAGGCCGTGGACTCTTGAGTTTGGAGAGTCTCCATAATAGGATGGTTCTGGATGGAGCCTGTAAGGTCATCAGGAGTTCGGATCCCCTCCTCTGCATGGTCCGAGACCATGAAAATGCAGGGGTAGGAGCCTTTCTGTTTAAGGCAGCACAGAGAGCAGCCGATGAACTTGGTCTCTCCTTCGGCGTCGAGCGGGTAAATCGCGACTCTGTTACCGAGTTGGAACCTGCTCACTCACCCCACGAGCGTGGGGAGTGGCTACCGGTACTACCAGCTCCCCTCTGTGAGGGTCGGAGCCACAGAGAAGGGTGACTGGTTTTTAGCTAGCTAAAAAATAATAATAATAATAAAATCAGTTTATTCTGCAAATTAAAAAAAATTAAAAAAATAAGGCCAGATGACAATTTAACATTGGTTTAAAACCTGGCCTTGACACGATGACACATATCTCATTGATATAAAAATGTTCTTAATAATTAATATAATATAAAATTTAATAAACAATAAAAATTGTGAAATAAACTATTGGTACTTTGTAAAGGTTTTTAACTGGGCTTCTTGTTTCTTAGAGTTATTTTCCACTATTGTACAGTAATTATTAGTAGTTGATTATACAGCCACACAATCCAAAGGTGAAAGCTACCTATCCCCATGTTTTTTGAGCCGCTGATTCCAAATATCACATCAAAAATATATGTTTCACTGCTCAGTTTTTCGCAAATTGACATTTCATCCCTAAATTCGGGGTTAAATGGCTATTAAATCTAATAGAACGACACGCGTTGAAATGAAACTTATGAATCGTTTAAAATGGCTCTAGTCACATACTCCCAACGTTCTATCATACCACGGAAACGTGCTCCAGCTTTCGAGGGTGAGTAACAGGATAATTGCAATACTTTCCCCCGCTTTTCTGGAAAAAATGAAAAAAACTACCGCTTGTTGTGATTTTTCCATTCTACGCTTATGAGGGCTTTACAGAATCGGGTTTATTACAGAGAATATTGATAAATCGAAAATCTTTTGACCAGAAGACGCCAAAACAAACCCGGGGATTGCAACCATTTCCTCTCTGAATAACAAAACATTCGGAAAATACTGCGAAAGAGCTGAAGGACGGTTTCTTCCGCTATCGAGGCGAGGAACACGATGGCAACAATACTTCCTCACCTTCGATAACGGGGGAAACAATTCTTCAGCCCCTTCGCAGTATTTTCGGAATATTTTGTCATTCAGGGAGGGGGTGATTCCAACCCCCAGGAGTTGATTTGGCATTTCCTGGTCAAAAGATACTCGGTTTATCAGCATTTCCTGTAATAACTTCGTTCTGTCAAGCCCTCATAAGTATAGATAGGTAGATAGGTAGATAGATAGATAGATAGATACTTTATTAGTGTTAAAATTCACAAAAGTGTTTACACACGTCAAAACATTTGCTAAATAAGCTAAGTAATGAAAAATAGTAAGAATGATTAAAATATATAAGACTAAACATTATAGTTAAAATCGATTATTAAAAACAAAGTGTACAACGTGGACAAAATAAGTAGTAATAAGGTAAAATATATCAATAGATTAGTAAAATACATAAAAATAACATGACAATACGATGTAAAACTCTGGGACAGAAAGTCAAATACAATATGAACATACTTAAATAATTAATACACATTTAAGGGTTTATTCTACATATTTTATGTACTATGGAAACTATGAGTCGTAGTTATTTCAAGAATAATGCATCAGTACATACAAAGTACATTATCTAAAAATGATGATGATAAATTCACGTATACTATAAAAAGTTTTATCAAGTAAGTATTGTTTTATTTTCGTCTTGAACTGTTTGATATTAAGAGACTTTACTTCAGGTGGTAATATATTGAAGAAATGAATTCCTAAATAGCCCGTTACATTTCTAGTTTTGCTTAGGCATAAGAAATTGTTGTTTAAATTATCTTTCATTCTTGTGTTATATGAATGTATTTGGCTTCTAAGGCAAAATGAATCCTCATTATTTTTTATATATAAGAGGCACTGAAATATGTAAGTACATGGTACTGTCATAATTTTTAATTTAATAAATTGTTCTTTACAATCATCTCTAAATCTTAGATCGGAAATTATGCGTATTGCTTTTCGTTGGACAGAAAACACGTCAGTGGATGATGTAGCATGCCCCGAGACTAGGATGGCATATGATATAGTGGAGTGGATGAGGCTGTGGTATGCAGTTGTTAGGATATTTTGAGATTCTTTTCCAACTATATTTCGAAGCAGATATGATATAGTACGGAAATATTAGAAAAAGGGGAGTTTTTCCACATTTAGGGTCGCTCCAGAAGGGTGGGAAAAAACCATTGCAACCATCGTGTTCCTCGCCCTCGAAAACGAGAGAATACCGTTCTTCAGCCCTTTCGCAGTATTTTCGGAGTGTTTTATCATTCAGAGATAGGGTGGTTTCAACCTCCGGGAGTTGTTTTGGCATCTCCTGATCAAAAGATACTCTATTTATCAATATTCCCTGTAATAACCTCGATCTACAAGCTCTCACAAGTATAGTACGGAATAATCAGAACAAAGGGTAGTTTTTTCCATTTAGTTCTAGAAGGGTGGGGAAAAAGGACTGCAATCGTCCTGTTCCTTGCCCTCGCAAACGAGAAAAGACCGTTCTTCAGCCTTTTCGCCCACGGGGGTTGTTTTGGTGTCTCCTGGTCAAAAGATACTCGACTTATCAATATTCCCTGTTATAGCCCCCATCTGTCTCACAAGCATACTATGGAAAAATCAGAACGAGAGGTAGTAGTCGTTTTTTTGGGGAAAGAAGTACACCACCATCGTTTCCGTGGTACGATAGAACCTTGGGAGTATGACGAGAGCCATTTTAAATGATTCAGAAGTGTCATTTCAACGCGTGTCGTTTTATTAGATTTAATAGCCATTTAACCTCGAATTTCCGGATAAAATGCCAATTTGCGAAAAACTGAGCAGTGAAACATATATTTTTGATGTGATATTTGGAAGCAGTGGCCCAAAAAACATGGGGATAGGTGGCTTTCACCTGTGGAAAATAAACTTTATTTTTTTTTCTGTGGCTGTGTTATCAGTTAATCAGATTTTATAAGTTGTACTAACTTTTTTTTAAAGCTATAAAATATGACTATCTCGGATAATAATTTCAACCCTGAAATTCCTGGTTTAAGAATGTATGTATAGTTTCAGGATTAATCTCATACTTCCATTCGAAATCGATAATAAAAAGTCGTAGGATAAGCGTAAATTAAATCCTCTTATGCAACTATTTTCAAATTACTCCGTATTACTTTCACGGTAAAAAAAAATTTTTTCGTACAAATAGGCATTCAGCATTTTTTTTTAAATTTTATAAATCGAAAGTAGAACAATTTCTAAGGCAATTTCCAAATTTTTAGGTTTTTATTCGGACGATTAAGCCCTTAAATAAATTACCAAAGTTGGACCGCGCAAAACGGGGCGGAGCTTCGCGTGACGTCACTTTGTAGAAGCTGATCAGGCGACAGTCGAAATTTAATAATTAAAAACTTTGGAGGTGAAATAAAATACAATTTTAAGAAGAAAGGGTTCTATGCAACTTTTCATAAAAATTGATAGTCTTTAAGTTATAACGACTTGAAAATTGGGATTTTAGCTTAAAAAAAGGTATTTCAAAACAATATTAGTCAATAACTCGAAAAGTACTTATTACATTAAGCGAAAACATGCTAGAGACAAATAAGAAAGCTACTAAATTGAAGATGAATATTGCTATTTTCTAATTTCTATAGAGTTAATGGTTTCGGAGATCTGGAAGTATAAAGGTGGCATCCAAACGTCTATGAGACGAAGTATTTAGTTTAAATGTTAAATATCTCAGAAATTATGGCACTTATGTCGAAAGCAGTAAGAACAAAAATGAAGGACTATTTATTAATTAGGCTTTCAAATGTTTTTTTTTCCATTTCTATAGCATAAAAAACAAAGAAGTTATGACAATTTTTTTTATGCAAAATGACGTTTCGAGTCGGCGAAACGCTTTATACTGAAACCGAATTTTTAACATTGAATATCTTTAGGATTGGATATACCTACTTATGGTGCTGAAATTTTAACAGCTTATCTAGACAATCGAATTCTATTGAATGCCATAAGGAAAATAACAAAAAAAAAATTATTGGTAACAAGCCCATTAACTTCAAATGTCACAAAACGTCAAGATTTTAAGTTTGAGCAACTAGATCATATTTTGATCTTATTCCGTTGAAGGATTGGGGGGTAAATAGGCAAAGCAAGCAAGAGTCCATAAAATTGGGATTTAGTACATGTACGAGAAGCCAAGGTATCAACATTTTTTTGGTATCACCACTCCTACTATCATCCCCACCTCATTACTAAAGGGGGTAAAAAATAAAATGGTGATTTAATGTTTGTACAAGAAAAACCAACAACCTCAAATTTTTTTTTGCATCAGCCACCCCCACTATCGCCTCCTTTAATAATGGGGCGGGTCTGACAATAGGGGACCTGGATGTGGAAGTAGTGTTTCCTTAGGCTACAGTTTTTTTGTTTAAAGTATAAGATAGTGAAATATTCTTGCATTTTTGGCAGTCTTGAGGCACCTAGTTAAAATGGCTTCAGATTTTGTGTGTGTCTTTTAAGACACAAAATTGAGGGAAGGTTTGGACAAGGTCGATCCTGAAAATCCTGACAGACAGACAGACCTTTATTGATGCACAGGAAAATTACATTTTTTTACATAAGTAAAATACAACCAAAAATAACATGTACATAGAAGTACAATCGTAAATTGAATAATAAAATTTATACATATCATGATTTAAAACATATATACTACATAAAAGAAAAGAATTTGTTATATTAGAACAAAACTAGGACAATACCTGGAATATTAATTTCAGTATACAGTGTTCTATTTCTACGTCGCCAAATATGATCTTACTGCAACTTAAATCTCGACAGTTAATGTAATGAGAATATTAATGCGGCAACTAGTATTATTTGCTTGTTGAGCTTATTCTGCTATTTAGTTTTGACTACAATCATTATTATCTATTATGGAACATCAAGTAACAAAGAAATTGTGTATTACCCATTTTAATGATTATTACAAACCTAACAAATTTACTTTAGTTTTCAGAAAGGTAGATATAATGTTAATAAATGTATAATTACTTAAGAATTTCACTTTATTTCCATATGTTTTAACAACTAAAATTTATATAAATAAATATTCTATGACTTAAACAGGTATGTTTGTGAATGTAATAACTTTCACAATATGTTGGTCATAGATAGTTTTGATTTGCACTGATATCATCATTAAATAAAGAGTCAATTTTGAAATCGTGTGGAACATTATATGACGAAACAGAGCGATTGTTTTATGAAAAGTCTGGATAGATCGTACAATATAAATTTAACCTATATACGAAGAGTTCACAAAATTATTATTACTATTATTATTATTAGAACCACAAGCAGATTCGAAGATCTGCAGTACTCAGGCCTGTCAGCCCCATGTACATTTGCGACATTTAGGATCCCCTAGAAACGACCAGTGCACTCCACGAAGGAGAGTAGTCCTTTCCAGAGTAGATCCCCCACAGTGCACATAACGCCTCAGCCCTTCATGAAAAGCTGGATTTTGGCGCTGCAGTTTAAAAATATTTTTTTTCGATCAAGGAAGGTTTGAAACATGTGCTGTTCGATTAAGAAGCAAATTTTAAACAAAATTTTTCTTATTCCAAAAAGTCAGATCTGCAGTAGTTTTTGAATTATACAATAAGCTATAATATATATTTTTCACAAAACTCTATCGAAGGGGTAACGTAGTCAAATTGGCAAAGATAATGTTACATGCTTACACCCACCTTAGTAAACACCCTGTATCGTGGGTTCGGAAATTATAACACCAGGGTAACACTAAACAATAATGTATTTACTTACGTACTAATTACAACAGTTAAAGAAAAAGAGTATAAATTGGTTAGAAACTCGATATATTAATAAATATATATATATGAACAACAACTGCTTGGATTATACGTATTGAAAATTTTTTGGAGCAGCCTACGTATTTTTTTGAAATAACGAGATGTATTTTTCACAATACATACATTTTCTACAAAGCTCCATCGAAATGGTAATACATAAAAAAATTATGTGTTTAATAATATGAATACATAATAAAAAAACATATTATGCTAATGATATATGATAATATTAGTCGTCTTCATCACTGTCCTCATTTATTGTAACACTGATATCTTCTGCGAATATTTCAGACAGTTTTATTGATGATTTCGGAATATCGTCGACCTTGCATATGATAAACCCATCTCTAAGTAACAGAAAACTAGTTTATTTTTTTTAACTTAAACAAGAATTTATCATATGCATGGTTTCTCGACGATATTCCGAAACCATCAGTAAAACTGTTCGCAGAAGATATCAGTGATACAATTAATGAGGACAGTGATGAAGACAACTAATATTATCATATATCATTAGCATACCATGTTTTTTATTGTGTATCCTTATTATTAAACGCATATTTTTTTTATGTATTACCGTTTCGATGGAGCTTTGTAGAAAATATATGTATTGTGAAAAATACATCTCGTTATTTCAAAAAAATACGTATGCTGCTACAAAAAATTTTCAATACGTGTAATCCAAGCAGTTGTTGTTCATTTATATATAGATAGATAGATACATTGTTTATTAAGTAGAAATTTCTAATACAAAAAATAAAATATATATATATACACACACATATACAATAAGAACAGCAAGAAATAACAAATACAATAAATTAAAATTAACATTTACATTATAGATATATATGTACTATTCGATGTAATATCTTTATATTTGCACTACTAACTTAAATAGGGACTACATTTAACAGTTTAACAACTGACGGACCGGACCTCATTGTGATGTAAAAACATTTTTGATATATATATCATTAGTTTATTTTTAAAAACAGTGATAGAAGAACTTGTTTTAATATAATTTGGCAATTTATTAAACTTATCAAAACCTTTAAATAGCAAGAAATTCATGGTACTTTTATAAATAGTTCTAGGTATGTATAGGTTATTATTACGGGTAAAGTGGTAATGTATGTCAGAATGGAGAATAATATAGTTTTGAAAATAGGAAGGTGATAGATTGTTTAACATTTTGTATATCAAAATCATAGTAAAGTAAAATAATCTTTGAGAAACAGAGAGCCACTGTAAAGCATTCAACATTAAATTAATCGGTGTTTAACGGTTGCTTCTTAATATAATGCTCATTCCACGATTTTGGAGTTTTTGTAGTTGTGACAGTATGTTTGAGTTAAACTGATACAGTACAGCTGCACAGTAATCAAAGTGTGGGTGGATAATAGATCTGTAAACTGTAATCCTAGTCTCATATGATAGGTTATTGGCAATTCTAGAGAAGAAATATACTTTTTTTGAATTTTTTTTATAAATGTATTCAAAATGAGCATCGAAGGCTAGAGTATTATCCAATTGAAATCCAAGATATTTTATTGATTCAACAATTTCAATTCTTTCGTTATAAATTAATAGATTTACATTGTTTAAGTTTATATTATTGTATTTATATTTGGTGGTTAATATAATTCCTTTAGTTTTTGATATATTTAATTTGAGTTTGTTAATTTCCAAATAATTCTCCACATTAGTCAATATTATATTCATTTTTTGTACTGCTAATTCCAAGTTTGTATCACTACATGCCAATAATGTATCATTAGCAAATAAGTTTATGAATTCACAATCGACAAATAAATTTATATCGTTTAGATACAATATAAAAAGAAGTGGACCTAAGACACTCCCTTGTGGAACACCAAAATTGTTAACAATTTCACTAGATACTGAATCCCTTACCTTAACTCTCTGTTTTCTCCCTGCTAAGTAATCAGATAACCATTTATACACATCACCCTCTACCCCAAACTGATTTAATTTAGCTAGTAGTATATCTCGGTCAATAGTTTCAAACGCTCTTTTCAAATCAAGGAAAACGGCTATAACATATTTGTTATTATCTAAATCAAGTTTAAATTTATTAAGAGAAAGCTGTAATGATGACTCACAAGAGTGTTTTTTACGAAATCCTGATTGATTACTGATTAAAATATCATGTCTTTCGACATGTTCCAAAATTTGATTATAAACAGCAGATTCTAGAATGTTTTCAATAGGGGGTAACGTGTTGATTGGTCTAAATTCACTTGAATTTATCGTATTCGCAATTTTGGGAACTAGAATGATTGTACTAATTTTTAATAAATCAGGAACTTTGGCACTTTCAAGACAAGTGTTAATAAGATTTAATATAACATTACCTATAACTTCGAATGCCTGTTTTAAAATCTTGGCATTGAGAATTTCAGATAGAGTGTATTTGTTATCTAATGTGGACATAATTATACATAGTTCTGCCATCGTCAACAAAGTAAATTTAGAAAAGCTGGGATACAGATTATAATTACTGTTAAACCAAGATTCTGTACAATCGATACTCTCAATAATTTGATTAATACTACCAACAAAATAATAATTAAAATTATTAGCAATTTCTAAGTCATCTCTTATTATTACGTGCTCATTGTTATTATTAAATTGTATACAATTCGGAAAGTCTTGAATATTTACATTTACAATTTTTTTTTAGGGTTTTCCACATTAGCTGGGGGTTATTTCTATGCCTATCAATTTTTTCATAATAATTTTTTTTATTTAATAAATTAACAACATCATTTCTTAGCTTTTTAAAGGTTTCCCATTTATTTTGTTTTAGCTCAACTTCAGTACACTTAAATTCTTTATAGGATCTATCACACTGTTTTATTTTAAAATACACCTCATTATCAAACCATGGTAAATGACTTTTATAACTACAAACTTGAATTGGGGAAATACTGTTTACTACTCCACTAATATTATTTAGAATTTCATCATAGAGAAAATTAACATCTATGGAATTAAATGACCAGTTACATGACATAAGATTCATTTTAATAGCATCTAAATTGTTTTCATTTAAATTCCGATATTTTTTATTTAATTTATTATCCTCGTAATTAATAGTGCTAACTTTAACTGAAATTAATGAGTGATCAGTAATTTTTGGACAAAAGGTGCACTGTTGCTACAAAATTATTATGGTTTGATAAAACATAATCAATTAAAGTGGCACTATCATTTACTATTCTAGTAGGATCAGTGATTGATTGACTAATACCGTAAGTTGTTAACAATTTTTTGGTATAATAATGTTTATTAAGGTAGTTTAAATTAAAGTCTCCAACCAATATAGAACGATAGTTAGTAGAAAAAACACAATGACATATATCTTCAAGATCTTCTATAAATGTTGCATCAGCAGCTGATGGAGAATGATAAAGGCAACCTATCACCCATATTGAATTATTTAGTTTGATTTTTAAAATATTGCACCAATAATTACCATCCAATACAAATGTTTTGAAAGTAGAATATTCAACATTGTTTTTAATATATATCACAACACCACCAGTGAATCTACTTGAGGAATCACAACGTAAGAGTGTATAATTGTCAATTTTTAGTTCGGACGAATCAATATCCTTTGTAACTCTAGCTTCACTTATTAATATTACTTTAGGATTGTAACAAACTAGACATCCCTGCACTTGGTCAATGTGTTTTAAGAGAATTTGGGCATTTAGATATATAATGTCAGTGTTTAATTGGATACCAAAGTCGTGTTCTAGGTTAGCAGTATCTCTGCCTGTATCGGTATGATCTATGGTTGTTATTGTTGTAAGCCGATCTAGAGGTGAAGTTAGTATTGTGTCTTGCTTCATATTGGAAGAACCATTTGACTTCAATTCCTTCAGGCCAGTTTGAAGGATTCGTGAGGTCAATGAGGAGATCCACCCTTGCTTTCACTCTGTAGCTAGCGTAGTCACCAGATTTTACTGTTAATTTTTCAATCTTAAAAGTTTCCGTGTCTCCAAACGTTGATTCTAAGTATTCCTTCAGATCTTGTTCTGTAACCTGATCACTCAATTTTGTGACTCGGATATTACCTAGTTTAGCTGATAGATATTTATAATATATCGAATTTCTAACCAATTTATACTCTTTTTCTTTATTTGTTGTAATTAGTGCGTACGTAAATACATTATTGTTTAGTGTTACCCTGGTGTTATAATTTCCGAACCCACGATACAGGGTGTTTACTAAGGGGGGTGACAGCACGTAACAGTATCTTTGCCAATTTGACTACGTTATCCCTTCGATAGAGTTTTGTAAAAAATATATGTTATAGCTTATTGCATGGTGTATAATTAGTAAAAAAAATAGAGGTGGTCGCTAACGGGTAAGTACGTATATAAATTTTTCGAAAAATTCAAAAGCATCAATTTTTGTTTTCTTCATGAAAAGATTTCATGAAAATATCAGTAATAAATTGTCTTGAGTATATTTACAATATATGTGAAATACAAACAAATTAGTTCACTTGATTAAGAAAAAAAAATTTTTTGAGGTCAAAACTTTTGTGGTAGTATCTTACGCAATGATACATCACTGGAAGGAACCACACGCAAAAAGGTTACAAAGGCACGGACACTTATCTTAACCTGCCATGGCCTTTAAATGGAAAAACAACAAAGAAGGTAATTTTATTTTTGAACAATATTTAAAATAGATGCTCGAAATTACTTCCGTCTGCTTCAATACACATATCAAAGCAATGTAACAATTCCTTGTTACATGTCCTTAATACTGTACGTCTATTAATTGCACCAGCGCAAGCGTAGATTTTATTGTATAAATCTACCATATCTTCTATTGGCTCTTGATATACTTTATTTTTTATATATCCCCACAAGAAAAAGTCCAGAGGGGGTAAAGTACGGAGAACGTGCGGGCCATCTAACCGGACCTAAGGTGCCAATCCAGCGCCTTGGAAACGTGTCATTCAAATAATTTACAACATTAGAGTTATGGGATGGGGGCGCCATCTTTCTGAAACCAAATTTCAGCTCTGTCGTGTGGAACATTTTGTAAAAATCTTGGTAACTCATTTTCTAAAAATCTTAAATAAGTGTGGGTCATATTTTGGACAAATTTTACAAACATATTCTTAAAATGACACACGCAAACGAAAATTAAACTTCTGATAGTTAATAAATAGACAATTGCAAATTATTCAGTTATTTTAATTTAAATTTCTCAATTTAAAGTAATTTCCGGTAAAATTGGAAGTGCTATGAAAAAAAAAATTCCCACCAGTAAATAATTCTCTTATAGCAGGCAGAAAAGTTACTAAGAACCTACAGCCGAAAACCAAGATTAAAAAAGTTACAGCAATAAAAAAAAAATACAACACTTCAAAGTTAGACAATAAAATTAAAATAACTCAAAAACTACTACAGATCTGACTTTCTGGAGTAAGAACAACTTTGTTTCAAATTTAATTATCAATCGAATGGCATATGTTTCAAACCTTCCTTGATCGAAAAATATTTTTAATCTGCAGCGCCATCTCTGGTGATAATGTTATAATAGTAAATTGTACTTCCTGAAGAAGGCATTAATCATATAAAACTATTACAGTGTACAGAATAAAAATATATTTCTTAGTTTCCGAAATATCAGCTGTGGGAATGTTAACTGAAACACACTATATATATCTCGAAATGTACGAGTTTTTAAGGCTAAAGGAACATAGGTAAACGTGTTCAGAATACGATTTCATACAAAAAAGGTTCTATACATTCTTCCGATTATCCCATTGGTTTTTCCGGAAAAGGAACTTGAAAAAATATTTATATTTTTTCGTGTTTTTTTTTTTATTTTGAATGCAAGAATCTCGAAAAATGCGCGATTTTAAGGCTAAAGTAAAGTTGTTCAGAATGAGATTTCCTACAAAAAAGGTCGTACATATTTTTCCGATTATTCCATTGGTTTTCCCAGAAAAGCTTCTTGAAAAATATATATATTTGCTTTTTCCTGTTTTTTTTTTCATTTGGGCGTATATATCTCGGAAAGTATTTGAAAAACCAATGAGATAATCGGAAAAGTGTGTAGAGCCCTTTCTGTAGGAAATCACATTTTGAATAAGTTTACTGATGTTCATTTAGCCTTAAAAACGTGTACTTTCCGAGATATATACGTCCAAATGAAAAAAAGACACGAAAAAGCAAATATATATATTCTTCAAGAAGTTTTTCCGGAAAAACCAATGTGATAATAATTGGAACAATGTATACATTGTTTTGTAGGAAATTTTATTCTGAACAAGTTTACTTATGTTCATTAAAATCACGTAATTTTCGAGACATTTGCATTTAAAATAAAAAAAAAAAACGCTAAACACACACACACACACACACACACATATATATATATATATATATATATATATATATATATATATATATATATATATATATATATATATTTATATTTTTTTCAAGTTGTTTTTCCCGAAAAACCAATGGGATAATCGTAAAAATGTATAGAATTTTTTTTGCAGGAAATCGTATTCTGAACACGTTTGCTCATGTTCATCTAGCCTACCTTTCGGGTCATATACATCCAAATGAAAGAAAAAAAAAACACGAAAAAACGTATTTATATATGCATATATCTCAAAAATCATGTCTTTTTTTTCTGCACATAAGCAAAACCTTGTTCTAAAAGTTGAATACTTACTTCCTATGCAGAGAAACTGCTGTTCAAAATGTTTCTCCTCTTTTTCCTAATTTGAATGGATTATACGGCAAAAAAGTTTTAAAATTTGTTTACCAGAGATACCCAGCAATGATGTAGCAGTGGAAAGTCCTACTCATAACCCTAAAGTTGACGGTTTTTATCATAAATTTTTCTCCTTTTTTCCAATTGCTATAAGGATTGCCGAAAGTTTTGAGCATAATAGAATATTGAATACCCTAATTTGGTTTCAGCAAAGTACATTAGATGCTATTCTTCGACAGATCAATTATAAGGTTTTGATGTTTATGAAACGAAATCATCGCTACTATTGTTTTTAGATCTAAGTATTATGTGTCTGGGCCAATTTTATTACAAAAACTAGGTTTCTATGGTTTTCATGGAGTATTCCTTCAATGAATATTGTCCTACCGATTTGGTAGGCAACAGTGTCTATCTGGCAAAGGTTAAATAAGTAATTTATTACCTATAAAGCATGGCATCCTATAGGGTAGTGTATTAGGCTGATTATTATTTTTCATATATGTTAATGATCTACCAGAAGCTTTACCAATATTTACAGTATTATTTGCTGATGATACAACTTTTACCAAACAGATTAGGGAAAATAGTGAAGAAACCATTAAAGCTGATTAAGTTTTTTCAATATATTTTTTTTGTTTTAAAATGCCAGGAATTCTATCAATGTAATTCAATACTTTGTCAGTATTAGCTAGAAGAGTGGTTGTTGATTGGTTCTCCAATAATGTGTTTTAAAGTATTTTTTGCACGTTCAGGTAATTTGGACACCTTTACTGAATTGACTAACAACTGCTTGCACCGTATTGTTTAACAGAGGATTAATTTTAAACCTCCGTTAAATATAAAATTTGCTTTGCACCATTCTTTAATCCTTGATTAAATTAGTTTAACTTGCGTTAATTTAAACGCCCAAAGTTGGCCGCTTAAAGGGCGATTAAATTTAATCGTAATTTCTGCACAGTAGTCAATGTTGTGCAATTCAATTTTTAGTATATTTTCATTCTTTTGACGTTTTATTTTTATTTTTACCCAGATATTTGCCTTTTCTTGAGACGTTACGTTATTTGTTTGTTTATTTTCTAAAACATGCCTGCATTTTGTGGCCGCATTTATTAGCAAAAGTTTTTCATCTAATGAAAAATTAACGGATCTTGCTCTTTTATTTTTATTATGGTTTAAACAGATAAATAGTAGTAAAAATGTACACACACAGAACCACGTTTTTTCTGAAAAGAACAAATAATTGACAATAGTTGACAGATATAAAGGTTATAATTTTAAAAGAGAAGTTAGCAGAATAATAAATTCTCTAAAATCACAAGTTAATTATCAACTTAAGTAAACCACAAACAATAAAGAACGGTGCAATAAGACGCAAGTTAAATCTAGTTTAAAAATTAAATCTCGATTAGTTATTCATCGCTTAAAATGTAAACGGCACAAATAGCTGTAAAACATTTGTAAGTGACATTTACAAATTAGCAATCGTAAGTAAAAACTAATAAATATAGAAATTTAAAAATCAAGTTTTATTAAAAACAAAATCAAAATTACAATTTGTACAATTGTTAAAATTAATTGGAGCATCAGATTTCGGGTTTAAAACAACGTTCTTTTCTGAATCATAACTTACAAGAATCTGAAGTTGTGGCAAAAATCTTATCTTCGAGAAATTTCTAATGACAGCAGATGTCACTTGACAATAAATTTGTTCTGTGTGTTTTTTTTTCTGTTATTATTAAGTCTTATATACTTATATGTGTAGTTGTAAGTTTTATATGATGTTATATGTTCTTATTTTACCTTTACATTAATTTACTTACCGACGAACTCATGTCATTGCATAATGATCTTTGTGGAATTTTTGATAAATAAATAAATAAATAAATAAATAAATAAATAAATAAATAAATAAATAAATAAATAAATATTCGGTCTCATAGTAACCAAAGCGAAAACTTTTTCATGTATGACTTATTTGTTTTATGCATTTTTAAAATATTAAATTTTTGTATTTTTATTTTTATTCAATATTTGAGCATGCAAAAAACGTCATAAGGTCTGCGGTAATTAAGTGTTTTACTGGTTTTGGATGTTTTGGAGATATTGACTTCGTCTTGATCTCCAAACATATTCTCAATCAGTAAGGAACACTTACTGACCTTAATACTGACTATATTATACCTAACTAGTATATTAGCATGACCAGATTGAGGCACCAATATACAGAAAGTAGGTAATTTCATATTAAATTAAAAAATGTGTAAGTTGTGATTTGCTTAATACCTAAATATTTTCTAATGAAATATTCTACCAAAAAATTTTTAGTTTGAAGAATGCTTTTTTTTAAATGTTCTAAAAAACAGACCGGTCTGATTTGATAGAACACAGAGAAATTTTTTAAAAAACCTCGCTGCGTCATTCTAAAAACCCATCTCAACAAAAAAATAGTATTAAATAGCTTAATTTCAATAAACATTACCACTCAGCTGATTGAAAAAAATTATTTCTTCACTCGGTCTGATTGATCTCAACAAAAAAATAGTTAATGGTTTTCTATAAAAATAACAGCAAACTGCTGGGACAATTTGTTGTTTTTTTTTAGATCCAAACTAGTCTATTTAGGCCATCTTTGATATTTACTTAATTTTTAAAACAATTAATGTGAGAAAAAAATAAAAGTTATGAATTCAAATCAAAAAAATTCTTCACTCATTCACCAAAATTTGCAGACTAGTTTATTTAGGCCATCTTTGATATTTACTTAATTTTTAAAACAATTAATGTGAGAAAAAAATAAAAATTATGAATTCAAATGAAAAAAATTCTTCACTCATTCAATGAAAAACTCTAAAGTCTTAAATTTTGAGATGAAAGGCATCTGAAAAAATCACAAATTAATATGTATGTGCAAAATTAAAAGTTGCGAGATATTGCCTATTTCACGGTGTGCTTTGTCGTTTATGATTACTGTTGACATAAAAGCTCAAAATAATAGACAATGTAAACTAGAAATTTTCACTGAATGAATTAGCACTAAATAACAATTATCAATAAAATATTCTTATGCTCTGTATTGTTTGAACTTTGAGAAACTTATTTTAAAATTAAGTGTGCAACGAGTTTTTCGTTTTTCTTACTTAAAGTTACTAAATAACAATTATCAAAAAAATCTTATTCTCTCTATATTGTTTGGGGTTTGAGAAACTTAATACACTTACACAAACTTTTCTAAAAACGGGGCATCATAAAACTTGAAAAAATTATTTTTTTCACTCGGTGATGTAGTAGTGTTTATTAAAATTAAGATGTTTAATACATTAAGGTTAATTCTGGCAGCTTTGTTTTTTTCATTATTTTTACTGATAGGCAACATTTACTTCTGATGACTCTTTAATTTCTCCTAAATGGGCAGGTACTCTGTGAAATAAGTGCTGTTTCGCATCTCATTTAAAATTTTTATGATTCTTTAATTTCCGTCGTGCGTAAACTTACCTCAGTTTTTTTTCAAAATAAAAAAAAGAGTGAACTAGAGCTTAATAGTTTTTTTATTTAAACACGAACCATTGTGTACCATTCGTACGCGAAATAGATATTTGTTTTAAATAGAGCCGTCAGTATTGCAGCAATAACAGAAAATATTATGATGATGAATACCTAAGTAATTTTTTAATAGAAAATGTAAACTAGAAATTTTCACTAAGTGAATTAGCACTAAATAACAATTAACAACAAAATATTATTCTTATTCGTAATATTTCGTATCTTCTTGTCATTTTAACTTAGTGCTTTACACCTTTTTGAACAAATAAAATATATTGATTAGAAAAGAACATTGCAAAAATCACGATTTTTATTATTATTTAAAAATATTGTGTAAATACCGTTCATAGTTTTTCAAAAAGAGAAAGAATGAAAATAACTTGAAAAACATGTTTTTTAAAAAACCTACCAAGATGAAATATATATTAATTTATGTTTTTCCTACATTTTATAAGTTCTTGTAAGATACGAATATTTTTTGTGAAATGTGTATGTCCTAGCGAATAGAATTTAGTGTTCAACAAAACTTTTCAAGAAATTCATTAATGTACATTTTACCGTAAACGGTTATTGTTTCTAACATATGCCTTCTGTATAGATTTACATATAAAACTGTTAAAATTAAATAACAAAAACTGTATTGGTTTCCAAAAAAAAAGTTTTAAGATAAATTGTTTCCAACATATGCTTTACGTATAGATTTACATATAAAACTGTTAAAATTAAATAACAAAAACTGTATTGGTATAACTGACGTTTTTTATTTGTTTATTGGTTTCCAAAAAAGTTTAAAATAAAAGTTTCGCATGCACTTTTTTCAATAATATCACTCCCTGTGTCATTGAGGAAATGTTTTAAAACTACTTATGTAATAATAATTTTAAACAAGGCCGGGGGAGAGGGCCGACAGAAACTGCTTTACTTGTACATCGGTTTAATGGGTACCTCTTCTCCTGGAATAGTCTCTTCCTTGCGCAAGTTTCTATTCTGAATATGATTTAAGCTGTCTTGGTGGAGTTTTTGTGTAGGTCGAAAAAATGTCTGACTGAAATGTTAAAGCTGACCATACCACTTTTTTTAAACGCAAAAAAATTGTACAATCTTCACGATTAGTCACTTTAAGTTCTTTGCTGCATCCCGAAATGTGACACTTTTTAATAATTTTTAAACACCACAAACTTGTAAAATCTCCGCGAATAGTCACCTTGAGTTCTGTGCCGTATAAAAAATACGTTGTACATTTATTAATAATTTTTACTTAATCTCATTTTTTTATTTAGTCTTATGGCACGATCTAAAACTTGTGTGTATTTTTATTTAGATAAGCTTCCAGCACGTCACTTTTTTAATTTTATTTTAGGTTCTTTTAATTTCTCCTGCTGTGTTTTTTCATATTTGCCGTTTCATTATTTTTTGGTACGTAAATATAATTCATAGTTTTTAAATAAAAAGAAAGAACTGAAACTTATTGATTGTGTGCATCTTTTTTTTTTAAATAAGCAAATAGACAGTTTCATTATTTATTTACTAAGTAAGATATTGGTTAGAAAAGGCACTACAAATTCCACGATTTTATTATTGTTTTTAAAAATATTACGTAAATATAATTCATAGTTTTTAGATAAAAAAGAAAGAACCAAAACTTATTGTGTGTATCTTTTATTTAAAATAAACTCTCAGTAAGCCACTTTTAATTTTAATTTCTCCTGTTGTGTATTTGATATTTGTAGTTTCATTATTTATTTCCTAAAATATTAGTTAGAAGGAAGAACATTGCAAAAAAGCCATGAATTTTATTATTTTACAAATGATTTCGTAAATATAATTCATAGTTTTTCAAAATAATAAAGAAATAAAATAAGCCTGCAAGCATTGTTCCCCTGTTGTGTTTTGATAAAATTTGTGATTTCATTATATATTTACTAGGATGGTTAGAAAAGAAATTGCAAACCCTGATTTTTTTAATACGTATTTTAATAAATATTTTTTATTTTCTAGCAAACACATAATTGCACATGTACATTATTAGTATTATATATAAAACTGGTTAGTTTCTAACATATGTGATATAGTCTTACGGATAGATTTACATATAAAGCTATTAAAGTTAAATAACAATTCTGTATATATATAACATACATTTTTATATTGATTATTTGTTTCCAAGAAATTTAAAATAAACTCATCGTCGAAAGTTTCGCAAGCACCCTTTTCAATAATATCACTCCCTATATCATTTAGGAATGTTTTAAAACTACGCATGTCCTGGAACGGTGATGATATCTCTAGCTGTTGTAGACTATTATTTAAAAAACAGCTCATTTTAAACAACTGTTTTAAAGATATTAAACCTAGATACAATTCAAAACTACTTCCTGTCTTAGGTACAAATTTAACCATTCTCGGTGATACTATCTCTATTATATAATCTAATAAATCGAACTTAGTTAACCTATTGGTGGGTTCCTGAATATGATTTAAGATGCTTGGTAGAATTTTTGTGAACGCTGAAAATGTCTGAATGTTAAAGCTGGTGCCTATATCCACACCATTTTTAATAATTTTTAAGCAAGGGCTAAAATGTAAAAATGGGTCGAGACCGACAGAAACCACTTTACTTGCACTCCGGTTTAATGGGTACCTCTTCTCCTGGAATAGCCTCTTCCTCTCGTAGGTTTCTAGATAAGACTCGTCTTTTTCCAATCCGCTCATTTTTTGATCCATTAACTCCCACATCGAGTCTGGAATGTCAAACCCGTCATCTAGAGCGGCAGCATTCGTTTCGGTTGGTTGTTGACTTGAATGGACTCTTCTATAATCATAATCGGCCGATCTTAAATATGGTTTACTTTTTCCCGCACCCTGTACACCACAACTCTTTTTACTGTAGATATTTGAATACATATTTATCACGTTTCTTGAAAAAACTTATCGAATACTGGATACTCACGAACGCACCGTTTGAATACGTATTTACTACGTTTTCTTGAAGACTTGTTGAACACTGAATACTAGTTGCTCAAGATTGCGTGTTTTTTATAATAAAAAACGGATCTTAATCGAGTTTTAATCACCCAAAAAAATTCCACCAATTTGTTACATCACTGTACTTTCACAGCGCTCGGCACAGACCATTGGGCCTTAAATCAACTTTCACTTTTTTCAAATCAACTTTCACTTTTCAAGGTTAACAAGGTAATTAAAGGCTCAGTCATTAAGTTAAATCAACTTTCACTTTTTCAAATCAACTTTCACTTTTCAAGGTTAACAAGGTAATTAAAAGCTCAACTGTATGCGGGCTTACCCACAGACCGCCTTCCCAGGTCCACTGTGTATTTCCAAAAGCCGTGGGGAATTCCAAAATCCGTGGGTTTTTTCCACAAGTCTGCACGATAGTTGTAATGTTTGAATGTTACGTATTCGAAATACGTCAGTTCATTAAAACCAGACATGCTATCTTTACATGTCGGTTATTTTAAAAATATATTTTTTGCATATGAGAGATGGTGTATGTGTGACGTGACAGTTTAGTGTATTTTTCTAGGGAAATAATTTATAATGTTTCTATGTTTCTACCACTATGAACGGCTGCTATATTTTTTTTAAGAATATTTTTTCTGTTATCGATACAGCATGACAGCTATATTTAAAAAATATCTTGGACATGTGTGGTACACATAATGTATAAGTTGAAGTATTTTTTAGTATATTTTTTTCCTGTTACCACAAATATGTTGGTTATAAGTTTTATTGAGATTTCAAAGCTTGTTTATGTTTCTGAAACTTAAATACAGGGTGTTAAAACGATATATAAGAATAAACCAGGGTTTTTACTAAAAATTTATTGACAAATTATAAATAATTATATAAACATTTTACAACCGATTATTCTTTTTCCACTGTAGTCTTCAATACATTTAGAGTTAATGATCACCATTATCACATACTGGTTCTTCTTCTTCTTCTGAGTCAATCTCTAGTTTAAATAGATGATATTTTTCAACAATATCAAACGGTAAAAATCTTCTAATCTCGAACAAATATGCTGTCAAGCTTGGTGCAATTATATCTCTACAAAATTCATTTATGTTGATTTTACCATTCAAATATTCATGACATTTATTTAGGGCTATGTCATATTGTCCCTTGAGCCGCTGTAGACATGAATTATCAAACTAACCACCGCCGTAAATGCTTTCATGGTCAACATCCCACCTCGAATCTCGAAATTTTTCTTCTAGCACCTCTATTGCACTTTTTAAATCTGTCGGGTCTTCGTACGTTCTATACATCATATATTATTAACTAGCTTTCAACAAACGAAGACAGTAACTACAGAAAATATAAAAAAATATGTTGTTTATATATGAGTTAGAGTGTGTAGAAATCAATCAAAATCAGCGGCGGCTGGTGAAATTTCAATATTTTTTTTCTCGTCTGTAGCGCATGGGACCCATACGAAATTTGGGAAATAACATCTAGAGAAGCACTTCTCTAATGACCCCTAAAAAATTTTGAAAAAGCAGTTTGCGAAAAAATTTTTGAAAATTTGCTAGCCTCCCCTGGGTCTAGGGACCCCTGTTTACTTTTATTTTTTTTTGTCATATGCATTTGACTTTTCATAAAAATGCATCGACAGATTTTAGAGTTTGTGAAAATATTTTCATTACTAACTGAAATACAATGAACTGAAATTTTGTAATTTACAATTTAACAAATTACAATATTTCAATTCGTTGTATCTCAGTTAGTAATGAAAATATTTTCACAAACTCCAAAATCTGTCGATGCATTTTTATGAAAAGTCAAATGCATATGACAAAAAAAAATAAAAGTAAACAGGGGTCCCTAGACCCAGGGGAGGCTAGCGAATTTTCAAAAATTTTTTCGCAAACTGCTTTTTCAAAATTTTTTAGGGGTCATTAGAGAAGTGCTTCTCTAGATGTTATTTCCCAAGTTTCGTATGGGTCCCATGCGCTACAGACGAGAAAAAAATATTGAAATTTCACCAGCCGCCACTGATCAAAATTCCACCAAGTTGCTACGTCACTCTACTTTCACATGCCGCTGGGCCTTCCCCAGGTACACTGGGTATTTCCAAATATCCGCTGGGGTTTTTCCAGAGGTAATTAAAGACGCATTAGGTTAACGACTTAATTACCTCATTAGCGTTAATGACCTAATCAACTTTCACTTTTCAAGGTTAACAAGGTAATTAAAAACTCATTAGGAGAGTGGCATCACTTCTTCTCAGCACCCTCAAAAATGGGGGGAGGTAATCTCGTCTTTGCACGAAATATTTACACTATTTTTTCCTTCAATACATAGACAATTAGTAGGACTGACAGAGTTTAAGATTGCAGCATTGTCACATCGTACACTCTGGCCTTTTCACATTAAAGCTGGTCGTGGCTGAACCTCTAAGAAAAATAATTAAGGAAAAGATGTGACAGAAGACAGTAATGTTAGGCATGTAGTTAACACAACTTACAAGGAGGAAAAAATATGAAAAATATACAGGGTGGTCGCTCTATATAAAAAAAAAAATGAAGAAAGGGGAAAAATGAAAATATACAGGATGGTCGCAACACAACAGTCAAAAGAAAAATATGAAAAAAATATACAGGGTGGTCACCTTAAAAGGAGTGAAAAAATGTGATGGAAGACAATAATATTTTACATGCAGTTAACGCAACTGTCAAGGAAAATGAAAATATACAGGGTGGTCAGTGGTCACCATAAAAAAATTAAAAAAACATGTGACGGAGGGTAATATATTTCGCATGTTGTTAACACAAAGGAAAAATATGAATAAAATACACAGAGTGAAGTAGTGAAAAAATGTGATGGAGGACAATAGATTAGATTAGATTAGTCTTTATTAGTTCAATGTATAATGTTGAAACATTACAAAATACCCAGTGGGTGTTGAACATGTCATATGTGTACCTATTACTAAATTACTAAATTTTAAAAATGTCAACGTATAAAATTACTAAATTTTAAAAATGACAATGTATAAAACAAATACTTAACTGAACATAATACAGTCTGCACAAACGGACAAAGTTTAGGATACAAATATCTGTATATAAACATAAATAATTAAAAACTAATGTAAAACATTTGATTTAGAACTCAGTTTAAACATTTTATATCACCATCAATAAAATACTCATCTATTGCGTAATAGGCTTTATTTATTAGAATTTTCTTTAATTGTAGCTTCAGTTTCTTCACTGGGAGAGTTTTAATTTCATTTGGGAGCTTATTAAATATTTTTATTAGGGAGGATTGTACATTTTTTTGAATATAATTGAAGTTGGGATATTTGGTTCTATTAGTTCATGTTTATTTCTGGTATTATAGAGATGTCTTCTATCACAGTCATTAAATAATGTTTTATTTTCTGAAACAAAAATCACCGCTTCTAAGATGTACTGACTAATAATCGTCGTCAATAATACTTTGTACGAAGTTAACAAAACTGTCAAAAAATTTTTTATAAAAAATATAAAAAATCTGAAGGAGGACGATAACATATCGCATATGTAGTTAACACGTTCACTGCTGACGAAAAATTTGAAGAGAACATGAGAAGCTGACAAATACTGGCCCATAAGTTACATGTAGAAAGAGGACGTCTAGACGACATGCGCTCCCTACCAACTACCTGCATGGTGTCTAAAGACGTCATCAGAAGTGAACGTGTTAGCACAACTGTCAAGGAGGAAAAATATGAAAAATGTACAGGGTGGTCATTCTAAAAGATAATTAAGAAACTTTTGTGGAAATAATATTTAGACTGCAGTTGATACAATTATCGAGGAGAAAACCTAACTACAATAATAAAACCGCTGCCCAAGAAATCACTACTTCCACATCCGGATTTTTTATCCAAGTCACACAACGAAAAAATGTTGTATCTAGAAATAATTATTTATGGAACTTTAATAATATAATATTTGAAATCCTCTACCCCAAAAACCTATAAAACGATACCTCACATCGGTAGTGGGGTGGGGGTGGTGACAGGGGGTGGGAGTGGGGGGTGGATAAAGTAAAAAAATATTTTGAGGTTTCTGGTTCTTGTACACATACTAAATCACATTTTTTTTCATCCCCTTTAATAATAGGGTGGGGGTGGTGGTAATGGTGGCTAATGCCAAAATTTTTTTTGAGACCTTAGCTTCTCTTGTCTATACTAAATATCAATTTTATGAACTCTTACGTGCTTGATTTACCTATTTACTCCAAATTTACCCCAATTTACCCCCCAACCCTTCGACGAAACAAGATGAAAATATAATCTAGTTCTAGATCTCGTTAAAGTACGTATGTGTACCAAATTTCAAGTCAATATCTCAAACGGTTGCAGAGTAAACGTGCGCACAAAAAAAAGTTACAGACCGACAGACAGACAGAATTTTTTTTTTCACTCAACTTGAAATTTCGACGTTGCATGACATTCTAAGCCTATTTGAACAATAAAAATTTAAAAAAATTTTTTTGTCGTTGCTATACTTCCACTGGATGTGGAAGTAAAAGTTGAAGTTGAAGTAAAGTGTGAGTGGTGTTAGTAGTAGAAGTTTAACTGTGTTTGTTGTATTTCTATACTAGCAAAAATTTTAAAATTTGCACCTCAAGTAGCTTGAAATTTACTGCACCTAATGTGCAACAACAAGACAATAAAACATTTATTATAAACAAATCATTTAAAATTTTAAATTTATTACAATAATAAAAGCATAAAGCAGCATCAGCAAAAAATTATAAAGAAATCAAAGGACAAAAAGAACTGAACACAAAAACTTGTACCCATACATTAAGTACAAAACTGAACAGGACCGGGCTTATAAAAATATTCTACAATATGAATAAATGTTCAAAGTGTGATGTATTAGATCCTGAATTAGTAAGATGTGACAATTGTAATTCAAAATTGTGTCAGAGCTGCACACAATTAACATCGACAGAATTAAGAGCGGTACTCTTGAAAAAGAGACTTATACTTTACTGGTGCCCAGACTGTATGGCAAATAAAAAAACGCTAAAGTCGCCCCAAGAAATTACTACTAAACTGTCTGATATTGAAGAAAATGTGACTAAACAAATTGCAGGGGCGGCTGGTGAAATTTCAATAATTTTTTTCTCGTCTCTGGCGCACGGGACCCATACGAAATAGAGAAGCACTCCTCTAACGACCCATAAAAAATTTTGAAAAAGCAATTTGCGAAAAATTTTTTCAAAATTATATTGACCCCCCCTAGGTCTAGGGACTCCTGTTGAAAATTATTTTTTTTTGTCATATACATTTTACTTTTCATGAAAGTACAACAATAGGTTTTGGAGTTTATGAAAATATTTTCATTACTAACTGAAATAAAACGAATTGAAATTTTATAATTTGGTAAATTGTAAATTACAAAATTTCAGTTCATTGTATTTCTTTCTGTTAATAATGAAAATATTTTCATAAACTCCAAAACCTGTTGTTGTACTTTCATGAAAAGTAAAATGTATATGACAAAAAAAAAATAACTTTCAACAGGAGTCCCTAGACCTAGGGGGGCCAATCGAATTTTGAAAAAATTTTTCGCAAATTGCTTTTTCAAAATTTTTTATGGGTCGTTAGAGGAGTGCTTCTCTAGATGTTAGTTCCCATATTTCGTATGCGTCCCATGCGCCAGAGACGAGAAAAAAATTATTGAAATTTCACCAGCCGCCCCTGACAAATTGCTAACCTTCAAAATCAGATAACAAACCTCCACCACAATTCTAAAAGAAACAAATATTGACCTGATTAAGCTTTTACAAAACAATAATAAATCTAATGACACACAAAGTGATAAATCTAAATCCCAGAAAATGGCAGAATCTAAACATAATAGGACAAATGATAGCAAGAAACAAACTTCTACCAATGTTTCACACACAATTGTAGAAAGTATTAATAATAACAATAATAATAGTGGCCTGGTAGCTGGTACATCTGAAATTAGAAACAGAGATGGATTTCAAACTGTAACTTACAAACGTAGAACAAATAGTGGCGAAAATGGTCAAACTACTGTGAGAAGGGTTGAAGGTAAAAAAAAGTAGTAGCTGTAGAGTAATTGGGACAGGGAAAAATACAAGAAATTCAAGGATATCTGGAGATGCAAAGAAGGCATGGATTTTCATTGGGAACCTTAACAGAAATTTAACTAGAGATGACTTAATAGCAGATGTGAAAGATATTGTAGGACATGAAGACTTTATTTGTGAAAAATTGAACACATACTATGGAAGCATTTGCTATAAAATTGGTATCGACATGTAGTATTGTGATACCTTAATGGATCCAGACAACTGGAGCAGTGAGGTGATTATAGACAGACTCAAGAATAAGTTTTTTCGAGGACAACGACAAGGACAAGGAGAAAATTATTCACCTCAACATACGGTCAATGAGAAGTAAATGTAAAGAACTAAATATAATACTTCAGGAAGAAAAACCTCAATTTTTATGCCTATCTGAACATAAACTAAGTGAACATGAAATTGAACTAGTCAAGCTAGAAAATTATAAACTTCAAAATCAATTCTGCAGAAAAGGAAGCTCACATGGAGGTGTGTGTCTTGTTGCCAAGGACAACTTGGAAACAACTCCTATTGAGGGTATTCAAAATCTGTGCTCTGAAGGTGTCTTTGAGTGTGCTGCAATAAAGTGGACTCAGAATGAGGAAAAGGTGATTATCTGTGTTATATATAGAATGCCGAACTCAAGTGTTAGAACGTTTTTGGACAAATTACAAGATACATTAAATTTATTAATTAATCAAAAATAAAAAAATGATGTATTAATACTCTGTGGAGACTTCAACATAGATTTCTCACTTAACTCCCATGATACACTAACAATCAAGCAAATATTCTCCTCTTATGGATTGAAACTCTCTATTGAGGACTTCACTAGAGTAACAGCAAGATCTCCAACACTTATAGATAATATTGTCACTAACTTAGGGAGAGAATTGTATAACTCAGGTGTAATTGATACTCTGTTATCTGATCATAAGGCTCAGTATATAGAATTCATGGTTTCAAGTAGTAAACTTAATAATAACAATGATAAACATAAGTCTGAATTAAAAAGAATATATTCACAAAATGCAAAACAACTATTTTGTCAACTAATGGCAAATGTAAGCTGGAATGACATTAAATGTTTAGAAAATTTTAAAAACATATTAAAATACTACTTAGACATATGTTTTCCAATGAAATATTGTAAGATTGGTAGCAGAAAGGACAATAGTTGCAAATTTATGACGATAGGATTATTCACAAGTAGAAATAAATTAAGAGAACTTTATAATTTAAGTAAAATCCTAAGAACAGATGAGTTTAAACAATACTACATTACATACAGGAAAATATATAAAAAATTAACAAGAAAAGCAAAAGAATTGTACTATATCAATTATATTAATACTGTTGAAAATAAGGCAAAAGGGATATGGAATATCATTCACAAAGAAACAAATATTAAAAAATCAAATTCAAACATTAAAAGTATATGTAGAGACGGTGTTGTAGTTTCAAATCCTATAGATATAGCAGAGAATTTAAACAACCATTTTGTAAATATACCCAGTGTCGATATAAATAATATAAACTGTACAGTATCTGATCATTTAAATTGTAACACCATGTACTTAGAATTAACAGATGAAATTGAGGTATATAACACTATTATGGCACTAAAGAACACTGGCTCATGTGGCATTGATGATTTTCCTTGTGAGCTAATAAAACTGGTTGCTAAGGACATTGCTTCCCCTATTGCTCATATTGTCAATTTAAGTTTTATGACAGGAACTTTTTCAGATTCTTTAAAAATTGCAAAAGTGTGTCCCATTTTCAAGAAAGGAAGCAAAGATGATTGTCAGAACTATAGGCCTGTATCTATTCTGCCAATAATATCAAAAATCATAGAAAAACTTTTTGCAAAGAGATTAGTCTCCTTTTTAAATAAATATAAAATTATAGCAGATAGCCAACATGGATTTCGTACAGGCAGGTCGACTGAAACTGCTCTATTATCTCTCATGGAAAACTGGACTTCTATCGATAGTAAACTAAAAGTTGTGGGATTATTTTGTGACTTGAGCAAGGCTTTCGATCTAGTGGACCATAAGATTTTAGTGAGAAAATTAAATTCATACGGCATAAGAGGAATGGCAGGTAACTGGATCGTGTCCTATCTTGAAAATCGGTCACAGATCGTAGAGGTCACTACTAAACATGGTAAAGGTAGATCTACAACCAGTTCACTAACAAAGGGTGTACCACAGGGATCTGTGTTGGGGCCAATACTGTTTACATTATATAATAACGACCTAGTACACCAGATAGACGCAGGTACCAGCACAGTCATGTACGCTGACGATACAAGTCTAATAACTGCCTCTCAGACTGAGGAGAACTTGGAGGAGCTAGCTAACAAGGAAATTAATATAGTAAACAAATGGTGTGAATCAAATGCTTTGATATTAAATGAAAGTAAAACTAATTACTTATATTTTAAAACTAAAAACTGCAACAATTCTAATCTTAGTATTTATATAGATAATAAGCATTTAGAAGAAGTTAATGAAATTAAATGTTTGGGTTTAACCATTACTGAAAACTTGAATTGGTCTAAATATATTACGAATATCTGTAATAAAATAAGTAAACAAGAGTATGTACTAACACACCTCTCATACAACTGTGATTTTGAAATATGTCGAACATATTATTATTCAATGATGTATCCACATTTTAAATATTCAATTTTGGTTTGGGGGTGTTCAGGACAGTTAGAACCATTATTAATAAGACAAAAGAGTTGCATACGAATTTTGTATAAATTAAGGAGGAATATTTCTTGCAAACCCCATTATAGAAAATACAAAATACTAACTGTGCCATGTATATATATGTATCGTGCAGTAATGTATGTGAAACTTAATATTCAAAACTTTAATGTAAATGAGGTTGCGGCACATTATTATATACGGAACCCACTATTAGCAACCACCAGGGCCAGACTTGAATTATACAGAAGAGGACCTCTTATTACTGCAGTGCGATTATATAATGCCCTGCCAGATAGAGTGAAGACCATACAACAGTTAGCTCCCTTTAAAGCAGCTTTACTTTCATATTTTCTAGACAAGGCATATTATAGCATGAATGAATATTTTAATGAAAACGACTTACTGTAACAATTATTTACAATGACATAATATAATCTGCTAGATTAAGATGTTTTATCTATTTTTATATATTTTTTAAGGTTTTATCTATTATTAAGACTGTATATTTGGCGTATTTTTTTCTTTTAAGATTTTATATTTTGTCAGGTGTTTATTACTGCTTAAATATGTTTTGACGGGGCTGTGACAATGTATTGTACTATAAGCTGAATAAAGTATTGTATTGTATTGTATTGTGTTGAAATATATAGTGGTCACTTTAAAAAATAAGAACAGAGGAAAATGATATTACGATATGTAGTTGCGACACTATTGCCAGGAAAAACTCTGATATAATTTTAATTAAAAAAATATACAATCAGTCATCCGACAGAAAAAATAATTCATAAATAAAAGATCCTAAACAGACAGGGAAGTTTAGTGTAAATACCTTTACAATTTTTGTCTGTAATCAATTTAATTTTTGCCCCAGATTGATTTTAGTTTGTCTTAAAAATCTCGATGCTTGATGGCATCGATACTTTTCCTCCGATATGATACTGGGCAATACTGGTATCGATAAGTTTCTTTCGTTGTCGGTAGCAATGCAAATATCAATAGCTTTGTGGTATCGAAACATCTCTATTCGCTTGATGCAATCCTTTGGGTTGCCTAAAAGTTGTGGTTGATGAACTGAAGGTTTCAGCCCCCTCCAGAATCCATTTTTATCAGTGCTGTTATCAAGTGACGTAATTCTGACTTTAGATATCAGAATTCTGAGTTGTAAGTCTGAATTTTGAGTTATAAGTCAGAATTCTGAGATACAAGTCAGAATTCTGAGATAAAAGTCAGAATTCTGAGATAAAAGTCAGAATTCTGAGATAAAAGTGAGAATTCTGAGTTTTAAGTCAGAATTCTGAGTTTTAAGTAGAGATGGGACGAATAGCGGTTTTGCCGAACAGCCGAATAATGAATATTCGGCCAAAGCTGAACCGAATATTCGGTCATACCAAATATTTGAATATTGCATATGTCGAGGTGCCCTCTTGAAATACACTGATCGGAAATAGCCGAGCGAGAGGAAAAATCCATACCGAGAAAAATTTGCGTTTTGTTTGTTAAGAAGATTTTGTTCAGTTCCTTAAATTAAATAAGTAGATGTAGACAGGGTCGGCTTGACCAAACTCGGCGCCCTAGGCAAACGACTGGAATGGCGCCCTTTTAAACAAAAAAAATGGCAACAAAATAAAACACCAATATAAAACAATAATGTAATTTTTAATCAAATAATTTGCTTGATTAAATCAAAAAAGGCATAGATAAAATATTTGCTTAAAGGAGATTATTTCCACTTTCTTTTACTGTAATTATAGACTGAAAAATGAAAATTATGTTATAGAACACTAATTAAGTCTACAATTACATCATTTTCATTTTCCTTGCCTTGATTTTAGCAAAAGTGGAAACAATTTCCTCTAAATCAATTGTTTCAGCTATTTCTTGTTCAATTGATAATGTTGATAATCCCACAAGTCTTCCTTGAGTCATTGTAGGACGCAGGTAAGTTTTAATTAGTTTTAATTTGGAAAAACTGCGCACACCACTGGCCACAGACACAGGAAGTGTCTAGGGAATTTCGATTTCTCTTTCGAAAATATTGGAGAAGATTTCGCTGAATACCTTACGTCATAGAGTATATTATTGTTTGCCTCGTGTAATTTAATTACAGAATAATACCAGCCGGGGATTCCCTCCGGCCGGCTAGTGTTGTGCGTGTATTCTTCTTCCTTGAAGCCTTTTTTCTGACATGTCTTATCTATAACTTTGAATTATAGCTATAACGCCAAATAAAGATAGTTATTTATTTATTTAACATCGCTTTTTAAAGATATTCAATAAATTGTGCATGTCTTACACGTCCGGTCATTTAATTTATTGTATTTTTAAGTTAGGACAACATATATTTTAAAGTGTTTTTAAGTTTGTGATATACAGTATGTCTCACATTTCATGACTCCTATATCACAGCTCCTTTATTAATGCGACATTTTAAAAATTTGGGTGGAAGGAACTTCTAACTTACCCATTAGGAGATTGTGTAGCAGTAAAATATTTAAAAATCCACCAGTGGCGTGTGGCGTTCGTCATCATGAAGAAAAATGAACTTAATTTTCCAAAAAAATATATTAGAGAGAGATTTTTTTTAATGAGTAACTGGTTCAATAGTTTTAATCAGCATACTTTAGAAACCCTATATTCAAAGTTCAGCGACATTTTGTTTCATGGTTTTCGAATTACAGACACCTTCATATTACATTTTTCAGACATTAAATAATTAGTACCTTGGAAACGAATTGTTTTTCGAAAAAAAGTCTTTCTTCATTTTCTATTTAAAATCACTTTTTCTACCACAAATTGTCACTGATACTTTCAAAGTAGGCAATCCTTAATGCCCAAATAATTTACAGGGCTGCTTGGTTTAAAATTTCTGGTAATTTTCCAGTAAAAATTCTTGGTCTGTGAAATTTGAAAATATCGATGGCAGTGGATGATAGAAGTGATTTTAAATAGAAAGTGAATAATGACTATTTTCGAAAAACAAGTTGTTTCCAAGTTATTAATCATTCAATATCTGATCTGAAAGATGTAATTGTAAGGGGGCCGTATTGCCGTGCTTAGTAAAACGCGGTATCTACAAAAAAATTTAAAAATGACATTTTTACGTATCCTTGCTTCAATTTAAGTTTCAGATCCATAGAACTTAACAAAAATGCCGTATGTACCACCCAAACTATAGAAAAAGACACCTATTTTGCCGTATGCAACAAAAATATAGGTGTATGCTTAGTGAAAATACAAGATCTCACGCTGCTTAGAAACAACGCAGCATGTGGATGTCAGATACGGCATTTTTCCTAAGCATGTATGACTTACTGCGTTCTTACTAAGCACGCGTCACATGTTTTGTCTGTAACGACATGAAAAAGTTGTTTGTTTACTTTTGTGTGTGCTAGTAGTGTTTTTCAATATGTCCAGAAGAACGAAATTAATTTTGGAACTAGCTGAAAATGCTACAAACCAAACTACAACTGATATTTGTAAGTTAACACCACTCACGGAAGACGAGATTTGTATTAAAAACAATACTACATTTGGCACCAACTTATGCAGTGGTAATTCAACAAACTTGCCTTCAGTTATTGTTGTAAATCAAGAAAATTCTAATAAAATAAAAGATGATATTTTAGAGCTACATCTGGAGGTAGGTTATTTTAGAGTTTAGCCAATTTCGCCTTTGCTATGTTTTTTTTTAATTATAGATACCTGAAGAAACTAGAACATATCACACTCTTGTTACCTGCAGCTGTGAAACAGAAAATGCAAGGTCGGAGATATATAATACTGATATACAAATAACATTTAAGCTATAGAATTTAAACTTTGAAGCTTAGACAAGTAAAAAACATATACTATTTATTTAAAATTACACATTTTAAATCGAATTTTTGCTTGTTAAAGAAATTCATTATTATACTTAAACGGGATAGCCTATATTTTGGATACCTTGGCAGAGTTTTTTGTATCAGCAAAGTATTAGTAAAACTTTTTTAAGTTAATTTCAGTCAGCCGTAATTATAAATTACAAATAGTCTCAGACTTCTCTAAAAAGCTCGCATTTTGATTCTGAGAAGGTATGCATGAATCTTTTCTACCTAATCAATCGTTAGCGTAAGCGCTCTCGCTTGTATGGTCTGAAAGCCATTACCTTGATTGGGGAAGGCACGATTCTTATCTTGAGAATTTTGTATAACCATTTCTGTTAAATAAACGGATTCTTTGAACTATTGTTTCTTAATTGATCTTGAGGCCTGTTGACGGTCTATAATCCCTGGAACATTCGTATAGAAAGCCGGATGCGTCGAGTTAATTCACATTAATACTCGACCTTCTAGTTGCTTTACGGAGGTTCGATAGGGATTTTTTTATGCGTTTTTTGAGAAATAGAGTCCGTTATTAATAGATCAAAATGTGGTTTCCACGTACAAAAATTAATCCCTCCACAGAGAAATTCTTCGGTTGGGATTTTCTTTATGCAAAAATTCAGAAAATTAAGTGGTACCTAAACCGCTAACGAGGGAATTCAGGTCCAGAGAGGGAGTCATTTCAAATCTGTGGTAGTGCAGCCTTGGTCCATTATCCGGCTATCGAAGTGCATCTTATCTCGAACCCGCCTGGGAGGTAGAAGAACGGGGTAATACGCGACTGGCGCCCCCTGAGAAATAAATTGGTGTCGCGTCATTTCGACGCCCGGTAGTGCGTTCTTCTACAATAGCACACTGATATTCAATGGGAGAGATGAAGTAGACATACAAAACAATATAGTTAAAGCCTTAGATATACTAGAACAATATTTCACCTCATTAAACCCAACATTAAATAAAGGCAAGACTCAAGTAATTAATTTCTCAAATCAAAAGGGTAATAATATGACAATAATAAATAAAAATAATACTCTCATATCAAATGAAAATCTGTCTTTTCTTGGAATACAACTAGACACATTGACTCATTAGCACAAAATATGGCCAGTTATTGCTATGCGCTTAAAGTCATCTCTCTAAATATTAATACTGAGGCTGCTTTTATGGCATATCACGCTTATATACTAACAGTCAAGAATTCGATATGGCATTACTTTTCTGGGGTATCTCTTCTGAGGCAAATAACATTTTTGTTCTTCAGAAGAGATGCTTGAGAAATATACTAAATATGAGACAGACAGAATCCTGTAAACAAATATTTCTTCAAAATAAATTACCTACTCTAATAAGCCTCTACATCTATGAAGCAGTCATTTTTGTAGCAGGTCTTTGTTTGAAAATTATGAAAGAAGACACGTGCATCACACAAGAAATAAACATGATCTGGTAACAAATGTTCCAAATTTCACGTATGTCCAAAAAAATGTACCCTACTCTATTATAAAAGTGTATAATAAGTTACCATATGATATTAAGACTCAACCAATAAAAGTATTAAAAAATAAACTGAAAACCCTTCTAATAAACAAGACCCATTATACTCTTGACGAATATTTCAATGAGAACCAATTTTAACATTTTTTTATAGATTCTACTGTTTTTGTATATAGCTTATTTTAGCATTTTAATTATTATATGTTCATAAAAGTACAGTATACATTTATAGTCTTAGTCCTAGTGTGTAGTTAAATACTTTTATTTGTATATTAGTTTTCTGTATTATTCTGTATTAATGCCATGTATTATTAGTATTTTTTTCTGTTCAACGTCTACTAGGCAATGTATTATTTTTTTACATGAACTAATAAACTGTCTATTTATCTATCTATCGTTTCTGCATTACGTTACTGTGTCACTGTCGCTCGTCCCATACCCTCTCCATGCCGCCCCCCAAATTCAAGCGCCCTAGGCTGTCACCTTGTTTACCTATATGGATGGGCCGGCCCTGGATGTAGATGTACGTTACGTATTACATTTTCATTTTACGTATAAATGTTAATATTTTTGTTGATCTGCTCTATAAGTATATACCTCGATTCTTTGTCTATGATACTATATAATATAAATAAGAGTTATTATTTATTATTTAAGTATCGAGAAAAACGTATTTCTTTTTTCAATTTCTTTTAAACATTCAACTGTTAAGTTAATCATTCTAAGTGGGTAAGTGTAAGTGCACGCTGTTTTATCCCATCCATAAATAAAACCGAATATTCGGTCGAGAATAGTAAATATTCGGCCGAATACCCAATAGTGAGAAGTGGGCCGAACAGGCCGAATACCGAATAGGGCATGTGCATCATATAACTAACATAACCTCAAATTTGAAGTTTTTCGTGTTTATTCTCATTTTTAATGTTTGTATATTAATTTCAGCTTGGAGTGATAGTGGCTCCAAGGAAATATTTAAAAATTGACGCAAATAATGTCTCAATGTTGTTGATTAATAAAGATAGACTGCTAATTACTGATAAGATTTCCAACCTACAAAAAGAGTCCTATTTTATTAGGAGAAAGTATTTAGAACTTCATAAACATTACAATGAATTAGATTTTAGTTGAAAGTATGGAAACCAAGTAATCCAGTGAAATTAAACTTTTCTGATCTAACAAAATATATCCTTCATTTTTTTTTTTAAATCAATTTATTTTGGTGTTTTAAAGAAAATATTAAAAATCGACAACCAGATCACTACGGCATAAAAAATTATTCAAGGTCAAAGTTCACAAAAAACTTTTTTTTGCGAATATCGCGCTTTCTATGGCTCGGAGGCCAATTGAGGTTATTATGAAAATGAAAGATAATGAAATTGCATACAAAAATGATCTCTTCCACTTTTTATGTTCAACGAACGGTTTAGGAAAAAATGTGCTTCGAAATTTCCGTGCAAGGCATAATATGCTCCATTTCATATAGTCAATGCATAGAATACGTGCTTGTTCTATGTATATTATTAGCTGATCGATATATATATTTACCATCATATACAGTAATATTTGCTAAATCTTCACATTAAAATTTATTGGTTATATATTTACAGTGTATTTCACTTGAAATGGTAACACCAACTTTTTTATTTGTTTTTCAATTTGAATCAAATTTTACTTAAATATAGAATAACTTAGGATCTACTTATGGCCAGAAAAACATTCGCCTCCTACAAATGGCAAGCCACCTGCGATATCAAAATATGCGGAGAAAATCAAGAAATCATATTAAGCATTTTTTTATCGGAAAATTTTGTTAATGAAACTTGTTCAGAATTGTCGAAAAACCATAAGTCCAAAGTTTAATCAAAATAAAAAAATATATATTATGCCTTGCGCGAAACTTCGAAGCACATTTTCGTGCGGAATTTCATTATCTTTCATTTTCATAATAACCTCAATTGGCCTCTGAGCCATAGAAAGCGCGATATTCGCAAAAAACCGTTTTTTGAGAACTTTGACCTTGAATAATTTTTTATGCCATAGTGATCTCGTCGATTTTTAATATTTTCTTTAAGACACCAAAATAAATCGATTAAAAAAAAAAGGATATATTTTGTTAGTTCAGAAGCCATATTTTTGTCTAAAATGACTGGAGTAAAGCTGAAATTTTAATAACAGCTACGAAATACTCATAAATCTTAAGAAACATATATTTTTGAGGTCAGCTGTGACGTCAAGTGCACATGCCCTATAATTATTTGGATTCGGTCCCATCTCTAGTTTTAAGTCAGAATTCTGAGATAAAAGTTCTGACTTAAAAATTTTTTTTTTCGTGTGGCCCTTCTATGCCTTTGTATTATTCGGCTTATTTTTGTACAAAACTAACAAAAACATATTTTATCCATAGGCGGAGAAACGGGGGAGAGTTATCTTTATTCTACTTTTTTATTCTAGTTCCCATTTTTAGTAGTTTAAGACTTAAGGGCGAGTTGTACCAAAATTCCCTAACCCGGTGTTAAGCTAACTCCGTGTTAAAATTTAACACTAGTTTAAAACTTTTGCGAGTTGTACTATCTGAATTAACCCTGGTGTGTCAAAAAAACACAGAATGAAGAACTACCAGAAACGACACTCTCCGCACTGCCTTTGATGTTTCTTGATTAATTTTTGTTACCTTCACTATCTTTTTGTAGGTATTTCTGTCAGTTCATTTATTGTTTTAATCTAACATTTTGTGACTTAATATCCAACAATTCAACTACCTATATTAATTATAGGCCGATTACCGATCATGGGTTTTTGCAGTTTTATAACTTAATTGAACACACAAACTTCGATTTTATAAATGATGCAAACTTACAATCTGAAAATAAATGTGAACGGTTTCTGGATTGCATAAGAAATGCTATTGAAATCTCCTTTCCATTAAAATCAAAACTTATAGATCCCTCTTGTAACACTCCTATGCTGAACTGGTTTAACGACGACCTTAGAGCTATGAGAGATCATCTGAACTTTCTCAGAAGAACACACGTAAGTGATCCCAATTTTATTACAAAGGAATGTCTTAACTCGTATAAAGCACGGTATCGTACTGAACTCCGCAAAGCCAAAAAAAAATGCTCACAACAACTTCATAAATAACTCTTCCAATCCTCAAGCAGCCTTTTGGGACCTTATAATAAGAAATAAAAAACATCACCATAGTGAGTCTTTAACAGCAAATGACTTCAACATTTATTTTACTGATATTGCAGATAATATTATTAGCGAACTCCCAGAAACCAATCAAAATCACTGGAAATATTTTAAAAAGACCAATGATGCTACAAATTTCAAATTTAGGGAAATTACTTACAACGAAGTTCGTGATATAATCGACAATCTTAAAAACAGCAAAAGTCGGGACGCTTATGACATCAATGTAAAACTTATCAAAAGTAAAAAACTTAATTATAATCCCTTTAACAAACTTGACAAACATGTGCATCAAAAATAATATATTTCCCAATGTTTTAAAACTCGCAAAAGTAATTCCCATTCACAAGAAGGGTTCATATGAAGGCGTTAACAACTGTAGACCAATTTCTCTGGTACCAATATTAGCCAAAATTTTTGAAACAGCATTAAAAAAATCAAATTAATGAATACTTTGAACATAACAACCTATTTCACTGCTGTCAGTATGGTTTCAGGAATAAGAGATCCACAACTCTCGCAATAAATAATGTTGTTCAAATTGTTCTTGATACATTTGAAAACAAGAAATATACAACAGCTAGTTTCTTTGACCTATCTAAGGCTGAATTATCTTCTCAATTTCTAAGAGTTTAACAATAACGAAGGACCACCTATTTAAGCTAACAGGAAAGCATGTGTGACCTACCTTGTAATCCCTTACTTTTTGCATGAAAGTGTCCCGGACGCCAAGGTTCTGTCGGCGGGAAATTGTTCACAGGGTCGAGGAGCTCTAGAGCTGTGTTCTCGTTAATTGGCCGGATAATTGTGTCCCACACCATAGATTTAGTTATAGGGAACTAAATCTGGATCAATTGATTTAAGCCTGCTGAACTAGCAGTACACAATGTTGACTACATGACCACACACAACGAGTTTTCAACACAAACTGAGACTAGATTCTAGTGATGGGCGATATATCACGAACTGTGATTTAATCACTGATATTAAGAAATCACAGGTAACGACTGTTAGTAAAGTTGGCAGAAAAGCGTGACGTGATCACGACTTTCCGTATTTCGTTCCCTTGGCACGATATTTACTTTGAGTCGATTTTTGTTTGCGACCACATGTATTAGCACGTAAAGCAAGCGATCTCGTGCCTTAGGGTTGTGAAATACGCATTTCACACTATTTGATTTAGATATTTATATAAATATCTTTTACTCATTGGCGATTCGAGGCAGGGTCGTGACGGAATATTTTTGTTACAAGATCAGGAGTAACTGACTACTAAAACCGTGCGTAATATCTTATATGATTAAATATACTAGCGATTTTATTGCAAATATTGAGCATTTACTTCTCGGCAGGAAATATGAATAAAAATACAGAATTCGACAATAAGCAAATGAAAACATTTTTGAAAAACATCCTTATATATTATAAAACATAACAAAAAAAAATAATATTAAAAAATAAATTTACCATTTTAAATTAACAAAAAGTCGTATAAAATAAACATAATTAATAATATATATAACCGGTTTAAAAAAATTCCACAATTGACTTGTTTTTGTTTTATATTTATCAAATTTTGCCATTTTCTATTATTAATATCACTATAATGGTTAGTGGTTGTGTACTACTGTACTATCGTCAGTATATCGTTGAATGCCAATTGTCAAATCACTCGAACGTCTCGAACATTAGTATACTTCCATTTCCCGGAGTATCTCAGGACAGGGGAAGCCCACATTTATCACAAAAAAAGTAAGTGCGTTTGTGGAAAATAAATGCTAATAATTATACCTACGCTCGGCTTCCAGAATCCGATTATTTACCATAAAGGAAACGAAATCAGTGCTGCCGTTGTACAAAATTGTATGGAAGATTGTATCAAAGATAAATATTTGAATGGGAGAAATACTTGCACTCTATTAAATCAAATTTATTGCATTAAATAATAACAACTATATAAATAAACATTATATTTATTATTTAATTTGTACATTTTTATTAAAATCCGAGGCTCATGTTAAATGTTAAAAAAGGTTTCAAAATTATTATCAACAATAACCCAGCAAAAACTAAAGTTGCTGGTCTAGTTATCAACCTAAATACAAACAAGAAATTTATTATTGATGCTTCCGAAATGTATGTTTGTATAACTTTACGAAAATATTATATTAACTACGAAGTTCCATTTAAAACTTAGTGCTTTTGCTTTATCACCAATCCATAATCAGGTTAGTTTCATAAGCAAATCATAAAATATATTTTACGTATTACGCATATCTTCGGCTTCACAGATTACCAAAGTAGCTAATTCACCATTCACCGTCTGTCGGTGCTTATTTAACAATTAACAATATATCTCCCGTACGTCGTATTGTGAAAGTCGTGATCACATCACGTTTTAAATTCACTGATATAAGAAAATCACAGTAACGATTTACGTTGTGATTGAAAAATCACGATATCCCCCAACACTACTAGATTCACAATCTCTTTCTCTCGGACGCTGGTTTTTGGCGGCAAGGCATTCTATTGGTCGATGCTTTGTCATGCTCAATAAGGTGGCGCATTTTCCTTTTTAAATATCTATTTCGCGAACGCGAAACATACCGCCCACCAAAAACAACGTTAGCATGGCTAGGGTTTTTTTTTAAAACTAACAACTAAAACTAAGTCTAAAAATCTAATTAACTAAACAAGATAAAAAAGTTATTGCGAAGGCAATGGACATAATTTTATGCAAGGGCTTTGTAAGATTCCCTGTGTAGTCTTGACCGTGGCTACTCTACATGTGCCATCATTTCCGGGGTGGAGTTGCACGATTCTACCTAATTTCCATGCAAGCGGAGTCGTAGATTCACTTCTGATTAGGACAAGAGTCCCAATATCTAAATTTTGAAATCGAAGAGATTTGTACCATTTACTTCTCTGGTATAATTGATGCAAGTATTCATTGCTCCACGTTTTCCAAAAGCTTTGTTGCAGCTGTTGAACAAGCTGTCAACGTGACAGACGTGCTAAATTTATATGTGATAAATCAGGGTCGGGGGGTGCCGTAAGGCTGAAGGGTGAGAAAATGACCAGGGGTCAAAGAACCAAGATCGTTGGGCATATAGAGGTCGCGAGTTGAGCAGGGCTTCGACCTGGGTGACCAAAGTATACAGTTCTTCAAAGGTTAAAAATTGTAAACCTATCACTCGATAGAGATGTGTCTTCACAGACTTGACACCGCTTTCCCAAATTCCGCCAAAGTGGGGCGCGGACAGAGGATTGGAATGCCATGTAATGGTTTCGCTTTCAGCAGCTAGCTTCAAGTTTTCTTTCAATTCACTAGCCGCCCCAGTGAAATTGGTACTGCAATCACTGTAGATGTGAGAACACCTACCACGACGAGCAGGGGAAACGGCGTAGGGCCGCCAGAAACGCTTCAGTTGTTAAGTCTGAAACAATTTCTAGGTGAACTGCTTTCACCGACAAACACACGAACAGACAAAGATAAGCCTTTGAGGTTTTTGCACCTCTGGTGTGTCGAGGCATAATGTGAAATGGACCGCCAAAATCGACTCCTACCTGTGAAAAGGGTTTGGCTTGTGACACACGCACACTAGCAAGATCTCCCATAGGGCAAAGCAACGAAGGAGGTTTAACACGAAAACAACGGTAACACTTACCGAGACAACGACGAATAAGACGACGACTACCAAGAATCCAAAAATTTTGTTGTAATAAATAGAGAGTCGTATTCAAGCCAGAATGCAAATTCTGGAGATGAATCTGCCAAATAAGAAGTTCAGAAAGAACATGAGAACTAGGAAGCAAGGCAGGGTGTTTTGTTTCAAAGGGTAGATTGGCACGAGTGATTCTACCTCCAACACGCAAAATCCCTTTCTCATCCAATAAGGGGGACAATTTCAAAAAGGTTTTGGGAAGCTTCTTCTTTTAACGAAGAGCCGAAATCTCTTTCGCAAAAAACTGCTTCTGTACAAGTTTCACAATGAACAAGAGAGCTTGATGAAGCTCGAACGAGGACAAGACACCAGAAGAGAACAAACAAAGAATCAATAACACAAGGTTCAATTTGAGCAACCAAAACAGTTTTCTTCTGTTCAACATCCGCAAGGGGATCATCAATTTCTAAACTTTCAACAGGCTATTCTGCAGGGGGAAGTTTTAGCCAGGAGGGACCCGCCCACCATGAGGGGAAAGTCACAAATTCCTCTGGGAGAAGACCGTGAGAGACACAATCCGCAGGATTATCACAAGAACGAATGTGGTGCCAACAAGTAGGAGCTATCCTGTCTTGCATGATACTCACTCTATTTGACACGAAAGTTTTCCACCGATGTGGAGAAGATCTAATCCAGTTCAAAACTATGGTGCAATCAGACCAAGCAAAAACATTTTCAATTTCAAGAACAGATTTCAAAGTTACTCTAATCCAAGCGACTAGAGAGGACAATAAAACTGCAGCGCATAATTCCGAGCGAGGAATGGTCAAGGTGTGCAAAGGAGCAACTTTGGACTTTGCACAAAGAAAAGAAACACTAACGCTGTTATCTGGGTAAATACACCGCAGGAACGTTACACAACAATAGCCTTGCTCAGAGACGTCACAAAAGGCATGAACCTGTAAACTACGGAGATAAGATTCGCAACAACTAAACGAGGAATTCGCAGCGAAGCAATACAAGGCAACTGATCCTTATACTGCTACCATCTGGAAACGACATCACATAGAGGAGAATCATCCCAACCAATGCCTAGAGTCCATAGAACCTGAATGAGGCGTTTTGCAAAGAATGTGACAGGGCTCAAAAAACCAAGGGGATCGTATATTCGGGCAATTTCGGATAAAATCGAACAAATAGAATCGCGGGGATTCAATGCAAAAACAAAAGAATCCAATGAAGGCTGCCATTGAAGACCAAGTACCTTCATGCAACTATCCTTTTCAAGATCAAAAGACACATTTTGATTTACACAATGACTCTCAGGGAGATTTTCCAAAACGGATGGTTGCTAGACCATTTTCGAAGTTCAAAACAACCAGAACTAAACAATTCTCTGACCTGAATAGAATAGAATAGAATAGAATAGAACTTTATTTTCCCATTTGGATCTAGTATAAGATATTGGATGTGTCAAAGTATCATACAACTAATAACTATAAACTATAAGCTACAACAGAAATAGAGAACAGACTTACATACATAAATAAAATAAAATCTTAAATACTAGTGTAATTAAAACATTACAATAAAATACAAATAAAAGAATTAAAAGTAAAGCGTGAGCATGGTAGTATTTGGTATAAAAACAGTTCAATATATCACAATATATACATATATATCCTTATTAGTACATAATATAAAAGATGAATAGAATAAAACACATACTTATGCATGACTAAAATACAGTGACTAGGTAATTACATATTTAAGAATTCCTCTATGCTGTAAAAACAGTGATTAAAAAGGTATGCTTTTAACTGATTTTTGAATTGCATAATGGAGCTGCATTGTTTTATATGCCTAGGCAGTTTGTTATAAAGTAAAGCACCCTGAAAGTTTGGGCTCTTCCTGTATAGCTCGAGTCTATGAATGTCATACTGTAAATCATTATTACCTATTGTTGCATAATCGTGGTTAGTGTTATGTTGTGCGAAATTTATAAAATTCGATTTTACCAATGTTAATATGCTGTAAATGTGCTGACAAGGTAGGGTAAGTATCCTTAATGTTTTAAATTTTTCTCCACAACTGTCTCTTAGATTCATGCCTAGCATGTATCTAATAGCCCGTTTTTGTAACTTAAAAATCCTTTCGGCCTCTGATGATATCCCCCATAAAATTACACCGTAAGTCATAATCGATTCAAAATTTGCATGGTAATAAGTTTTAACTGTGGTAAGACTACACATTTCTTTGAGTTGTTTTAATGCTTAACATATGCTGGATAATTTCCTACTCAATATACTGATATGCCAGTCCCATTTTAAGAGTTCGTCAAATACTACACCTAGGAGCTTAAAATTTGTTGTTTGTTTTATCGTTGACTCTTATGAGTGCACTCTGCTGTGGTATTACATCTCTGGAGTTCTAGGGCGCCTTCCAATGAATTAGCACCACAGACTAAGTCATCGACGTACAAGTCGTTCTCAATGGCTTGGGAGGCCAAAGGAAACTGGGAGCGTCCTTCCTCGGCTAACTGCAGCAAGGTGCGGATAGCAAGGAAAGGAGCTGAGGAGATACCATAAGTTACAGTGTTGAGACAATAAGTTTGACAGGGTCCGAAGATGAGAACCTCCAACGAATCTGCTGAAAGCGTTGGTGTCCTGAAGCAACTAAAATTTGACGATACATTTGCCTCACATCACAAGTGAAGACAAATGAATGTGCACGAAAACGAAGAAGAATACTAGCGATGTCACGCTGCAGCTTGAGGCCGATTAGCAGGAAATCGTTGAAAGAAACCCCATTTGCATCTTTGGCAGACGCATCAAAGACTACACGAATTTTGGGTTTACTATTTTCAACCTTGAACACACAATGGTGAGGAATAACGTAGGAGTTCGAATCCTCAGGAGGCACTTGACATAGGGTCATATGACCTGAAGCTAAATAATCTTTCATGAAGTTCACATACTCCACTCGAAGCAATGCGTTAGAGTCGAACTTGCGTTCGAGAGACAGTAATCGACGATCAGCAAAAACGCGAGAACCCTCGAAAGTGGGCTCTGCCCTAAATGGAAGAGATACACCAAAGCGACCATCAGGTAATCTAAAATGTGTTTGTTTGAAGTGAGTTTCTGCTTGTTGCTCTTCCAACGAAACAGAAATCTTTTCCGGAACTTCTTCAATTTTCCAAAAACTCTTTAAAGTGTTGTCTAGAGAAGGCGTAACGGCAGAAGCGAAGAAAGCCTGCACCGGCGGAGGCAGTTTCGAATACGAAGCAAAATCACACCAAATATGGTATGGATACCTACTAACGAACTAAAATCACTTTTCTCAATGTCGGGAAGTACAATTGAGGAATAAATGTCAGCACCTAACAATAAATCAACGGGACCAGGTCGGTGCCACGTAGGATATGACAACTTGAAAGGTTTAAAACTAGCTAAATTCGAAGGGGACAGAGTAGCCGAAGGCATCTCAGAACAAATAGTAGGGAGAACAATCACATCCAAGGGGAGGGATGGCTGCAAGGAGCCAGTAGGTCTAATCGAACAACGAGAAATACCACGAGATGATTTTGTAGACATTTGTCCTACAATAGGGATTGAAGAAGGAGCACGAGGCAGCTGTAGCTTACGAGCACAAGTTTCAGTCATAAAGCTAGCCATTGATCTGGGATCAACAAGACTTTTCACAACATGAGGCTGTCCCTTCACATCTAAAATTTCTACCAACACAGTAGACAATAACACAGTTTGATCCTTTTGAAAAGGCAACACACTAGTACCAACATGTACACTAGGACTGTCAGTTGTTGTCGAGGAAGCACCTGAAGATTTCGAAGGACAAGTTCCCACACCATGGGAAACCTTTAAACAGTTAAAACACAAGTGAGTACGTTTTACAGCCGCATGACGCTCTCTAGCAGTCAAGAGCAAAAACTGAGGACAACGATAGATCAAATGATCCTGTTTGCACAAAGAACAATTTCCCAGAGAATTCCCCGCAGAATTCTGGGAACTACTACAACTAGACAAGGAAGAATCAGTTTGCACAAGCAAAGACTTGGCACGAAAATCAATATCCGCTCTGGGGTGTCGCGAAACACGATGTTTGCTACTTGCCGTAGGTATACTAGACACTTTTGATTTGGCTGTGCCCGATACTTTTGACGAAGCTAACGTTTGTAAAGCCACACACTGTTTTAACACAAAATCTATTAAATTTTCAAATGTGGCAATTTCCGCAGCATCACCCTGTAATTCAAAACGTCTGCGTGTAGCAGGGGGTAACTTATCTGCCAACAAATCTACTAAAATAAAATCCCAGGCTGCAGCGTCGAAACCAACCTTTTCAAGATGGCTATTAGGGTGGCCCATCTCTATAGGGGGTGTAATTCGGTGAACGGTAACCCGTGCCGCATTCAGGTAGAAATTTGTAGATATGATTTTATTACGGTAATACACTTAAATTTTACTTAAAATACAAATATCTACCTATGATTAGAGAATATTATTTAGGTATTATGCAAATCACAACTTACACACTTTTTATTTATTATAAAAATACCTACTTTCTGTATATTGTTGCCCTAATCTGGGCACGCTAATATACTAGTCAGGTAAATACTTTAAAACACTCATTATTGGAGAATCAATCAAAACAACTACTCTTCTAGCTAATACTGACGAAGTATTGAATTACATGATAGGATTCTTAGCATTTTAAAGAACAAAAATATATTGAAAATACTTAAATCATTTATTCAAATTTAATCATTCACACTTTTTTATTTAATATGAAATTATCTACTTTCTGTATATTGGTGCCTCAGTCAGGTCACGCTAATATACTACTTAGGAAAACACTTTAAAACACTCATTATTGGAAGACCAATCAAAACAACTACTCTTCTAGCTACTTTCTGTATATTGTTGCCCTAATCTGGGCACGCTAATATACTAGTCAGTGATTTGCATAATACCTAAATAATATTCTCTAATCATGATAAAAGCAAATAAATAAAAAATAATTAATTGTAAAAATAAATCAAGAATAGGCTTGTAAATAATGAATGAATGTTTCTATACTCTACTGATGAGAACTAACGAGTTCGAAAAAACTTGTACAACTTTTCTAGAGTTGAAATAGAATGTATGGTTCAAGAATTGTTGTGAATGACTGAATTTCAATAAATAATTTAACTATTTTCAATACATTTTTTTGCCTTAAAATGCCAGGAATCCTATCATGTAATTCAATACTTCGTCAGTATTAGCTAGAAGAGTAGTTGTTTTGATTGGTCATCCAATAATGAGTGTTTTAAAGTGTTTTCCTAAGTAGTATATTAGCGTGACCCGACTGAGGCACCAATATACAGAAAGTAGATAATTTCATATTAAATAAAAAAGTGTGAATGATTAAATTTGAATAAATGATTTAAGTATTTTCAATATATTTTTGTTCTTTAAAATGCTAAGAATCCTATCATGTAATTCAATACTTCGTCAGTATTAGCTAGAAGAGTAGTTGTTTTGATTGATTCTCCAATAATGAGTGTTTTAAAGTATTTACCTGACTAGTATATTAGCGTGCCCAGATTAGGGCAACAATATACAGAAAGTAGGTATTTTTATAATAAATAAAAAGTGTGTAAGTTGTGATTTGCATAATACCTAAATAATATTCTCTAATCATGATAAAAGCAAATAAATAAAAAATAATTAATTGTAAAAATATCTACCTCTTTTCTCATAATGTTTTATTGGTGTAATTATTTCCTAGAAATTATTTGTTTTGGAAGTTTGGAAATATAATGCACCTACGGTAGGTTTTTATGTCAGTTTGCAATTGTGTTTTACAGTGGTGACATTATAAGTTCTAGCATACGTTCCTTTTTGAAAAAACATTTAACGATGGCTGATGTTAGATCCTTACGAAAGGATACTTTCATTTACTTAGTTGGACACTATTCGTCACAAATCATTGGCAATAAATTGCCGTCTAATAGACAAGTATTACAAGTGCTCTTTTATAACATTCGTGAAGTGAAGATAAGTGTACATGAAAGTGCTAAATTAACAATAAAAGAGGTGTCAGTGTTTTGGGATAAAGCTCGCATTCCGACACGTCAGGATTTTCATTGTGTTAAACAACTAGATAAACTTTATGCAGAGTGGAGGAACTTACAAAAATCGGCTAAAAGGGCCAGTGCGGGAGCTAAAGAAAAAAATTTCGTTGAAAAATTGGACGATCTTTTTGACATTTCTCATGCAAATGCATTGGAGTTGATGAAAATAGATGAAGATAAGCAGTTTTTAATTAACCAAAGAAAAAAGGGACTTGCTTTTCAAGAAAAATCAGCTGAGGAGAAATTACAGAAATTATCCAAACGAATGCAACGAAGTCAACAAGAAAAAGCTAGATTAGAGGAAACAGTCACCTGTCCATCATCAAGAAGTAATTCAGCCGACTCCAACGAAAATGAAGATGAAATAATCGAAGCCCAAGAAGAGTTGTTACAAGCCCAGCCTGGCAAGTCACAGCCAAAAAAGAGGAGATTGTATGGAACATGTAACATCATCACACCAAAAATAGCCGCTGCATTTGATGCTTGCAAAATAAGCGACAGGTATGGAGTCCATATTTTGACGGCAGTAGCAGAAGCACTAGGACATGACACCACATCTTTGTCCATCAGCAGAATCACACTTCAGCGCTCTAGACAACGCATCCACGAAGAAAGAGCTGAAATATTAAAAACTGCCTTCGGTAATTCTGAATTGCCGGCCCCAGTCATCCATTGGGATGGAAAACTTTTACCTTCTCTCACTGGAATGGGAAATATCGATAGACTTGCTATCTTAGTTACTAGTGGAGATATTGAACAACTACTTGGAGTACCAGCTTTGCCCAATTCAACTGGAAGAGAACAGACTGAAGCAGTTTATGATGTGCTTTGTGAATGGAATTTGGACGAAAAGGTAATAGCTTTGTGTTGTGATACAACAGCATCAAATATGGGTTATATAAATGGGGCAGCCACACTATTAACACCAAAAATTAGAAAGAGATATTCTATATTTTCCTTGTAGACATCATATTTTTGAAGTGGTTTTGAGAAGTGTGTTTGACACAAAAATGCCTTCCTCATCTGGTTCAAATGTGCCACTATTTAAACGTTTTAGGGAATTTTGGCTTAAAATAGATCAAAATAAACTAAAAACTGGATTTCAGGTATCAAAAATTAAACACATTTTACAACCAGTTAAAGCCGAAATTGTAAAGTTTCTAAATGCAGCTTTAACTTTGCAACAGCCTCGTGATGATTATAAAGAATTTTTAATGCTTTCTAAACTTTTTGTTGAAGAAGAGCCCACTCACACGACATTCTATCAACCAGGGGCATTTCATCATGCACGTTGGATGGCCAAAGTCATTTACTGTCTAAAAATATTTTTTTTCCAAGATCAGTTCCAACTAACTAAAAAAGAAAAAATAGGTATTGAAGATATATGTCTCTTTATTGTAAAGGTTTATGTAAAGGCCTGGTTTACAGCGTCATTTGCTAGTAAAGTACCGTATAGCGACTATAGCGACTCACTCACTGGAAATCGAGAAGTTCCAAAAGCGAGAAGTTTCCATGGAGTCGCTAAGAAACAAAAAGGAAAACTCGATCCATAATGGAGAAGTTTCCATGGAGTCGCTAGGAAAAATAAAAAACATTCGATAAAAATATAATATCAATATACTAAAAAATACTAATATCACATAAAATATGAACATGTATTAAAAACAATATAAGTATATTTACTTCCATTTTAATTTTAATTATAGCGATAAAGTTGTACATTACAAGTACTGTCATCTGTCGGTGAGTGAGTTAAAGTACATTTCCTTTTTTATCTAAGAGAGTAGTAAATCAATCAATCAATCACAATCGATTAGTTATGCAAAGACAACCTTCAGACGAGGATTTTCCTCAAACCCATTATGTCACCTCTGTCAAATTACCCCCATTCTGGAAATCAAAACCAGAAATTTGGTTTACCAGATTGAATCACAGTTTTCTGTTGCAAAAATTGTCAATGATAAGAAAAAGTATGATCAGGTTATAGCTAATTTGCCATTAGATGTGATAGATAATATATACGATATAATATCTAATCCCCCGGAAACGGATCTCTATATAAATTTAAAGAAAGTTTTAATTTCACGTTTATCATCGAGTGAGGAAAAACGTCTGAATGATCTGTTATCAGGTTCCCAAATGGGCGATCTGAAACCTTCAGATTTCTATAGATCCATGCTGAATATGGTTGGAGGATTCAGCATGGTTAGTCAAGATTTATTGATAAAGCTATGGAAAAGACGTTTACCTCAAACAGTATATATTGCCATTACATCTTCAGGGAAAACAGACACAAAAGAGATTCTAGATATTGCAGATCAGATCTGGGAGTCCTGTCAAAATTCAATGGTTGCATCGTACTCCAAAAATCCTCTTGACTCTGAGTCCACCCCGTTATCAGATTTAACTACCACTATCAAAAATTTTTCAATCACTTTCCATGATTCAATTAATCAAGTATTACAAAAACAAGAAATTTTTAATTCTCGATTAAACTCTTTAGAATCCAGACTTTCCAATCAATCCTTCGAGCCTCAACCTTCTACTTCATGCTGCAACAATTGCAAAAGTAGAAGCAATTCACAAACTCGTACCACTAATCGCAATCGTTCACCCAGCCGTAATAATGTTTCCAATAAATTTGATCGTACAGACAATACTATTTGTTACTACCATCAACTTTATGGTACCAATGCCTATCGTTGTGGAGGTGAATGGTGCAAATTCAGTAAGAATTGTAAAAAATCTGATAATTCTCAAAGATGACTGAAGTTTGATAATTCTATGACGTCTGATTTTGACATTTCTAACAGCAAACGTCGTCGACTTTTTATTTACGATAGATCTAACAACCTGAACTTCCTAATTGACACTTGTGCCGATTTATCTGTGGTGCCACGTAATGCTTTCACAGATTTAAAAAAGAATTTCGATACGATATTAACCGCGGCTAACGGTTCAACCATTTTTACATACGGTAAGAAATTGTTAAAAGTCAATCTAAACTTACGTAGATTATTTCCTTTCGTTTTCAATATAGCAGACGTTGACATACCGATAGTCGGAGCAGATTTCTTGTCTCATTTTGGTTTAGTTGTCGATCTTAAAGGAGCTCGAATAATTGATAACAAGACTAATTTGTCAGTTAATTGTTTTATTAAAAATAGTCCTTTAGACAATTGTAGATTAGATTCACTTAAATTATTTCCTTTGACAGATAAATATAACAAATTACTTTTACAATTTCCTAATTTAATTAGTTCCCCAGATTACAATTTACCTATTAAACATTCTATTGTACATCATATAGTTACTGAAGGTCATTTACCTTTTTCACGACCTCGTAGATTAGACAATCTTAAATTTAAAATAGCTCAAACAGAATTTAATAACATGGTAGAATTAGGTATCTGCAAACCATCATCTTCTCAAGTTTCCTCTCCACTCCATCTAGTGGCGAAAAAAGATAAGAATGACTGGAGACCTTGTGGAGATTATCGACAACTAAATACGATTACCATTCCAGACAGATATCCATTACCTCATATCCACGACTTTAGCTCTCAGTTGCACGGCTGCACTATTTTCTCCAAGATTGATTTAGTGCGAGCGTACCATCAGATACCTGTCGCTGAAAATGACGTTTATAAGACAGCTATAACAACTCCATTCGGACTGTTTGAATTTTCCCGCATGCCTTTTGGTCTACGCAATGCTGGTCAAACTTTCCAACGTTTTATGAATGAAGTACTTGTCAATTTACCTTTCGTTTTCGTCTATTTGGATGATATATTAATCGCAAGTCAATCAGATGTACAACATTTGGAACATTTGGAAAAGGTTTTCAAGAGATTAGACACATACGGAATTAACATTAAACCATCTAAATGTATCTTAGGAGTTGACAATTTAACCTTTTTAGGTCATCACATCTCTTCATCAGGTATTTTACCATCAACTGAGAGAGTCGAAGTCATTAATAATTTCCCTTTACCGACAACTCTCAAACAACTACAACGTTTCATAGGTATGGTGAATTTTTATCATCGTTTCATACCTCATTTTGCTGAAATATTACTTCCCCTATATTCTCTTTGTAACAGTTTATCTCATGATAAAATTACAAAGATTAATAGTTGGCCTGATCAATGTTTAGACGGATTTTCGAAAGCCAAAGATGCAATAAGTAATGCAGTAGTTTTAGCTCATCCTTGCAATAATGACGATACTATCTTATCTCTCTCAGTCGATTGTTCTAACCTTGCCATGGGTGCAGTTTTAGAGCAAAAAGATAATAAGGGATTTCTTGCTCCTTTAGCATTCTTTTCCCGTAAATTAACCACAGCACAAACCAATTATTCGATTTTTGACAAAGAACTTTTAGCATTATATACTGCAATTAAACATTTTAAGTTTATACTTGAAGGTCGAAAGTTTAATTGTTTTACAGATCACAAACCTTTAATCAACGCTTTATTCACAAAAGCAGAAAGATCTCCTCGTCAAATACGTCATTTAGAATACATAGCTCAATTTTCTTGTAAAATACAACATGTTAAAGGAAAACATAATGTAATAGCTGACAGCTTGTCACGTATTTACGACACTTCTTCCTTAAAACAAGATATTTTACCACTTCAACTTAAAAATTCTCCCTTCCTTAATGTTAACTTTGACCTAAAGTTGCTTAGTGAAGCTCAGGAGAAAGATTCAAATCTCAACTATTTATTGTCAGATAAATCATCATTAACTAAAACCAATTTCATTTTAAAAAAGATACAAATTCCAGATTCAAATGATTTTATTTGGTGTGATGTTTCTCGTGTAAAAGTCAGACCTTTTGTCCCACTTGTTTACAGGCGAACGATATTCGATATTTTTCACAACTTATCTCATCCTGGTATTAAAGCCACTAGACTGTTGATTTCAAATAACTATTTTTGGCCGAAAATGAACACAGATTGCAATTTATGGTCAAAATCGTGCATTAACTGTCAAGCTGTCAAAGTCAGTCGACATACGCTAAGTGCTCTCGGGAACTTTTCCATTCCGAAACTCAGATTCGACCACATCCACATAGATTTGGTAGGACCATTACCTCCATCCAAAGGTAACTCTTACATTCTTACGGTGATTGAACGATTCACTAGGTGGCCGGAAGCGTACCCTCTTCGCGACATCACAGCAGAAACAGTTGCGCGTACTTTATTTCAAAACTTTGTTTGTCGATTCGGTGTTCCCTTGTCAGTAACGACTGATCAAGGAGTACAATTCGAGTCAAGATTATTTAATGAATTTGCAAAGTTTTTAGGTTTTCATAGAATACGTACAACTGCATATCACCCCCAGAGCGACTCTTTAATTGAAAGATTTCATCGCTCACTTAAAACTTCCTTGTTAGCTAGAGCCAATACATCACATTGGACAGATGAATTACCCATCATTTTATTAGCATTTAGGACAACTCCCAAGGAAGATCTGCAATGTTCACCTGCTGAACTCATATATGGTCAAACCCTTCGTTTACCTGGCGAATTTTTCGTTGAATCGTATAATTCCCCAGATATTCCTTATTTCATTGACAAATTACGCATTTATTTTAATAATTTAAAATGTTGTTGTTCCTCCAACTTCGCATGGCAATTACAAAACTTTTGTTAGTTCAGATCTTGCCTCTTGCGATTTTATTTTCGTTCGCATTGAACGTTTAAAACGTTCATTTACTCCTTTATATGAAGGACCGTTTAAAGTTTTATCTCGTTCAGATAAGTTATTTACCTTTAAGAAAGGAGCCAAAGTCATAACTGTCAATATTGATAGGGTTAAACCGGCTTTTGTATTAGTTGACAGATGTGACACTTTGCCTACCCCGATTAAAAAAGTACGTTTTGCAATCGACACGTTGATTGATTGACTATTTTCTTTTTTAACGAGGGGGTGTATATAGCGACTATAGCGACTCACTCACTGGAAATCGAGAAGTTCCAAAAGCGAGAAGTTTCCATGGAGTCGCTAAGAAACAAAAAGGAAAACTCGATCCATAATGGAGAAGTTTCCATGGAGTCGCTAGGAAAAATAAAAAACATTCGATAAAAATATAATATCAATATACTAAAAAATACTAATATCACATAAAATATGAACATGTATTAAAAACAATATAAGTATATTTACTTCCATTTTAATTTTAATTATAGCGATAACGCTATATACCGCTTCATGACTTAGACTTTTGTAAAGAACTCATTAATTATCAAAATATTGACAAAGAAATATCTCAAGCCGCAAGTAGGAAAATAGTGAACCATTTGTGGTACCTTAATTCAGTAAATGTTGGCTTATCTTTCTTTGATGACGATATTTCAGTTACCACTAAAAGAGAAATGGTTAAAGCTTTGAATAGGAAAGCACCAAATCAAGAGGGTATTAAACGACTTATGATTAGTAACATTACTGACGTTGAAAACAAGGAAATTCAGGACTTCATATGCGAGAACACTAAACAGTTTTTTCAAAAATTAGGTTTGTCTATGGAATTTTTGGAAAATGATCCAACAACATGGAGGGAAAATGAAAGTTATACCCGATGTTTCAATATTGTAAACAAAATTAAAGTTGTAAATGATGCCGCTGAGAGAGGAATCAAACTTATTACTGACTATAATGACATTTTAACAAAAAATGAAGACCAAAAACAGTTTTTACTCCAAGTTGTAAATGATTATAAATCAGTTTCCAAATGTAAAAAAAGAAACCCTGTCGCATGCTTTGGCCTAGTGCAAAAAATATTGTTTTTATTACTATATGTCTTGTAGATTTAGGATAATATTTGGTACTATGTATGAAAAAAACGTTTCATAATAAAATACACAAAGATAAAACGAGAGTTTTATTTCAAAAACTTCTAGTCTAGTTTTCTTAGACTACGAATTTACAGTAGTATGACACATGTCATAGTCACAACAGATAATGTCTTTGATATTTGTATGACTTGATTAGTCATTATAAAGATAAATGTTGCTCATTAAAAAAAAAAAACAATGCATCAACCAAAGAATGTAAATAATTCCATTTACTTTTATTATTGCATAATAATGCATTCTGCGGCACCCCTTGCCTTCAATTTGCCTCAATAATATTTTGAGGGGACTTTTTTTTCTTCAAATGGAACCATTTGCAGGGGTGTGAAATAAAAAATTTCGATTTCGAAAAAGATGGGCCACCCTAATGGCTATGTTTTCTGAAAATGTATCCACAAGACCACGGATGTCCTTTAAATTTTCAGACGTTAAGGGGGTATAATTTTTCAAAATATGCCAATGGCTGTTGGCTAACAAGCGTTTATTCGAATAGCGTGTCAACAAAGCTTTATATGCTATTTCATAATGATCAGGGTCTAACGGAATTGACTGTACTAAAGTGAGAGGTTCACCCTCTAAAGAAAGCAATAAATACTGAAATTTGTCGATATCCGATAACTTTTTCCTGTTATGAACTAAACTATCATATAGGCTTTTAAATGATTGCCATTCGTGAGTTTCACCACTAAACTTTCTCAACTGTAATTTTGGTAAATTAACACTAGGACTAGAATCGGTTTCTACACTAATTGTAGGCAATAAAGTAGGGACATCTAGTACCGGAGGAAACAAAGATTCATAAACAACACGAGACTCAAAATAATTTTCCTCCAACTCTTTTCGAATTGTGTCTTGAGTTTCAAACTCAGTGTCTTTGGACGACAATAATACTTTTATATGTAACTCTTTAAACTTATCATACAAAGATTCTAAATAACTATATTTAATTCTAAACAAAACTCGCATATTTGCGTCCAATTTGGCTTGTTTTGCTAACTCACAAATTTCCGTAATTTGCGAAATTACTACTTTTCTAGATACAATCGCTTCTTTTAAAGCAGCCATGGTCAAGCTTAAATCAATTAAAAAACACAGGAAAATAAATCAACACAACAAAATAAATAAATGTTTTAAAGGTTACAGATACAAAGTGACAGTTGTTAAAATTGACAGATAGGACACTAAATAAAAATCCCTAGTAGACAAAACGTTGAAATGTCTCTAGACAAGGACAAAGTTACAATTTACACGATGATGCAATCCTTTTGGAATGCAACGGTTTTAGCAAGAAAATGCTTATTTACACGCATTTAAAAAAAAACACGATAGCACGAATTCAACACTAAAGTTTGTTTACAAATTTCAAAGCCAAGCCAAAGCTGTCTTTAAATGAACTCTAATAACACGTAAAAACCGTCCAAAGGACTATTTCTAATGTGGCTCGAAGACCAAATGAATTATCTTCTCAATTTCTAAAAGTTTAACAATACGAAGGACCACCTATTTGAGCTAACAGGAAAGCATGTGTGACCTATCTTGTAATCCCTTACTTTTTGCATGAAAGTGTCCCGGACGCCAAGGGTTCTGTCGGCGGGAAATTGTTCACAGGGTCGAGGAGCTCTAGAGCTGTGTTCTCGTTAATTGGCCAGATAATTGTGTCCCACACCATAGATTTAGTTATAGGGAACTAAATCTGGATCGACTGATTTAAGCTTGCTGAACTAGCAGTACACAATGTTGACTACATGACCACACACAATGAGTTTTCAAGACAAACTGAGACTAGATTCACAATCTCTCTCTCTAGGACGCTGGTTTTTGGTGGCAAGGCATTCTATTGGTCGATGCTTTGTCATGCTCAATAAAGTGGCGCATTTTCCTTTTTAAATATCTATTTCGCGAACACGAAACAAAGGCCTTTGATTGTGTCTCATATGAAATTCTCATAGACAAATATTAGGTTATAATTTTCATCCTGACTGTGTGGCACTTATTAATTCCTACTTATCCAATAGATTCCAATATGTTAACTATAACCTATGCACTTCCCAAAAACGCAGAGTTTCTCATGGTGTTCCTCAGGGTTCTGTGTTGGGTCCCATACTATTTACAATATTCATCAATGACCTTGCCAATTCTGATGATAACACAAACTTTATACTGTTTACAGATGATACCACTGCACTAAACTCTAATTTCACACCTGATGAACTAACACGGATTGTCACAGAAACTGAAAAACATATTTACGAATGGTTTTTAATTAATAGATTAAAACTAAACGATGACAAGACACAATCATTAACATTTACATTGCGAAACAGGGAACCAGAAGAACAGACCGATGCATCTGTAAAATTTCTAGGTATGTACTTGGACTCAATATTATCCTGGGAAGAACATGTTACAAAACTATCGACTAAACTCTCTAAAAATATTTATTTCCTTCGCAACCTTGTCAACACAGTATCCCTTAACTACCTACTCACGGCTTACAAGGCTTCCAGTCAAAATTCTATTTATTTTAGTGATATAGTGACCTATTGCTGAACATTTTAGTGACCTAATAGTGATCATATTAGACATTATAATGATCTAAAAATTTCTATTGCGGACATAAAAATGTAATGTAATTTCTAGATAACATTTTATTTTATGTTAATATATTTAACAGTATGAATAAATAGGTATAGCTTACATGAAAAAAAAAAAAAAGGTAAACGCACTAGTAGTAGTACCCATAAAATAATAAATATGAAAGAATTTAAACACAAATATCTAATAGAATTTATAGAAAATGCATGTACAATAATAATAATAATAATAATCTTTATTAATATTAATAGCAATATATATACTGAACAATATAAAAACTTATTTCTTAGAACGTTTTTGTTTTTTATCTGAGAAGTTGGAAATAATATCATTCTATCGTTTGTTAAGTTTTCTTTCTAATGATGCTGTACTTTTTGCTTTCGTTTCTTGAGAATTTTTTGTTTTATTATAGCCGTCCAGTAAACACTGGGCTATCCGAACTTCATTCAAATCTTTAGTTTTAATAGCCTTTTCTAATCGATTAGTGGCTTCTTTAAGTAGCGTTTCCAAATGTTTGTTTTGCTTTCCTTCTTCTTTTTTGCTTGAATTAATTGTTTCTTCTAAAACATCAATTTTTTTTTCTTTCTTGTAATCTGTTCAAGAACATTTGCTCCTCCTCTTTTTTCTTCAGAAATTTTAAGTTTTGTTTCATTTTCTATTTTTTTCTGTCTTTCTTCTGTTAAATAGTCTTGATAGCTTTTATGAGCTATTGTTGCTTTCTGAATCAGAGCTATGTGTCTTGATAGTAAAAAGTGACTTTTAATGACCTTTTTCAAGGAAAAAGTGACATTTAGAGACATATTAAAAATAAAGTGACTTTTAGTGACTTAAGTGACCTCGCTGGAAGCCCTGGGCTTATTATGGTTCTTTTCATGCCAATATGTTGTACGGAATTTTAAACTGGGGGCACTCAGCCCATTCTTCCAACATTTTTGGTTTACAACGTAGATGTGTTCGCATACTATCTCATCTTAGATACATGATGATTGTAAAGACCAATTCATCAATCTCAAGATATTAACAATGCCTTGTGTTTATATTCTCGAGTGTTTACTCTATCTTAAACAAAATGAACATCAATATGTAACGCACAGCCAAATCCATGAATATACCACAAGGAATAACGATAAAATTAATGTCAATTTTCTTCGACTTACGAGATCTAGAAACGGAACAGGTTATTATTCCGCCAAATTTTACAATACTCTTCCTCATTCAGTAAAAAACTTAAACTTTTTGCAATTTAAAAATAAAATTAAAGGTTACTTAAAAACTAAGGCCTTCTACAGTTTTGAAGAGTTCTTTGAGAATGACTTCTCAGATTTAATTTATCAAGGACCTAGGCACTGTACACTTACACTTATTACCACATATTACCCTTGCTTAATTTGTTAATTAGTTTAGATAATTTTATATTACTTTTAATTTGTTGTCATTCATTGTCTTATGTATCTATGTAGTTTACCTATTTTCAATATCTTTTATATGTCTACTTTATTGTCTTACTGTTTTGACGTGTGTAAGCATTATTATGTATCTTGACATCAATAAATTATTATTATTATTTTTCAATAAATGAACTGACGGGAATATCTACAAGGTGGCGTCAATGAAATTTTGGCGGGAAGCTTAAGTGTCATTTCTGGTAGTCGTCTTTTGTTTGGTAAGCGAGGGTATTGACAGTCGAGTTACATAAAATATAAAAACCTTGTCAAGTTGTGTCAAATGCATATCACACAGGTCTTAAGTTATAGAGTGAAATTACTTAGAGAAGATAACATTGTCATAGAATGCGCAGAGACCGATATTGTTACCGCACGCTCGTTACCTAGGTAACGAAACTATTTTTACAGCTGCATGGGTGTCGCACTGCCTACTACCATTAATATTTAAATAAAAAATAGATGCGGCACGGCACTGACATTATGCCAACTGTTATACGTGATGCGGGAAGCCATGATGTATGTTATCTTCTCTAAGTAATTTCACTCTACCTATAATCAAAATGGAGAATTCTGAGTTGGACGAAAGAATAGGGACTGATGAAACTATTGCACACTGAGTACTCAAGACAGAAATGTCAAAATTTGAAATGACATTTTTACTAACCCCGCTAGTTTAAGTTGTACGGGGTTAAGTGTGCCCGATAACCTTAAAATTCAAGGTTAACGAATTGGTACAATGTGACATTGCCCTTAACCCTCTTTTAACACAGGGTTAAGACTAACCGAGTGTTGGTACAACTCGCCCTTAGTACTTATAATTTCTTAGCTAAGTTGGCCTCCCTAATCACTGGATTTAAATCCGCTGGACTATTTTGTATGGGGTCATATAAAAAAAATTGGTACACTTTAACAATACCATTAGTGAGGACGACATGCGAGCAGTCATAGAGGCAATATTTGAAATTGTCATTTAGGAAATGGCGCAAAGAGCCATAAATAATATTGTTCCACCTTTTGTTTTAGTTGAAATTGTTACTTTAATCATTACTCATTACATCTTTTTGCAAAAATAATGACTTTGTTTACTATTAATACAACTATTTAATTCAAAGTATCTCTGGACACATGTTTACATGAACTTTTCCTAATATTTTAATATATAAGTTGTAAAAGGAAGCATTTTTGGACACGTTTATAGGAAGTTTCCCTACTATTTTTGCATGTAGAATCAGCACCTAAAGGGGAGTTCAGAATTTTGGGCAACCCTGTATATTTCTCTTTTAGTTTCTTTTACAGCATTCACTAGAATATAATTTTATTTGTTCTAACAAATAATTTTAGAAATTATATTAATAGCACGGTACCTCAGTCTTTTAAGGCATATTGAATGTTTATCGCATTCTGGGTTCGAGCCCCAGCCCCGGTACTGACAATACCGGTGAGTATGGATGTATGTCTGCGTTTTTCCATACGTGTAACCCCCTTCTGGACAGCCTTGGCTTCGGATTTGGGGACTGTTTACTATATGTGGTGTGTTTATGTTGTTTATTGTAATAATAGGCAGAAGGACCTCGGTCGATAGCCTGTTGAATCAATTTTTGTTTAATAAACTTCTTATTTAATTAATTAATTATACCATGCACAGAGTTGAGAAAATTAACTTTAAAATCATATACATACACTAATAAAAATAATGCAATAACTTTTTTTTTTACAAAAAACAATGTTGCAGTTTCTCGTGTTCCTGAGGTAATCGAAGATGATTTATCTTTAAATTTTTTCACAATTTTTAATAGTAAGGTTTTTATAAGTTTTTCATGCAAATTAAGTTGCTGAAAAAGAAAATTCAAATTTCAAGGCAACCATGCCATAGAAAAATGGTTTTCCCAATGATTTTCAGGTACAACAAGAAGTTATTCTGTTTATATTCTAGCAGTGGAGGTTTCCACAGTGTTTTCTTTTTATCCCAATTCACATATTTTTACTCACCTTATATGTCGTTTCATAGCCACCTTTACTTTTCATCTGATTCTGAAGTGCTATTAATTGATCACCAGGTATTTCAACATCTCGACTACCTATATGTCCAGTATGTTGGAAGTTTGTAGGATTTCCTATCATAGATCTGAAACAAGAATAATTTCTTATCGATAAAAATATAATAAACATTATTTAACAAAAGCATGGATTCATTTCATTATAGCATTTCATACAAGGTTTTCAAAAAAACCTCACTGACATAGATCAATTTTTAATTTCAATGACACATCTTTTGGAATAGAATATTTAAAAAATCGATCAATTTATTAAAATAGAATAAACAATAATAAAAACGCTCCCATGTTACTAGAGCAAGTGACAAAAGAAAAAAAAATCATGGAGTCAGTCCTCGGACCGATTTTTTCCTTATTTATATAAATGATCTATCCCAGTGATTTAAACCCAAATTTTATATTTTTTGTTGATGATGCGACACTACTCCACCATTATCACTAGTATTAATAACACCTTACCACAATTTTTTCCATTCAACTATGACATGTTATACTGAATTGGGAACACTCTCTACATGCCATAACATTATTTAGCCTACAACGGAAGCATTTAAAAATAACAACAGGACTAAAATACCAAGATGATTGTCATGAATAGTTAAATATACATTCTTACAGAACCTTGCTTTTATAAAATTGAGTGTCTATTGTCTAGTGTATAATAAAAAAAAAACAAAATAGGTATATGACTCACAACGAAATACACATTTCCCTACAGGAAACAACAACCTAATTGCTAAAAATTTGTTTCTCTTACAAGAAGCAGAAATGGAACTGGTTTGGTGTGTAATTTTATACAATTTTTTTAACCTTCTTCTAAAGAGTGTTAAAAGATATGAACATAATACTATTAAAGCTACATCATATCTGCAGAAAAAAATCCTTCTACATAATGGAGGAATATCTTGTCAATAATTTTTCTGAATGTAAAATGAGAAGGTGAAGAAAAATGATAGGTTCTACACAAAATTGTGATATATACTTTTAACTGTCAACTTAAATAAAAAAATAATTCCTACCTCTTTTAGTTTATTCTGTTTATTTTATGACGTGTAAATACCCTGCATAATCAACCTCAATAACAATATTCTTCATTTCCTTTTCGACTCTTTAGAGTATTGTCAATACAATGTTACATGTAAATTTACATTCTGTAAAGTAGGTATATCACATAGTACATTTAACACAAACATAAATATAATTAATATAACAAATTATTCAACAAATAACAAGTTTTAAATTCTATTAAAATATTTGTCAGTAGAATAGTAGGCATTGTTGGTGAAATACAACTTTAACTCTTTCCTTTTGAACTTTATTTTGTTTTGAATGCTATGCAGATATGTAGGGAGGTGGTTATATGTTTTTATCTACTCTTATTAGGTTATACACTAATTAATGAACTGCTTTTGATCAATTAATAGTATCCATAAACAAACAGCCTGAGTTATAATGCGAGTTATTATAACTCACTAGGTACAGAGCCAATCACTTTTATGTTCATGCCTAGCCTGTCCAATCGACGTAACGCGCAACACACGAAGGTGGAGCCAGGTAGTGACAGATTATTCGCGTTAATATCTATAAAGATTTTCTTAAATGTCATAAAATGCTACTTTTGATTCGTTCGTGCCGAGCCGAATATTTGAATTTCGCCGTGCAATTTATGTCACGATATCGTACGGCCGTCCCAATGGTGTATTTCGAAAAATATGAACGTGTAAAGATTGCATGTTTTTCCAATTTTTTCGACTCCGAAATGTAAGCTGTTTTTTGTTATTTTTCGCAGATATATCCGAAACGGTGGGAGTTAGCTCGAAATATAAAACAGGGTCAAATGAGTATTTTCCATTACGAATCTTTTGCTACTATCAGAATTTTGATTTTTTTTTTTTTTGTTTCGGAGATAACTACTGAAATGTTGGCCATGTACGGCAATAAATCACAAATTTTGAGCTTCTACAGTCGGCAACTATGCCAAAAGACCACTCTAGTTAACTTAAATAGGATTAAATTTGCTAAAACTTCTTTTTTTATTTTTTAAATTCCGACAAAAATGAAGGACTTAGAGGGGGCGGAATTTGGGACTTTTTTTTTTCGGTAAAATTTCTCCATTTTGTCACCGTAATTAATCGGTAATTAACTGAAATCGATGTCATATACGATGTTTACTTAATATCATGTACTACTTTGACGCTCCGTTAATCTTGGCCCTTCGAAACAAGGTTTCTGAGAAAAATTATTTTTTTAAGATTTACATGCACTCTATATAAAAACGTGTAATTTCTTACATTTCTTAGAATATCTCGATAATTATCGTTTTCTTCGAAAAATTTGTAGATAGCTTATGTAAAGAGAATTGATTCAGCTTTCCGACGCTTTTTAAAGTTTTTCTCTAACATAAAAAACAAGACTTTTGACCGAATATGCGCTAGTGCATTTCGCGGAGAAGTTTTGCATTTTCCGCCGCGTAATATTAATCTACAAAGCTGAATTTTTGTCTACAAGCAGTTTATGCACTATTTCGATTAAAAATCACATTCTACCTCCGCTTAAAGGTGGCTAAATCTTTGAAGACAACAAATATAAAAAGGTGAACAAAAATTAAATTTTACAGTTAATTTTAATAATAAACAAACTGAGTAATTTAAACAAAATTTTGTCAATTTAATATTTGTTGTTATAATCGTAGATAAAGTATAGTATTCAACTTGCGGTAATGGTAATAACTCACTTGATGAATTACAGCACTCGCCTACGGCTCGTGCTATAAACTTTCATCTGCGTAAGTTATTACCTACATTACCGCTCGTTGAATAATATACTATTATTGCCATATAGTGAGGCCCTTTTTCGACTAGGGTAGTTCGATGATTAGGCACACTCATGAGAATGAAATATCTTGTTGCTGTAATAATAATAATAATAACACTCTTTATTTAGCATAAGCTATACAATAGTAACTCATACACAAGTAAAACATACCGATAAACACAAATAAATAAATAGATACTAATATAAAATCATTACACTACTTATATATACAAATTCTAATTAAATATTGGTTATTTAAATCTCTATTGAATTTTTGATATGTTCTAAACATAGTCTTTTGAAAGTTAAGTTGGAGCTATCCTTTATTAAATCTGGTAATTCATTATACTGGTAATCTGGTAATTCAGTCCATTATGAAACACATTGTTTTGACAATATCTCGTACTAACACTTTGAATACAGACATTTTCCCTTGATCTTATGAAATGGTTGTGTATGTCCCTTACGAAAGCACAATTTTCTAATAACTGATTTGGAAGTAACTTATTTAATATTTTGTAGATAAATATTAATGTGTTAAAAATAACAGTTTGTTTTACACTGATGAAGTTCGTATCAGCTAATAGCTGTCTTATACTTGTATATCTGTCCTTTTTCAATATAATACGTAGGGCTTGGTTCTGTTTTTTTTGTAATGTTGACATTTCTGTACTGTTCAGTAAAAAAGTATTGTTGAACAATAATTAAAATGCGGTTGAATTATAGATTTGTATATAGTTGTCTTCGTCCACTGACTGAGCTCTGAGCTTATTCTACCTAATAGATTTACTTTTTTGCTACTTTATTTGTGATATATGTTGCATGGCTAGAAAATTTTAAGTGCTCATCAATTATAACTCCCAGATATTTGAATTCACTAACTTGATCAATTTTTTTATTGTCAATTGTTACTCCTATATTATTATTCGTATCTGTCACATTATAACTGCTTTTTATGATCATAAATTTAGTTTTATCAATATTTAATTTCAATTTATTGACAATGAGCCATTTAAATAGACTTTCCACTGCACTGTTTAGAGCTGTTAATATATTATCAACATTAGTCCCACTTACGTATAGTAAGGTATCATCAGCAAAAAGTTGTATATTACAGTCTTTCACATGTTTAACTATATCAAAAAAATAATAATAATAAATGTGATTTATTGATTAACAAAAGGCCATTGACCGCAGTCCTTCAGCCCATAGTATTTTAACAAAATTAGTTTTTTAATACATAGATACAGAATAAAGATATGTAAATAACTGTGTGTAAAAAAAAAAAGGAAAAAACTACTCAGGGATGTCTTCAGCCCAACCTGTGATTGTTTCATATAGGGTCTGTTCGGGAAATTTATATATGGAATTGATTTGTTGATCCCGTGTTCTACAGTGGGCTGCAACAGTTGCATGTTAACTATATCATTTATATATAATATAAATAAATTTGGACCCAAAACGGTCCCTTGAGGTACATCATATTGGGTTTTTTCTATATCTGAAGTTATGTCATTATATTTCGTTTTCTGAGCTCGATTTTCAAGATATTCTGTTATCCATTTTAACACATCATTTGCAAATCCCATATTTTCTAGTTTCAGTAACAGTAGTTCTCTGTCTATTGTTTCGAATGCTCTCCGAAAGTCTAAGAATAATACCCCAATCATTAATTTATTATTAAATGCATTTTTCCATTGAGCCAATATTGATTGTAAAGCACTGTGTTGTCATTTAACATTCCATTGGTTAAAAATAATGGTTATTCTCTTTTTTAAAAAAATGTGTAAGATTGTATAAGCACAGAGTATACTGTCATCGTTCCCTGCTTTTTGAATATGGTGAACAATAGGTAACTGATGTTAGATAGATATTAATTTTATTATTTCTTTTTGAAGGTTGAATAATCTATTTGTTTCACTCGAGGAACCTCATATAATTATGGCATAATTTAGATAACTGTGTAAACTTGTGTAGTAGAAAAAAAGAACAGAGTGTAAGTTTGCCGAGTTTTTTAACATAGCTATTGCATAGTGAGCACTCTTTAGCTTACCTGCTACATAATGTTTATGTGATGGTTTCAGGTAAGATGGTTGTAATGTAATTTATGTAATTTTGGGACCTTCTACATTTTATGGATTACTAGAGTGATTATGATATGAATCAGACATAATTTCCAGATGTCCATCAATTTGTTTCACGTTCTAGGGGGATCAGAAAATAAAACAAAATGGACTATTTGCTTATAGCACATGGGATTACATTTGCTGCCATACTAATATTCTTTTTTCGTATTTGCAAACAGTATAATAATAATTTGACCAATGAACGAATGTTATACGTATAACATTTATTGGACAAAACAACTTGCGGGGTGTGCATTTTTGGTTTTACCAATGATTTAATTTTGTAATAATTTTATTTTTGCTGGTATTTATGTTATTTTTGTCTTCTATAATAGTCTGCAATAATGTGAAAGTTTCATTTTTAACAATAAAATTTGATAAGCTTCTTTTTCCATTATAAATATTTCACTTCTGAAGAAGTTAGCTTTCCACAATTTTATATAAAGTTGTTCTGCATACATCACAATAGAAAATCTCCTTTTTGACATCTCTACAGATATTGCATAACATGTCTCAGATTTGAAACAACATATTTTCTGTAATTTTAAAGTCCTAAAAGTAAAAAGATATTATCAGTATTTGTTCTAAACGATTCAGAGCTAAATTGTGCTTTTCACTAAATACTACTCGTACTATGAAAAGGACCGTTCAACATCTACTGATGTAACCGGCACAAGTAGGCAAACTTTCTCAGTGTTGGCACATGTAAAAGTTCTTTGCCACTTAAAAAGTTCACGATATACCACAATATAAAAATCCAGGATTATTACTTCCACATCCAGTGGAAGTATAGTAAAGACAAAAAAAATTTTGAAAATTTTTATTGTTCAAATAGGCTTAGAATGTCATGAAACGTCGAGATTTTAAGTTTCGAGCGAAAAAAATTTTTTTGTCTGTGGGTCTGTCTGTAACATTAAAAATCTATACAACCATTCTAATTAGAATAAGTAGGCCACAGAAAGGAAAATAATGGTCAACTATCACCCAGGCCTGGACAGGACAGGTGAGCAACCGACCAAAAGCCCTGTTTCTATGTTAGTTAGGAGGAATCTTGCAAGTCAATTTTAAACCATCTAACGATGTCCAACTGAGCTGAAATTTTGCAAACGTGTAGTTCTAGTGACAAATACAATAATATGGTAAGGACGACACAGTGAATATAAACCTAATTAAGACAACTAAAAATTTAAAAATAAAATAAAATAAAAACTTTTTAAAAACAAGCTTTTATTATTATTTAAAAACTTGTTGCATGAATAGAAGTTAAAAAAAATAGTTAGGTACTTAGAATTTCTGTCAAACAAAATTAATGCCTGTATGAACTTCTCGTGCACGACAAGCTTTTAAGACAATTAATTTTTTTAATTTAAGCAATTACATTAATGTAAAATAAAAATTTTTTGTATCATGCTGCTGTATAGACCACACCGTGACAGCACTGTCATATTCGACGAAGCTCATATCACAAGATTCTACTTTTTACCTGGTTTTATTTTTAACTGTTTGTTTTGCACTACATTTTTAATTAATTATGACATTCTTAAAGGTGGACTGTGCAACCAAATGGCAGACACTTTCGAAAACTCTGAATGAGGAATATTCAGTTTTTATAGAAGCAGAAATGAAGATGGATAACGATGAAGACATAAGAGATATTTGTTTAAATAATAAAATATGAAGTGCAAAAATAAAAGTGTGATGTATAAAACGTGTTTATACTGCTGTACGAATAGAATAGAACAGAATAGGATAGGATAGAATAGAATTATATTGAGTAACAGTAACAACAAATTTTTACAATTTAAGTTTGTTACATCACAGAGTACAGTAACTACACAGAGGCGAAGGCTTTGGCGGTTCCTTTGAGTTTTGATGGCTCGTTTTCTGTGACCTTGCCTACCAGTTGCGTCTATACTGAGAGAAATATGTTGTTAATTTATTTCTTTTAATAGGTTAGATTTCTAATCTGCAAAATTCGTTTTATTTTATTGTGATAAACTATTTAAATGTTTATAAACATTACATTGAACTAGATTTTGGTCTAAAGTATGGGAACCAGGCAGAAATTTTAATAATAGCTACGTATTACTAGTGAATTTTAAGAAATATATATTTTTGAGGTTAGCTATGACTTCACGTGCAGATCCCCATTTAAGGATACACTGAGAAAACAGTGTATTTCGAGTTGGATTGAAAAATATTACCATTTGAATTGTTTATAATCGGCGCCTATTTTCAATTGAGTTGTACACTAGGTTTTATTTATGAGACTTTTAATTTTAAGTCTCATTCTACTCATCCTCCCAAAATGAGTGGAAATAAAATTCACAAATCCAAACTTAACACGATAAACGTCAACAGTGTCAACGTAAAAGTGAGGTTGATTGATATACCATTTAAAAAATGGCGATGAGTATACAAATTTGGTTTTGGCGGGAAGGCTTCCCTTCGCCTCTGTATAGTTACTGTACTCTGTGGTTACATGTCCAAAATTCTACAACAACAAAAGACAGAATAAATATGACACATTAAAAACTGTTGCTACTACTTAATAATAAAATAACAAAACAATAATAAAATACAGAATATACAAACAAATACACTCTTACTTAAAAGTTGCCTCATTCACTTCCTGTAGGGTATAGGGTTCTGCACGTATTAAGTGGTTTTTTATATTGTTTTTGAAAATATTTATAGATGTAATATTTTTCAGTTCGGTAGGTAACATATTATAAAAACAGAGACATTTATAAAAACAGCCTTTTTCTAAGACTGTTGTGTTATGTATTGGGTACGACAAAGTATCCTTGTGTTTTGTTTCACAAATATGATCCCTGATGTTATTTTTAAACTCCTTCATATGCTTGAAAATAAAGCAAAGACATTCATAAACAAAAAGAGCTGGAGCTGTTAATAGTTTTAATACTTTGAAGTGTCCACGACATGATTCATTTACTTTTAAATTAGATAGGATTCGAATTCCCCCTTTTTGAACAATGAATATTTCATGAATGTGGGATCCTCCCCAGAATTATTCCATATGACACTACCTTCTTCAGTTCTTTTAACGAATAACAAAGTGAACTGTACAGTTATATAATCTGTACTGTTCGGTATATTCAAATCTGTTCACAGCTGCTAGCTTCAACTTTTTCATCAACTCAAGATTCGTGTGGATGAACTGGATTTTCAAAATTAAAAATTATAAAATATAGGCTTAGAAGTTCAATGACCAAAAAAATCTGAGAACATTTACGTTAATCTTCGTAGAAAAGACACTTTTAAACAAACTGAAAAATTTCGAGTTTAAAAAAATATATATGTTCGACTTGCATATGTGACCATTTTCCCGTTCTTTATTACTTTATGTTATTATTCATTTTATAGCTTTGCTCTGTTGGCTAATAAATAAATACATTTTTATTTTATATTTATCATACAAAATGCATAAATATAAAAATTACAGGGGCGGATTTAGGATTTTAGGGTCCCACCTGTGAAAAATTATGTGTTTTTTTGTACTCATTATAGTTAAAGAATTGAAACAAATACTAGATAAAAGTCTGATGCAATACTTAAAAAACAATTACCTTTCTACCAATAACGCGAATGATTTCCATATTTAAAAGAAGCAATCAAATAGCTGTGCAAAAATTAGTAAAATTTATCTACTCAACATTGACCAGCCCAAAGAATGTACAAGGATTGTTTATAGATTAAAGCAAAGCAAATTATGAATTCAACTTTTAATCAATACTTTAAAACAGGCCAGGATGTGTAATAAACGTTTGTTGTTTTACACTTTGTATCACTATGCTGACCAGTGGGGAAATCAATAAAAGCCATATTAACAAAGGACCGACTTAAAAACCATACTAAAAATAATATTTTTAATTACTTTAATTTTTAATACCTTACTGAAGTAACTTTCCATTGTTTTATTCAAAAAGAATTTACAATTTTATTCTTTGAAGATAAATTTTTGGTCTGTAAAATTACGAATTTACGAAAATCAACATTAAATACGAACAAAAATGTTAGCATCATCTTTTGGAGATGGTCTCTCTGCAGGGTATGCAGGGGCTGGGGCGGGCTAATTGCTGTATCAGCAGGAATATACTGAAGTATAAGTTAATCAATATTTGTAACCAGTGGCAAAATAAATTGTACTGACTTTGAATTTAACTTTTATTTTTTTTTATTTCATTTAATTTTCACTTTATTTTGATTAATTTTTACATCAGAAGTGGGATAAAGTACCTAGCCATTGTTAGTGCTTATGTGAATAAGTGATTAATCAGTAATAATAATAATAATAATAATAATAATAAATAGCAGGAGGGGCTAACCGTCATCCATCTAGCTTTTGGTGAGTAGCGCCACCACTTACTTCAGCTGGGGATGCAAAATTGAACCGGCAGCCCTAGCGCATCTGGGAGGGGAAAGCGTTTTCCCCTCTGGTGTTGGTCGTGGGCTTGCTGGGCTAACCACCCACAAGCCCAAAAACTTTGGTTCCAGTTGGTCGAAGACTGGGCCCCCACGATCGACCCCGTCCGGATAGGGGTCAAGGGCAAGGTGGTGGGGCCCAACAGGATCGACAGCCCGTTAATGACGACCGAGACGAACATGGACGCTTTGAGTAGACAGATGAACTGAGAGACGACCTTATGCAGTGGTACGAAAGCAGTGAGCCCGCACGAAGGGAGTACATGGGGCGAATGCATGCTCTGTGGTGTGAAAGGCACCCAGAGCACAAAGCCTTCACGCCACAAAACCTGCGTGATTATGTATCCCACCTTCGTCGCAGGGGCTATGTGAGGACTGCTCCTTAGCCGGTGAATGAAGTGGCCGAACGTCCACCAAATGAACCGGTTGAGGATGTAGTCCCTGCCGTTCCACCGACACCAGAGGGCCTCAGTACCAGAAGGGGGTTGCACAACTTAAAAACCCCCGAGCCACATGATCTGGCCAGAGTGGATACAGAACTTCGTGTGGCGCTACCAGAAGAGGCTGATATCTGGCACATAAATTGTGCCGTGTATGCTGCCGCTCAACGTTTGTGTCAGGTGGAGAGGCGGAACACTGCTTCACCACAAGAGAGAGCGAGACGGCACATACAGAAGATGGAAGCCAAGATCCGGTCGGCGAGGCAACACGCATCCCGTATTCAATGTGTGATGGACTATATTTATTTATTTATTTATTTATTTTATCTTTACATACACTGTTCAACAGGTACAAGTACCCAATTACAGAACAGGAATTAGCAGAAATACAAAACATACTAACTAATAAGAAAAACAAAAGTAGGTAACAGAGCAACCAAATATTTAATTCAATATTTTAGATCTTATATCCTTCAGGCGACAGTTAAAAATATCAAGGTCGCTGGACAATTTATTTGAATTGTTACAGATGGTAAATAAAGGCGAGTTTTTTAATATGTTGGTATGTAGAAAACTTGGGCATTGCGAGAAGTCAATCTAGGGACTTGAAAATTTAATTTGTTGACTACCTCAGGTGCGTCAAAATCACTGTGTAACACTTTAAATAAGAATACTTGAGAGAGGTAGATTCGCCTGTCTTCAAGAGTAGACATGGAAAACCTTTCAAACAGATCTTTCTGCGGAAAACCAATAATAGGGTAGGTACCATCAGATTTGAGCCAGAGTAATTTGACAAATCTACGCTGCACAGCTTCCAGGTTGTTTTTATGTACATCATAGCTAGGACACCAAATAAGTGATGCATACTTGAGTTTCGATCTGACAAATGATTGGTATAGAATTTTCAATGTATTAGTGTTAGTGAATTCACGACTAGTGTGAACTATGAATCCAAGGCTCTTAAAGGCTTCAGAAATAATGGTGTCGATGTGAGGAGTAAAAGATAGCTTCTTGTCAAAAATTACGCCGAGGTCACGAAACACTGTGGGTCTCTGAAGTATGACATTATCCAAGTGGTAATCAAAAGCAATTGGTGATGTTTTTAATGAAAAGGACAGCACGTTGCACTTGTTGGCATTCAAGTACAATTTATTGGTTATACACCAGTTATTTACTTTATTAAGACAAGTTTGAAGTTGAAAGCAATCATCAATATTGTTAATAACCGTGAATACTTTTAGGTCATCAGTGTATAGCAGGCAAGGCAAATCAATTTCGTCTATTATGTCATTAATAAATATATTAAATAGCAAGGGCCCCAGAATGGATCCCTGGGGAACTCCGGAGGTGGCAACAAATTCGATAGACTTGAATCCATTGAGTACAACGTACTGAATCCTATTCATTAAATAAGATTTAAATAACAGCAGAAGGGAATATGAGAGACCAATTTTATCTAATTTATCCAGTAGTAAACGGTGATCGAGTCTGTCAAACGCTTTGGAGAAGTCCGTATATACGACATCCGTTTGACTATGCTTATCAAGGGATTCAGAAATATATTGAGTGACGCAGAATAGATTTGTTGTAGTTGAACGACCCTTCATAAATCCATGTTGGTGGATAGAAATTTTGGTGCTGATTGAATGATATATTCTGTCATGAAGTAGGATTTCCAAGACTTTGCCGAAGTTGCAGATTACAGAGATTGGTCTGAAGTTCTGAATATCTAATTTATTCCCCTTTTTATAAATAGGACACACTTTGGAATATTTCCATAAGTCTGGAAACTGACAGTTTTTTAATATTAAGTTAAAAATTAAGGTTAAGGGATATGCAAATATAATTGCGCAATCCCGCAATCCCATACCGGCAAGAATGCCGGTATGGAATCAGGACCTGTTGTCATCTTAGGTTTAATTTGTTTTAAAGCCTGAATAACCTCAATCTCTGAGAATGACTTCATATCTACAACAGGGTTATTGTTCGGGCAGTCACTTTCAGTGTAGATATTCCCGGGGTCCAATGAGGAGTCAGTATAGGATTGACTAAAAAATTTTGCAAAAGCATTTAATATGTCATCAGGATCTTTAAGTGAAACTCCATCCAAAAACATTTCATCCGAGACCTTTGTTGACCCTTTTTTACTATTGATGAAGGCCCAAAATTTGTTAGGATCACTTTTTATTGTTCTTTCTGAATCTTTCACGAAGTTTCTGTATGCTATATTAATATCGCATTTTATTTCATACCTGATATTTTTAAACTCTTCGTAAATAAGGAGATCACCAATTCTAGCATACTGCTTTCTAAGCCTTTCCTTGAGTTTGATTTTTTTTATGATGGTGCCATTGAACCAGGGTGGGTATTTCCCATTACGAGAGACTGATTTCTTAGGTACGCAAGATGCAAACACGAGATCTAGTTTATCATAAAATTGACTGCATATGCTATTGATGTCGTTAAAAGAGGAAAGAAAGGTCCAGTCAATGCCAAGAAGGTTATCATACAATTTGGAAAGATCACGTTTACGAAAATTGTAACTGTTATTATGGTTAGTTGGAAAGTTATTATTGAGGTTCTTGGCGGAGTTCATATCTTTGATATGTCCAGGGCAGGATGATGCATGTCTTCCATTGTTATAGGATCGATAGAACGAGTTACCCAGCAATTTCTGTTGAACAACACAAGGTCAAGAACATTGTCATTGGAATTGCGAACTAAATTGCATTGGAATAAATTATTAGCATCAAGAAAATTATTCATGGCTCTAATTTGACCGTTGGGTTGTGAATCGTTTAAATAACTTGCATATTTAGCAATATTGAAGTCATCTATGAAGAGCACATTGCTATCATTATTTTGCATATAGCTCAAAGTACTTAGCGTCTCAAATAAAAATTCATAGTCGGCAACAGACACAGCTGGCGGTATGTAAATGACGAATATATAAAGGGACTGATGATCGATCGAAATTTTTACTCCCAGAATGTCAATGGCAGGTATGGTGTTGAAGCCTACAGATTCAAGGTTTAATATAGAAGAAACATATTTCGTATTTACTGCCAATAGTACCCCCCCACCCCTAGAATGATTAATAGATGTAAAATCTCTGTCAGAGCGAAAAACATTGAACTCGTTGCAAAAAAGTTCTCTGTCAAAGACGGAGGAGTCTAGCCATGTTTCAGTTAAGGCTATGGCTGAGTATTCGGAGTGCACCGATGCGTTAAGAAGTTCTACAGTCTTAGTTCTGAGACCTCTCGTGTTTTGATAATAAATAAAAAAGTTCTTAATGCATATGATATCATTAGTAAACGTAGCATGATCCCCCGAGTGCGACAATGCCCTCTAATCATCGTTTTCTTAATGCCTTTGTCGACAAAGTAACCGTAGTTTACATTATTTCTCGTTTTGAAATCTACAAACCCCTTTATCGTATTATAACTCTGTGAACTGCCTATTGAGGTCAAATTCCTGGACCGGTAAAAAATATGTGATGACTTCTCTTAATTTATATCTAATATTAGCTGATTTATTTACTTATTGTTTTTAATATAATTAAAAATCTTTAGCTGTACTTTCTTCATATTCTATACAGGGTGTCAGAAAATATCGGTAACAAACTTCTGGTACAAATTATATCCGAAAAAATTTGAAAAAAAGTGCCGCAATGCCCGCAAATGCTTCCTAATTGAGCTACAGCACTAATTAAAAATATTAAAAAAGGTCATCTTTCATTTTAATCGAAAAACTAACCGCTTGTGAGAAAAATCGTGTAAATGAGAAAACACGATGTGCTTCAAGTTTTCACGTAACAATTAAGTCAAGTAGAGTAACAATAAGCAAATAAAAATAGCAGAATACCAGTTTTTGGCTTCAATCTTCAAAGGGTTTTGAGTCCATAAGGAAGCATTAGCTGACATATTTATATAAATTTTCATTCAAATTTTTCCATGTAGAATCGGCACCAGACCGGTATTACCGGACACCCTGTATAGCCGAACAACGAGACCACTGAATTCGACACATGCTATGTAACTCTCAAACATACAAAAACAGACAGTTAACACACACACCCACACACACCACATTACATATTTTTGAGGTCGTGCTTTGATTGGGAATTGTCAAATTTTCGCATTATATATATATATATATATATATATATATATATATATATATATATATATATATATATATATATGTCTCATGTATATATATATTTAAAACTGAACGTTCAGGCACCAAATTCACATATATATGGACGGAGTGGCACCTATATATACGTTCTGGCACCAGATCGAGGTGCCAGAACGTTTTATCGCATATTTGAACGTCTAAACATCATAACATCCTTCCCACAAAATTTCAAGATGGAGCTACTTGGTCGATTTTTCTATAAAAACTGGATTTTGGTTCAACCGTATAATCTGCAGAGGGCGCGCCAACCACTGATGTCTAACCGTACTTAGTGGCGCCATGCATTTGCGCTTGATTCCCGATATTTAAAATGACTTTCTGGCACCTCAGGGTTTCTACGGCTAGTGAATTTTAAATCATATTATAGATGGGAGAAAATCCGATACATTTTTCGGGTACCTAAGTAGTTTAAATTAAATCTAATTTGAAAGAAATTAAGAAAACATTCAATTACTTACGGAACTACATCTCGACGTCGTTCTAAGCATTTGATGTCCAGGACAGGAGATATAGTATAAAAAAAGTTACATTTTCGTTACAACTTTGCAGCTTTTTTTTTAAACAATAAAACTATCATTAAAATCGGAAAAACGGTTAAGAAATAAATTAACTTCAAAACATGACAAATTTTGAATGATGCGATCATTTTGTCCGTGGGTATATTATATAAGACATTACACAGAATATTAAAAATTGTAAAGAAATCACAGTACATTACATTTATGGTACTTGCGACAATGCCCTCTAATCATCGTTTTCTTAATGCCTTTGTCGACAAAGTAACCGTAGTTTACATTATTTCTCGTTTTGAAATCTACAAACCCCTTTATCGTATTATAAATCTGTGAACTGCCTATTGAGGTCAAATTCCTGGACCGGTAAAAAATATGTGATGACTTCTCTTAATTTATATCTAATATTAGCTGATTTATTTACTTATTGTTTTTAATATAATTAAAAATCTTTAGCTGTACTTTCTTCATATTCTATACAGGGTGTCAGAAAATATCGGTAACAAACTTCTGGTACAAATTATATCCGAAAACATTTGAAAAAAAGTGCCGCAATGCCCGCAAATGCTTCCTAATTGAGCTACAGCACTAATTAAAAATATTAAAAAAGGTCATCTTTCATTTTAATCGAAAAACTAACCGCTTGTGAGAAAAATCGTGTAAATGAGAAAACACGATGTGCTTCAAGTTTTCACGTAACAATTAAGTCAAGTAGAGTAACAATAAGCTCATTGTTAATTAATTTTCATTGCCATTATTTAATTTAAAAAAAAAATAAAAATAGCAGAATACCAGTTTTTGGCTTCAATCTTCAAAGGGTTTTGAGTCCATAAGGAAGCATTAGCTGACATATTTATATAAATTTTCTTTCATATTTTTCCATGTAGAATCGGCACCAGACCGGTATTACCGGACACCCTGTATAGCCGAACAACGAGACCACTGAATTCGACACATGCTATGTAACTCTCAAACACACAAAAACAGACAGTTAACACACACACCCACACACACCACATTACATATTTTTGAGGTCGTGCTTTGATTGGGAATTGGCAAATTTTCGCATTTTTTATGTTGAAACTCCTCTATATCTTTCATTCATAATAGTAAAAACTTGATATTTTAGTATTACTATTTAATATTATTTTAGGATTACCTTTCTTTTTCCCATGGTGTATGCAAAAAGTATATTTGTCTTGAAAATATGACTGAATAATAAATGAATATTAATGGAAGCGTTATCACTTTGTGTAGTTTACAGCGGAAAATGTGATCGAATTAACTTTTTTATTTTTCAAAATAACTGCATACTGTAACCGAGTATCTATAATGGAATGAGTAAATATTTTATTTGTAGTGTTTTTATATATACTGTATATAAAATTCGTGTTTTTTCGCAGTTTTTAAACATCTCTAGTTATATAGAATAATAAACTAAAATAAATAAAAACTAGAATGTCCGTTATGAAATTGCGAAGAAAACTCGATGAGCCCGAACTTTTTGTCAATATGTTAAGTTGCAAAAAATTTAAACAAGATAATTCTTTAACAATTGATTATAACTTACGTAATAATGCATATATTTTTACTCTCTCCTACTCCAATATATTTCTAACCTAAATAAATCATCCTGTCAAAATTTAAGTCCGAAAAATAACACCGGCACACACAAAAAAAGTCGAGTGCGAGAAGGCAGGCCCTATGTAATATGTATTCCCATGAATTTTAACCTGCTGAACACGAATTCGATGTCCGTTTTGCCCGATTGGCTCTTGTATTTTCCTAACCTCAAAAAAACCTTAAAAATGCCCGAAAAACTCAAACAAGTAAATAAAAGGCTTAAATGAGCTGACCACCATTTCCGTGCATATTATGGGGCACTGAGAGCGAATCTGAGGTCAGAGTTGGCCGATCAGTTAGAAATTTTAACATAATCTCAAAAAAACACCTAAAAAATGCCCGAAAAATTCCAAACAAGTAAATAAAAAGCTTACATGAACTGATCACTATATCTATACGTAATTTGGGGCACTGAAACCGAATCGATCAGAATTTATGCGCGACGATCGAATATCTTGTAAAATCCTTATTTAGGAGGAAAACGTATCCAAAAATGACTGAATCATAGCCCGAAATTGACTTTGTCCTACATAATATCTGAACATATAATTTCCGACGTATTTGCAACGTGCTGAACACAATACAAAAGTCAGAATTAAAGCGCAATCTGCAAACTTCATAGAGAAATATCACTTCAGCATAAACTCTCATCAACCCTAGTGAGCGGAGATGGGTAACTTTTAAATTTTCAAGTATCCTAAGGAAAATATTACCTACTGAACAATGAAATTTTTCAAAGTTTGCTCTATTGAGAGAGGAATATCGTTTGGACTTAACATTTACCTACACCCTCCCTTGATGATTTTTTACTTTTTTTTTCTTAGAGCTGTTCTAAACATATGTATAGTTTTCTTTATTCTGTTTGTTTGTCATATGCCATTTGTTTCTTTTTCTATTCTTGCGACTAGGACACCTCCACGTGGTGACGGCGGGCAAAGATTTATTTCGACTAAGTTCCTAGGTAAAAAAATGCCTTCATGGCAGAAGTAGAGACACAGTTTACGATGCAGGGGAGGGAAACCCCAGTATCGGCGGCAGGTCAGGTTGAGAAAGCGGGACTGCGGGCGTCATCATGCAACTGCAGCTCTAGTGAAGTAAGAAACTTGCCTTCCTATGAGTATAGGGCTACAAAAAATTTTGCACAACTGTGTAAATAATGTGAATTCCTTCTGTTTTGTTTGTAGTAAAATCGAGGGTCCGAAAAATCGAAAAAAAAATCAGCGATAAAATAAAAAATATTTATCTAAAATCTATATATGATAGGTTTAAGTATATTCATCAAGTGTTCTTTTCCTTGTGTAAAATATTTTCCAAAGTCTTTTTCTCTTTTTCTGTATGAGCTAGAACGAACATCACTTGATACTAAATTGTCTTTTTTCATAATCGCCGCAAAATATTCTTCCCTACCATTAGATCGACCAAGATTTCTAACAACATTATTAAGTTTATCATTTCACCAAATATTGGGAGTTTTAATTCTTATCGAACACTCATATTCACTGTCATCTTCTTGACTTTCGGAACAATCAGTTTCCATTAACCCTTTCTTAGCATTAATTCCGGAAACATTTGTATTGCTAAAAAATAACACTCTTCACGGATTCCAGGCTCCGTCGATATCATTGGATTTTTATATTTTACTTTTTAACGTTCTTTCCATTTGTCCAACATCTTATAACATATGATGCAAGGTATCATGGAAAACCTTTGTCCACTATTTCCATACTATAACATTTTAGATAAATATTTTTTATTTTATCGTCGAATTTACTAAAAACAAGGCAAGAATTTTACACAAAGAACTTTAAACCGAGAACTCTAGATGTAACATATTCTGAGACAGGAACTTTACACAAAGAACTGTGAACCAAGAACTCTAAATCTTAATAGTTCTTGCCTTAGGAACTTAACAGTCTTGTCTTAATTTATAATAGGTTTAAGTTTTTGGTTTAAAGTTCTTGTCTCAGGTTATGTTGGGTTAACAATTCTTAGTTTAAAGTTTTTGGTTTAAAGCTCTTAGCTCTTGCCTTAGGTTATGTTAGTTTTAAAGTTCTTGGTTTAAGCTTTTAATTTATTTGTTTTGGATTTTTAGGCATTTTTTGAGGTTATGTTAAAATTCCCAACTGATCTGCTAATTCCGATCTCATATTCAGTTTCAGCGCCCCAAATTACGTATAGAAATAGTGATCAGCTCATTTAAGCTTTTTATTTACTCGTTTTGGGCATTTTTAAGGTGTTTTTTGAGGTCAGCAAAAATGCAAGAGCCAATCGGGCAAAACGGACATCAGATTCGTATTCAACCGGTCAAAATGCATGGGAATACATAGGCCTTCTCGCATTCGACTTTTTTTGTGTGTGCCTGTGTAATGAACAAAAGAATAATAAAGTAGTAAATTAAATCGTCAATTGTTCAAGTAGTCCATGTAAAACGCGGGGTTTGACGCTCGGAATGCCCCCATCATCGGGACTACTTTTATTTCATGTTTTTTGGGTCTCTGATCACGAAAATCAGTCCCGCGGCTCTAAAAATAGTGCATTACCCCTAAAAATGCCAAAAACCACCCCTTTTTGGGAATAATACTGTAAAATAATGTTATGAATGTGCTAACTGTAATGACATTTTGCCAGTTCAGTAAGTTCATCTAAAGTAAGGATAAATTTTATGCTGAGGGCTAACCAGAGGGGGTGAAAATACCCCTAAATTGACGTAAAATGGAAAAATGATTGAATTTTTTTTATTCACTTTTTTATTTAAATTTAGATAAATGGGGATTGTATAATGAAGAAAATTTTTTTCCAACCCTTCAGGGGTGAAAACTGGAAAAATGATTGAATTCTTTTTATTCACTTTTTGATTTAAATTTAGGTGAATGGGGATTGTATAATGAAGAAAATTTTTTCCAACCCATCAGGGGTGAAAACTACCCCTGTATCGCCTTTAAATTGAACTAACGCTTAGACATTAAGTAGATATGTATACTTTTCAGTTTGCTTGTAATTTCTGATAAACTTCCGTCGAAAAAAATATCACAAAACTTTTTCACCCCTAAGCGTTAGTTCAATTTAAAGGCGATACAGGGGTAGTTTTCACCCCTGACGGGTTGGAAAAAAATTTTCTTCATTATAAAATCCCCATTCATCTAAATTTAAATCAAAAAGTGAATAAAAAAAAAATTCAATCATTTTTCCATTTTACGTCAATTTAGGGGAAGTTTCACCCCCTCTATAAAATTTGTCCTTAATTTAGATGAACATACTGAACTGGCAAAATATCATTACAATTAGCACATTCATAACATTATTTTACAATTTATTATTCCCAAAAGGGGTGGTTTTTGGCATTTTTAGAGGTGACGCACTATTTTTAGAGCCGCGGGACCCCGATTTTCGTGATCAGCGACTCAAAAAACATGGGGTAAAAGTAGTCCCGATGAGGGGGACATTCCGAGCGTCAAACTCCGCGTTTTACATAGACTAAAGTGGACGAGTCGTAGAAAAACAACATATATTTCTTTCAGAATGTAGATTTTTTTCATGTAATTTTCAGTGGTATTGAAAAAACTGTATTTTAAACAAATGCATATTTTCGCGCAAACAAAATCTTTTATCTCTGTTCCCAATGGGCAGAGAAAAAAAACAGATTTTTTAAATTGTTTCTTTTTTGTATATTTTTGATGCATAATAATAAATTTAATTTTCGAATAGAGTTTTGATTTGTTTAAAAAAGATAATTTAAAGAAAAGCAAGAAATGACATTAAATATTTCAAAAAACAATGTAGGTTATTAAGCCTAATAAAAAGTACATGTAAAAAAAAAGATGTACGACTTGATGCATTTACAATCGACTATTCAATTTTCAACAGCTATTTTTTTTAGGCGTTCGCCTTAATATTATGCCATGATGATTTGCTCAACTAGAAGCGTTATTTCCTAAAATTTCGTTGAAATGTATGTATTATTACTTAAGTCACCGTCAATTGTTTAAAGGCTATCGATTTTAATTGTCTTAATTTTTTCGACAAATCGACGAGAAGGGTTCGGCACATCTGGTTTTCATCGCAATTTCATAATAAACACTCTCGTTTGTTGTTTATTGTGATATGACCTATACAACCAGAGGTAGCTAAGAAAAAAGACGAAATACTCTACTTTAAACATTGTTTTGTTTACTCAAATACCGTCCGGAACTTAGATTGAATCAAAAACTTTTTGTTGCACCAAATAAAATCCATAGGTTTTTATGTAGATAAAAGGCGCTTAAATAAAATTAGGTTGTATGGCATCGTTATCGACCTTAATTTAACCTTTTATTACACTGTAATAATTAACTAAGTTTTTAAAGTTATTTGAATGTATTTTAATTTGTATGCATAATTTCACATTCGTCTAATAGTCTCTTTTTTGTATTGTTTTGAGGAAATGCTTGCTCTGTATGACTGATATGCTCTAATTTCTTACAAATGTTCGAAATTTGAAATAAAAATTTTCAGTCTAACTACAGTCATCATGTTTAATATGTATTAGCATTCGGTAGCACACGAATGCAACTTTCATTATTAAAAACACCTCAATAGCATTTTGAAGTTAAATTGATAGATCCTTCAATCTACGTAAAAGTACTTTCGAACCTTATAGACACACTATATTATATAGTTTTGATATCCTATATATCTTGATATTTTTGTATAGTAATATTTTGCTCTACAATTATAATAAACACAGTTTATGTAAAACCTGATCATTTGTACGCCTCTGGCTATCGCCCTGTATGGCGGATATGGCCCAATTTCAGCAGGGAGTATTTTACCACACTATTTTACATACGCGCCAAAGAAATAATTATTTTAAGTCTAATAGAAGTTATCGTGTTTACAAGAAACGATCTACACACACATACATTCGATATGAAACGGATTTCTGTACGATTTTTTTTTTCTACTATGATTATTATAATTTTTTTTTGGTTAAAATATACCTATCTGATTAAATCAAATAAGTATAATAATAAAGTAATGTGAATAGGTATTTAATAGCAAAATTCATTTCATAAACGAGTTCATAAGATGAGAATTTTAGGGCCAATAAAGCCATAAATTCATTTTCTACGCCATGCTTTAAGCTGTTCAATTGTCAACAGAAAAGGTTAGCAAAGATAATATTTTACAATTACAACAGTATCCAAGTAGAGGGATGCTCTTAAAAATAAAGTTAACCATGAACATGTGTTGCTAGTAAAATCTACCAGAAATTCAAATATTTCTCTCTCGATCCTAGTAATTGCATCTCAAAAATAAAAATACCAAATTGTTCCCAATAAAATTTGAAATAAATAAAACTTCTAAATAAACTTTCTAATAATTTGTTAATTTACAAAAAATATATATTTTTTAAAATTTACTTTTTTGAATAATATAAAGAATATGATGTAATAATAATACACAAATCATTAATAGGAGTATTCCCTTTTATTGAGCTAAACATTGATGTCTAATTTTAATGCAAAATATTTATTTAAACAGCTGAAAATAAAAAAGACTTCGAAATTTCAGTTGATTAATGTTTAAATGCACCGACTCATAGAAGCGCATTTTTTTAAATATAAGTTGTTTTAATGTATTTTGCAGCACAATTAAGAACATGTTTTTTTTTAATTTAAACATTTTTTTTGGAATTTGCTTATAATTTTCACAGTTGTAATTATAAACAAATTTTATTAAGTCTGAATTTTTATGAAATCAAAAACAGTCAAGAATTATGAATGTAGATGAATAAACCAACATCTGAAAATTTGGGATTGATTTACTTGATACCGAGATACGTTAATTTTTGTGTTTTGGTGTCTTATAAATAAAAAAATTCATATTTCTTCTTCTCTAAAGTTAGTCCTCAATGTTTTGGTCTCACTTTCTAAAATTCTAAACTAATTCCAAAAAAATCGTTTAAATGAAGATGAAAAGAGTTTTTCTTATTACCATCATCAAATATTTGTAAAATTGTATATACAAAAAAAATAATTGCCTTCTTACGAGTCTACGCACTTAAATAATAAATGACTGATATTTCAAAATCTTTTTAGATCTTTAGTCGCTTAAATAAATATTTTGCGCTATTTGGTAAGTTCACCTGCAAATTAGTTCACCTGCAAATTTTTTTATTTCTTTTATAATTACAATTCACATTTTTTAAAATGTCTCCCCGTAAATTTTAGCAGTTTTGGATAAGGAACAGAAAAATAAAATATTTCTAAGAAACCGATTAGATACCTTTCGATTTATACACAATATTTAAAATACTAGCATCCCAAAAACAACTCAATCTTGGTTTCGACACCTTAAAAAAATGGTCAAGCTTCTCAAGTAAATCTGGAATTAAAAAGTATGTAATGTTTGGTTGATCCATTTAAAAACCGAAAAAGTCGTACTACATAATATCTTTCCTCTGCATTTTCAGTAGTAATTAAGTAAAATCAAGCTAGAAAAAAATAAAAAATACAGACGGATAGATCACATATTTATGAACATGTCCTAACAAAATTTATCGTTAAAGCCACGGTTTTTCCGGAAAAAATAGTCAAGTGTAACGTTATAACTCGGAGCGATATCCATGTGTGCACGCGCTTGAATACGCATGAAATATATATATATTAGAGGCTGTAACTTGTCAAGAAATTGACCCATTGAAAAAAGTAAAATATCGCTATTTCGGAAAAAAATGTATACTTTTCGAATGTTTAAACACAAAATCGTTTATTTGTATGCATTTTTTCGAAAATATGATCAATCAGATCATGATAACAAATTGCGATTTTCACGATCTTATCCTTATAACTATGAAAATATCTTTGATTGTTTAGAATATAAATTCTGGAACTTTTCCAATACATTAACAAATGTATAAGGAATCCATTGGATATAGCTGAAATGTGGATAAGTGTACCTGTAATAAATACAATACAGTAAAGGCACGTGAAAATTCTTGCGAGCGATTCAGCGGCTATGTGTGGTGTCTGTATATGCGTCCATAATTATATATTTTCACTCTATACTCACTATTTATCCTCCCATTCAATAATAAAAATGTCTAAAACGTGTAATCAGAAAGAGAAAAAAGCTTTATTTTACTCGATAGAACAGCTAAGAATTTTTAGAAGTTCCATAGTGTACATTTAACCGTGCACTGGCCGCGCAGAGTGACAAAATTATTTCACCATTTTTTTTCAGGAATACCGTGGCTTTAGCGATAAATTTTATTAGGACATTTTTTGTTCAGAAACACGTGGTCTATCCACCTGTATTTTTTCCTACCCTGACTTAATTTCAAAATTTTGAAAAAATGGATACAAAATTTTTTTTTCACTTTTTTTTTATGTTCTGCATCCGAGCGAAATGTAAACTTTTCAGGATATTATTCTATACACTTTCACGAACTCATTAAAAAAAAATTATTCAGTTTGCAAATTTTTGTGGGTTTCACTATAAAATGTTCTGTGTCGTCTGAGCTAAAGGTTACTCTGAATAATCTGTCTGCTTCCTAATAAAACCATAAATCATTGCAACACATAATTTTTATTACTCTTTTAATATCAATGTTACTATATCCACCCAAATAGTTAAAATCTGATAATATATGGTATAACTAATATTAGTCCAATCAATAGGTACATCCTGAGTATTCTATCAAGTGGTGGGGGTGGCGGGGGTGTGAGTTAGCTGCTATATCTCTTCAAAGTTCAACGTATATATCTCGCGAACCGTTGCTGCTATGACAAAAATGGTAAGAACTCACTACAAATTGATTTACATGCTTATTTTCGTAGAACTAACCGTTTAAGCTCAAATATTGCGGCTAACGCACACCCCCGCCGCCCCTGCCAACTTTTCAAAATACTCAGGAGGTACCCTCGAACAATTAAAGAAAATAAAATAACGTATCTAACACTGTTGTTTCAAGAAAAAAAGTATCTATGATTGGACTCTATAACAAGATGGGGGGGTAAAAGTGGGATATGCAGAAAAAGGATTAATGTAACCGTAACGTATCTATTAATTCTTTGTTTATACATTCATTATATCCTTTGCACTAAAAAATATGCTATCAATATCGATTATCTTGTTTAGGTCGTAAATAACGCATAGCAACTATTATGAAAATGAAGGATCATATGGGGTGGCATCGTACGCTTTGCCCAGGGAAAGACATTTAAAGATTTAATTAATATTGTTACATATCTAATATGCAAAAAGGACGAGTCATTAGATAACTTTAAAAATATAGTGGAGGAATTAAAACTTTTGCGAAAAATGAATGAAATTGGGAAGTTTAGTTGGTAGTCTTGCTCTCAAAGAGCTGAATAGAAACAAATCGATAAACCATTCAAAAGAACTACTTTCGTTTACCGAAGACGTTATGAAAGTTAAAAAAGAAACAAATATATTGCAATAAAGAATTCTTGTTAAGGTAACATTAATGTTACTTCTCCTGCATAACAGGAAGAGAGTTGGAGATATTCAGTTTATTGAATTGACTGATGTCACTAAACAGGACAAAACAGACCAAGCAGGTGAAGTTTTCGAAGCGCTAAGTCCAACCCAAATTTATTTCCCCTTAACTTTTCTCTCTTGCACACAGCCTTATCAAAATGCACAGTTTGCATACTTTCGTCATTAATTACTTTCTCTGTTAGATGACGACCCCGTATATTATTATTAACTAAAAACTATGGTTATTTTCCTAAGATTTGTGTAATTTTTCTTCATCGCATTTTTTTTTTTGCATATTTTGCATATTTTGCATATTTTTCATATTTTTCTCCACGGCAGTTGTGTTAACTACATGCCAAATATTATCGTTCACTGTCATATATTTTCTTTGTGTTTAGGGTGACTACAAACTCGGTATGTCATATACACAAATGCACAGTGTATTTTACAATGACTAAAATTGATATTTTAATAAAATGTTTTCGTAAATGATTCATCACCACTGAATAATAAATAATGAATTTGTTATTTTTTTAATCAATCTGCATCATCTTGATTTTTTTTTCCAATAATTTTTTTAGACCTCAATTGAAACTAAACTCAATAACAATTTATTTAGCTCACTCTTTGAGAATTATTTCTCATCTTATTTTCTTCATTTCTAAAATTACACTACATAATAATAGCGCAATCAGTAAATATTTACTTGTCTCAATGTTCCACGGGACACGTTTCTAGACGACTTTTTCGAATTCTGTACCTCTACTATTACACCTTTTAATTATTTTTTGTGGGATTATTTGAAGTCATATGTCTATAAAAGTCTATGTCAACACATCTCAAAATTTAGAGGATGTATATATCGAATTGGGGTGAAATAAGAAGCGACTCACAAGGTTCTAGAGTAAAGCCGGAAGTTGCAATTTTTTACATTTTTAAGTGAAAACCATTTTTATTTCAGCAGAAAGAAAGTCATAGGAAAAATTGTCAAGCAATAAAATTCAGCTGGCCACGGAGTCTTCGTAGAACAGCGCATAGAAAATTTTCAACACCTCTGCATTTTATTTATTAGTATGCCAATTTTAAATTTTTATAAAAAATTCTAAATCTTAAAAAAACCATTGAAAAGAAGTGTCTTAAAAATATATTTTCTAAATGAAGAGTGCGCAAAAAAAAATTGGAAAATATCACTGCATTTTCTTTAAATTAATATGTAAATTTTAAACATTAAAACACAAAATTAAATTATAAATAATTTTTGTATTTGTGAATCAACTGTTTGAAAATTACACGCTTGTCGAAACTGCGGTAACGTTTGGTTATAATAAATTAATGATAAAAAACAAAGAAAGGTGTTTTCATCTGTTTCATTATGATTAATTATCACAATGTAATGGCTTCCACTATTTAATTTGTTTAATAATTGTTGAAAATAAATCATTTTAAAACATTTTTTGAATGGGGGAAGTCTCCATATTTTTCTATTATTTGAATCTCCGAATATCTACCTTTTTGCAGAAAATATAAACTTAGGTTTTACTAAAAGAAAACTTTGAGAAAGTAATAAAGTTGTAAACATGCACAATGCAATTTACAGGAAATTTTAATAACCGGTAAATCGGTAAATAAAAACCGCTGCCCAAGGAATCACGACTTCCACATCCAGACTCTTTATCCAAGTCACTCACAACAAAAAACTTTGTATGTTAAAATAATTGTTTATGGAACTTTAATAATATAATATTTGAAATCCTCTACCCCAAAAACCCATAAAACGATACCCCACATCGGTAGTGGGGTGGGGGTGGTGATAGGGGGGTGGTAATGGGGTGGGTGGATGAAGTAAAAAAATATTTTGAGGTTTCTGGTTCCTGTACATACACTAAATCACAGTTTTTTTTCATCCCCTTTAATAGGGGGTGGGGGTGGTAATGGGGGTGGCTAATGCCAAATTTTTTTTGAGACCTTGTATATACTAAATACCAATTTCGTGGACTCTTACCTGCTCGGTTTATCCATTTACCCCAAATTTACCCCAATTTTCACCCCAACCCTTCGACGGAACAAGATGAAAATATAATCCAGTCCTAGATCTCGTTAAAGTACATATGTGTACCAAATTTCAAGTCAATATCTTAAACGGTTCCAGAGTAAACGTGCGCACAAAAAAAAGTTACAGACAGACAGACCGACAGACTGACCGACAGACAGACCGACAGACAGACCGACAGACAGAAATTTTTCTTTTCGCTCAAACTTAAAATCTCGACGTTTCATGACATTTTAAGCCTATTTGGACAATAAAATTTTTTTTAAATTTTTTTGTTACTATACTTCCACTGGACGTGGAAGTAAAATGAACATAACCGGTTAACCGGTATTTAAATATGTACCGAAATATGTAAAAAAATTATGTAATGTTAGAGGCAACTTTTTGATGTGCTACAAAATGTTTTTACCGTAATGTGCTTGAATTAGAAATTTCATTTCTACCGTGTGGTCCACGGTACACAATGATTCTTTTCTCCATAATTCCCGCCAACTAATTAGTTTAAAATGTGTCATATATTCTTTAAAATGAGCAGTGGTCCATTTACTTTAAAATTCAGTCAAAGTAAGTTCTAGTATCTTCTTTTGTGTCTTATTATTAACACGTGTTTGTTACCTCTCTGTCCCTTTTCAACATTACATTGAACCTTTCTGGAATCTTATTCATTTTAAACATTTATGTTGCAGGCACTTTTTCTAAGAAACTATACAGTTTTCATTAATTTTATATAATTCTCCGTTACTTAAATAAAATTAAATGGAAAACACATATTACAAACAAATAATAGAAAAGAAAATGGGACTATTAAAAAAAAATGTTTAAAAAGATTTATTTTCAATAATTTTTGAAAATTTTAATTCTTATACAAGTTTAAAATTGACATATTGAATTAAGGAAGGTGGTTTTATGTTTTTTGTACACTCCATGGTAAGCTTGTTAAAATTTTGCAGCTTTTATATTTTTTCCATGGCATTCTTTCTACTGAGATGTTAAATTTTATTTTTACTCAGCCATTCTTAAATTCGAAAAAAGGAGTATAAAGAAAATTGAACTTCGGATTACGAAAGAAAGTTACTATTAAAAATAAAAAAGTTGCAAACTTCTGCTAAATTGGAAGTAACCCAAAAAAAATTGTGTGCCGGTGACTTCAAGTAACCAAAAACATTTTATAGTACTTTACTTCCTACTGAAAAATGCCTAACGCGCCCATAGAAGTTTCACGGTAAAAACTTGTCCCCGTCCTTTATCTAGAAAGATAAAAGTTTCTAGCTGTATTAATGAATGCAATTTTTCACTATCGACATGGTAATAAAAATCCATATTTTCTACACTTATTAAAATTTGACCTTCATATTAACAGTTATTGTTAACAAATATGTAAATATGCTAATATACTAGTTAGGTAAATACTTTAAAACACTCATTATTGGAGAACCAATCAAAACAACTATCTTCTAGCTAATACTGACGAAGTATTGAATTACTAGTATATTAACGTGCCCAGATTAGGGCAACAATATACAGAAAGTAGGTAGGTATTTTCATAATAAATAAGAAAGTGTATAAGTTGTGATTTGCATAATACCTAAATAATATTCTCTAATCATGATAAAAGCAAATAAATAAAAATAATCGATTGTAAATATGTAAAATATAAGAAAAGGTGAAAACTTGAAGCCAATTGATTGATCGTTTTTGAAAAATAATTAACGTAATCTAAACGTTGCCTATACTTTCGTAACTACTTTCGTTAACATAACCTGTTTGTTATGAATAGCTCCCTACTGAGAAGTGCCTAATCTTTGTTAATTACATTTTTTTTCAGAGTTTTTCAATTGATACGTGATATATACAATGAGTGTCAATATCACATACAATTATTTAGCTTACTTTTTCAGAATTTTACTTGACTATTTCCTGTATTCCTACAATTACTCTACCTATATTGCCGCATTGTAATACGTATATTATAATGACAATGCATAGTCATTGTTCATCCCTGAACTAGCTTCATCTGATAATGTAATAAAATTGTAGTATCTGTCTGTATTATGTTCTTTCAGGCAGGAGGAGTCTGGCCTATCTACAAATTGTTGTTTACATTATTTCTCACTTTAAACTATACTTTATAATCAGGGCCCCAACAGGGGAGGGGGGGGTAGGTCCAGTAGGTACCGTGGTACCAGGGCCCGACCACTTAGAGGTCCGAATAAACTAGGAAACGCAATGCAAAAATATTAAACTAATTAAAATTTGGGTACAGGTAGTGTAGTTATAATGAAAGGGGCCGGGGCCCATGATTTGATGTGAGTGCCTGTTAATAAAATAAGTCTATGAACTGAAAATTGACAAAACTTTGATGCACCGACCATTTGAACCGTAACTAAGATAATATATAAACATATATAAACATTTATTTATTACGGCACTTGTCCCCTTTATAGACAAGAGAATGGGATAACTCTGAAAACAACCTATTTAGCAGCGTTAACAAATTTAATGTCCTACAAGTCTGTTATTTTATAATAACCACCCTATTTTGAGATACATTAAATGAAAAATAACGCCCTAGGGCGTTATGAATATCTATAACGCCCTAGGGCATTATAAAATTATAATACAACCCAAAACAAGCAAATTATGATAGCGTTATTGACAAACAAAATGCGTTGCTATGCAATGGCGGCGTTTACAAACAATTTTGATTTTTACTTTCTTTTAAGTCAAATCGTTCGACAATTTCTCCTACATTCCTAATAATTTTTTGATAGGCTTTTATAGGCAACTTTATAGAATGGAACTAGCCTATTGAAAACTAAAGAAAGAAAAACATTTTTTTCTTGTGTGAAAAACAAAAAAAATATATATTTTTTGTTGACTTCAATATCCCAGTATCATTCTATCAAGTATTTTCTAAAAGCTTGTCAAAGTATTTTCTCAATCGGTTCATAGGAGAACTTGTCGAATTACGAAATCATTTTTTTAAGCCACACCGCCACCCTTAAAGCAATTGTACAAATTCAACAAAATATATTAACGTTGAGATCCAACGTTACCGTATGTAACAGTTCATACAAAATAAGGTAATAAATTATATTTTTAAATCATACTACCTATTACACTATTTCATAATATAATATTTAGAATCAAAAGATTGTAAATAAATTGACATTTTTATTAGATGAAATTAATATTTTACTCGCTTATTGTTTTGTAATATACATTTTTGTGATTTTAAGAATTTTTGAGGGAAACGATTATTATATTATTTACCTACGATCACTACTGTAACTAGTCAAAAACACACTACCTGACATCTATGTAAGTTGAACTTTACATCTTGTAAACAAATCGTACTGTAAACAAACCGCACGGTAAACAAAACGCACGGGACACGCAATTATCGGTGGCTTATATCGTTGACGCGGGGTTTAAAAAAACAAATGCGCCTACGTAATTTTCAAACGCTGTCAAAACTGACATAATATTTGTTGAATAATATTGTTGACAACTAAATCAGGATTTTACTAAATAAATAAATGAATATGATCGTGGGTAATAGTATATTCTGTAATGAGAATTGTAAGAAGCATATTACGCACGAATGGAAAAGTTACGCACGATGCCGCGTAGCGGCGAGTGCGTATTTCCATGAGTGCGTAATTGCTTTACAACTCGAATTATGTACTATACTTTACCTACGATCATATTTATTTATTTATTTAGTAAAATCTGGATTTAGTTTACTAGTCAACAATGTCATTCAACAAATATTATGTCAGTTTTGACACCTATAATTTGGTGTCCCGTGTGTTTTGATTACCGTGCGATTTGTTTACAGTGCGTTTTGTTTACAATACGTAAAATTCAACTTACATGAATGGCAGGTAGTGTGTTTTTTACTATTTACAGTAGTGATCGTAGGTAAAGTATAGTACATAATTCGAGTTGTAAAGCAATTACGCACTCATGAAAATAACTTTTCCATTCGTGCGTAATATGCTTCTTACAACACTCATTACGTAATATACTATTTTGTACGACATGCTTTGAAATTAGCCGAACTGTCAATAATAAATGTCAGTTACTATTGGTATGTCATATACACAAATTCACACTGTATTTTACAATAACTAAAATTGATATTCTAATTACATGTTTTCTTAAGTGATTTATCACCACTGAATAATAAATAATTAATTTGTTTCTTTTTTAATCAACCTCATCTACTTGTCTTTTTTTTTTCAAATAATTTTCTAGACCTCAATTGAAACTAAATATAGAATATGATGAGTCAACATCAATAACAATTTTTAGTTCACTCTGAGAATTATTTCTCATCTTATTTCCTCTATTTCTGCAATTACACCACGGATATCGCACGTATGTGATACGTTTCAAAAAGACAAGCAACACAATGGCCTATTTTTACAGAGTGCGTTAGCAATCCTAAATGTATTAACAACACAGTGAGCATCTAAAGGAAAAGTGTCTTCTCCATATATACGGTGCCAGAATGCATATACATATCGGGAATATATAGGGAGCCACTTGCTCACATTAAATGCGGAAAATATTGGGTGCGAGAACGTCAATTTAGTTTTCAGTGCCACTTGGTGATTTTACGCGTATATATATATATATATATATATATATATATATATATATATATATATATATATATATATATATATATATATATATATATAAAATATATGTAAAATGTCAAGAAAGTTTATAAATATAGTTACAAACATTTTCCCGCCAAAACTTCACGGAGGCCAACTTGCCTCAGTTTTGGATGCCGTATAAAATTTAGTTCAGCCGTTTGCCACTAAAGTGCGCTAAAAGCGTTTGCTGTATATCTCATGCTGTTTAAAATTGTCTAGATGTAGCGGTTCACTCGACATCCGTAACTTTGGCAACGCGTAAATGCATTTGAAGATTATTAATTCTATATGTTATATGTTTGAGGCATTATTCGTTGTTGAGTTATGAGGTTGCTGAACTAACACTAGGAATGTTGGGAGTGTTTAGGTATCTATTGTGTGCTACATTTATGACACAGCTTAGATTTTTTAAAATTAATTGACACAATTCACTTTTAAGACGACAAATTTTCTAAATATATTTGTTATTGGTATAGTGGTGTTTTTTGCGCCAATAGTACACCGTAAAATATATTGTTTACTATGTATCGTGGTTCAAATTCCTTTGTTTTTAAAAATTCTCAGTCACTAATAAGACATAGGATATTTTGGATGTAGGTATATATTCAAACTAATTGTAGTGAAAACTATATTCTCATATCTCTGACTATTTTCAAATTGCATAGTGCTTAACGACTTTTTTTCTATTCGGCGCATCTCAGCATACAGTGTGTTTCAAGTATTGCTGTCTCTATTTCTGGGTATTAGTACATTAAATCATAGCCTGCGAATAAAAATATTTTTTTTTGTTTTCAACTGATTAAAAATCAATTTTGTCATATTGTAGTACTGCCGTGCGCAAAAAAAATGGGACAAGTCTTATATCGTATTTTTGTTAAAATCTGATTGTGTACTTTAATTTTTGTGACATTGTCAGGTATTTGTCAAAATTCATTGCAAGTGTGCAAATAGAGACAGATTTACATTAGAAAAAAATAGTTGTCCTATTTTTTTGCTCACGACAGTACATTAAAAGTAGAGGATTAAAAGTAATATCGAATACAAAAAAAATCAATATGACATCCATATAAGAAATAAAAGTTAATATCTCAAAAACAATATTTTCTTCTCTTACACTTCCTGTAAAGATCTTAAAGAAAGTGGCTATATAAAGTGTAAGTTACTTGATATAACTATTTAAATATGAAGGGTTTTCCAAAATTGACCATTGTGGTTTTTCGCATTGTTTCAAAAACTGAAAAAATTAACTCAAATCTAAACACACCATTGTAATCCCAGAATTTCTGAAACTGTGTACATTTATAGCCGACTTTCTATCTTTTGTAATAACGGAGAGCAGTACATGCAGTTCCAATTCGGGACATCCTAAGTAGCATAGTGTCGTCATTATGACGTCATTTTTTGGTTAGTGATGACGGTGAAATGACCTTTATCATGACTTACTTATGACGTGAAAATGACAGTTGTCACAGACAACTGGCGTCAAAAATATGACGTATTGTTGGTAATCATTCCGCTTGGGCATCCTAGTAATTTGAGAAGTGTATCTCCGTTTAGCGATAAGGGATGCAAACCTTTCCCCATGATATTTTTCCACAATTATTAATAGAGATTTAAGATTGAGCAGCATTTTTTCAAAATGGCGGTTCGAGTGCGACAGATCTTTTTCAAAACTTCCACAATTATTTACGTCAGTTGTCGAAAATTGACTGGAGTAATAAGGGCTTAGATATTTGCAGGTAATAGCGATTTCAATTATTTAAACGATCATAAAAATTCAGGCACGCTATTTATAAATACGAAAATCTAGATTATTCTTACATGACAGGTATCTAGGTATCAGATAAAAAAAAAATTGACCTCCTTTCACCATATGAAAATTGTTTGCAGAATGGCTAGTCTATATTAGTATTTTATCTTTATCAAATGTAGAAATGCTTATTCAAAAAATGCCATTGACAATACAGAATTCTTGTAAACCTGAGAATATATGAATTAGGCGATGCAAAATAATTGTTTAAATTTATATTGAGGGTTTTACAAAAATCAAGTAATTTTGTTTTTTGAGAATCTTCTGTCTCCACTCTCCACATCTTGGAAAAACACAGTTTCACATACTAAAATCCATCGTAAAGAGGCCGAAAAAATAACTTGTTTGGACTACGTTTGACGTTTTAATAATTTAGCAATTTTTGAAAATGTTGTCAATTTTGGATTTTATTAAATATGTACTCTCAAAATGTTCATATTAGTTACATTATATAATAAATTATTTGTTAGATACCGGGCGAGTCATAAAAACGGACAGCCGTCGAAAAGGAAACTAGAGTTTCTGATTCCCCTATTAGGTATGTACAGGGTGTCCCGAATTGCATAGGCCAAACTTCACTAAGCAATACAACTTTTCAAAATAAGAAAAAAGTTCCTATAAACATGGGTCGGGAAGTGCTTAGTTTCCGAGATACAGGGTGTTCAAGTAATTCTCTAGAAAATGTTTTTTATGAATATTTTCGAAACGTCTAAAGATAAACAAATGATAATTTACACAGGAATTTAACTTTTTATGGAGACTTTTCAGGAGAATTATTTGAACACCCTGTATCTCGGAAACTAAGCACTTCCCGACCCATGTTTATAGGAACTTTTTTTCTTATTTTGAAAAGTTGTATTTCTTGGTCAAGTTTGGCCTATGCAATTCGGGACACCCTGTACTTTAATATTCTTAGAACGTCTTTTTATTTTCGCGTGTCCGGGAAATCTCGACTGTCAGTTATCAAAATTTTGCAAGAGAAACAAAATACAGGTAATAGATGTATTTTGCAAAAAAAACAAAAGTCGAATGACCGTATCATTCCTGATAAAAATATGAGCTAATACGTGTAAGGATAAGGGTAGTTTGAAGTTTTAATTATTTTTATATGGAACAAACGAAGCACTTTGGCATATAGATATATTTAATCCAATTGACTTATTTTAACTCCACACATCTGTTTTGGGTCTATATCTGCGGAATTTCTAGACACACCCCATAGTACACAATAAGTCTAAGCTTTGACCAGCCGGTACATCATTCCATATTCGAAAGATGAAAGTTACAGGTGTTTTATGGTTCTCAAAAGTGGGGCTTATTTTTTGGGAACTGTCACTCATCCCAATTTCGCTTATCCATATCAATAAATTCTGTCCATATTCCCAACTTTGCTTAACGTTTTGAGGTTGAATTATATTGTCTACACACTATTAGCCATTGTTAAGATTTCTGGATAATCCATTTTCTTCTCGACCCCTACTAATACAGCCTGTAGAGCAAAGAATCGGGGGTACCTGCACAAAAAACAAAGCGCATACAATTTTCTACAATTTTGTTCCTATACAATATTTGGATAGGAGTTACCGTTTTCCAGATACCACTGTTACCATTTTCGAGATAAATGTCTGCAAATTATAATATTATTATTATTATTAATTTATTTCAGTTTATTTTATTTTATTTTTATGTTAATAATATAAAGTTGTATTATACGCCTTACAATAATTGTCAGTTAGTTTGTCTGGAAAATGGTAACTCCTATCAAAATATTATATAGGTACAAAATTGCAGAAAATTGCACGTTGTTTTTTTTATATAAAAGTTTTTGTCCATCTTTTTTAGTTTTTGTGTTAAATGACAAAAACAAAATTGGCAACAGTTTTTTTTAACATATGGCCGCCATTTTGAAAGTACAGCCAGTTTTTTTTTGGGGATATGTCTTAAATTGTTCCTTAGGTTTTAATCTTTATGAAAACCATTGTCCTAAAGGATTGGGGGGGGGGGGATGCACGTACCGCTACGGAGGGCTCCCCGACTAAGAAAAATAGTTTAAATAAAAGTTGTAACTTTGTCACTTTCTGCAATATTGGTAATATCTAATTTTAGGGTAGAACTAACAGGAAAGGAGATAATTAATAAAATCCTATTTTGACTCATTTATTCAACATAGTGGCCGTAGCGGACACGACATATTTGTGGAAAATATCAATTAATGTTTCGGGTAAGCCCCTCTGCAGTATAAAAAAAGAAAATCTCTTGTAGAAATTATTAACAAGTTAAATGACAGAGTAACTGTACTATACGTAAAATCTTAGATGATTATTTTATTAATATATTATTTATTTTATAATATAAAAATTTATAATACAATATAAAAGAACTTTTTAAATTTTTAACTAATTTGTTTGTCTATGCCTCTAGATTGTTGTACTTGTCAATATATTTTACCGTTTCTCTCCACTCTTCTCACCCATCGTCGGATAATAATCCTTATGGCACGCAACTATGGTGTATTTTAAACGGAGGTATTTATCTATCTTTCACTTGCACAATATAAGGGCAAATTACGTCTAGGAAAAGTGGTAACACCGTTTGAGGGCCTAGTAAACTCATGTTATGTTTAAAAGGAGGCCTGGTTACATAAACAAGTACAAAATATATACAAAGGATACCAGTTAAACCTATGGAGGCAATGGAAGCTGAATTAACCGTTGAGAGTATGTAATTAAATACTTCGTGTATATAGGTGGAGTTTTGGTAGGCCATGTATGGTGTGGAGGCTGAGTGACTGCGTGTAGATAAATATATATATATATATATACAGACTGCGTAGGATACGGCTTCCGATGATAGCCCATTTACATGCTATACGACTTCCGACTGCGATACGGCTTCCGTATACGGAAGCCGTAACGCAACCAATGTAAAACGTCTCCATGGTGCCTCAGTTGTCTGCTGTGCTAATTTCAGCTGGAAGTCAGATATTCGGATTTTGAACTCTTCCGCATATTTTAATTGACGAGGCGGCCACATCAACGAAGGCGCCACGGTTCCCGTATATTCCATGCCGTATAATATACTATCAGTTTTACAGTGGATACTGCTTCCGGTAAATATTGGCAACCTTGGATCACATGGCATTTAGAAAATTAGGTATGATCTTGTGTGTTTTTAACGTTTCAAATGACTGCAAAGTGTTCGTTGTTGCTACTCACTACACCACAACGACTTCTGTTTTTGTTATAGGACAAGTACCAATTTACAATTTCTTAGAAATACTTATTAAAATACAACTAAGACATATGTTATCCGAAATCACAAATATTTTGAATTTTTAGTGAAAATATCTTTCAGTTAGTATGGCGTTTTCGATGTGTTTTAGAATAATAATTAAAAACAAATTTTTTGGTATTTTACTTAAGGTTTACGCCTGGGGTTTTTCGAAATCATAGATAGGAATACGAAATTGGAATTTAAATATATTGACACTTCATTTCAACTGAGAATATCGCACAAATAGCGGAGTAGAAAGAAATTTAATAAAATTATATAAAAAAATATTTTAAGAAAAAGCTTTTATTTGAAAAACTACTAAAAAGTAAAAATATATATTTTTTTAAATTCATACATCTAGAAACCAAAAGCTTTGAGGGCGGTCATATATGGGGCTATTACATAGTTACTTTGCTCAATTGACCGTCCCCAAAGCTTTTGGTTTCCAGGTGTATGAATTTTAAAAAAAAATTATTTAGACTTTTTAGTAGTTTTTCAAATAAAAGCTTTTTCTTAAAAATGTTTTTTTTATATAACTTTATTTTTTACTTTTTAGTCTACTTATTTTACAGACAGACAGACATAACCCTTTATTTGCCATCGCCATCCACACCTTCCCTCTCCCGTATTCTCACCCTCTAACACTACTTTCCACTTCTTCCCACCCCTTTCCCACCTCTTCCCACGCCTTCCTCCCGCCTTTCTCATCTCTTCCCACCTCTTTCCACCCCTACCCCATATCTTCCCAACCCTTCCCATTCCTTCCCCACCTCTTCCCACCGCTTTCTCACCTCTCCCACGTCCGCCATATTGAATTTAGAATGACGTCACATAGTTTATCGTATTTTACTCGTAAAACCCTTTCATTTGATACCCATATCAAGGAGGTTGGGAAGAAAAAGGCGATCCGCCATATTGGGACGTCCGCCATATTGAATTTAGAATGACGTCACATAGCTTGTCGTATTTTACTCGTCAAACCCTTTCATTCGATACCCATATCAAGGGGGGTTGTGAAGAAAAAGGCGATCCGCCAGCTTAGGACGTTCGCCATATTGAATTTAGAATGACGTCACATTGTTTATCGGATTCTGCTCGCCAAACCCTTTCATTTGATACCCATATCAAGGGGGTTGTGACTAAAAAGCCGATCCGCCATCTTGGGACGTCCGCCATATTGGATTTAGACCGATAATGGCTATACTATGTTGCATTGTCACCGGACTTATCACGTGTGCCAAATTTCAATGCTCCAGCTTAATTAGAACTAATCGAAATTCAGTTTGCAAAATTTGACCTAAACAAACATACATACATACATACATACATACATACATACATACATACATACATACATACATACATACATACATACATACATACAAACAAACACACATTGCAATTGCAAGTTAAATAAAAGCTTTTAAAAAGTTGTAAAACACTGACTGCGTAAGTGTAATCCGATTAAAATTCGTTAGATAGTATGAAAAATCTACGGAGTTAGCTTAAAAATATTGGTCCTTTTAATGAAATTTTGACCCAGATTTTAATTCGTTTTGCAAAATGTTCCGTACATAATTGGCGATAGAGGAGGTCAAGCTGATTCCAAAACTCCTTCATATGTACCCTCTGAAGCCTTCTCTGTTATTAATATACAGAGGATTTTCTAATTTATGTCAAATTTTTAAGCTGTCATACTTTTTAACCATTTCCCCAAGCAGCTAAAACTTAGTACATGCTTTTGTGGTAGTTTGGGCTACACGCAGCAATGTTTTAAAGAAATACAGTGTCGGACTGGAGAAACTTATGTTTTTTGTTAAAATCGTTTAGAAATTTTTTTTATTAAGGATACGAAAACTACATGAATCAGTAACAGATAAATATGCAACAACATTCTTGGGCATCAATACTACAGAACACTAAGACTGTTTGTAAATTCAGTTTCATAGTCTCTAGATGATGCCAACATGGTTGGGGAAAGGACATGTTTAAAATATTTTATAATTGTCAGTTTAAACTTACAATTATCCATAATTGTCACTTTAAACTTACAATTATGTATAATTGCAACTTCAAACTGACAATTGTATATAATTGTAAGATTAAACTTGCAATTATACATAATTGTAAGTTTAAAGTGACAATTATAAAAATATTGTCGTACAAAATATTTTTATAAATGTCAGTTTAAAGTGACAATTATGTATAATTGCAAGTTCAAACTTACAATTATATATAATTGCAAGTTTAAGTGACAATTATCTATAATTGTAAGTTTAAAGTTGCAATTATACATACTTAATTGTAAGTTCAAAGTGACAATTATAAAATATTTTCGACTATGTTCGTTCTACGCTTTCGTACTATAGTCCAATCAGTGGGGGGGTTTTGCCCTGCAAAAGGTGGAGTAGTAATGATTTTGATATGTTTTTTTAAGGCGTTCGGTCAAGGACCATACTGCCAGCCTCAATTTTTTAAGTCAATTAAAATTTTAAATTAATTTCTTCTTGCTTATACAACATACATGAATACTTTGATAAGTATGAGAAAAGATCCTATGTCTATGTCTAACCTAACAGGAGAGTTGATATATGTTGTTGATGAAAGATACAAGGTTTCGACCTAGGGGGAGCCGCCATCTTGATTGAAAGTTGCAAAAAATTGGTTTAACACTCGATCCTAAGAGAAAAATGTTCGAGACAAAGTTGAAGACGACAAAATTTCCTACGTTTTACTTCCACATCCAGTGGAAGTATAGCAACGACAAAAAATTTAAAAAAAATTTTTATCGTCCAAATAGGCTTAGAATAGAGAATATTATTTAGGTATTATGCAAATCACAACTTACACACTTTTTTATTTATTATGAAAATACCTACTTTCTGTATATTGTTGCCCTAATCTAGGCACGCTAATATACTAGTTAGGTAAATACTTTAAAACACTCATTATTGGAGAACCAATCAAAACAACTACTCTTCTAGCTAATACTGACGAAGTATTGAATTACATGATAGGATTCTTGGCATTTTAAAGAAAAAAAAATATTGAAAATACTTAAATCATTTATTTACATTTAGTCATTCACACTTTTTTATTTAATATGAAATTATCTACTTTCTGTATATTGGTACCTTAATCGGGTCACGCTAATATACTATCTAGGAAAACACTTTAAAACACTCATTATTGGAAAAATAATCAAAACAACTACTCTTCTAGCTAATACTGACGAAGTATTGAATTACATGATAGGATTCCTGGCATTTTAAGGCAAAAAAATATATTGAAAATACTTAAATTATTTGTTGAAATTCAGTCATTCACAACAATTATTGAACCTTACATTCGATTTCAACTCTAGAAAAGTTGTACAAGTTTTTTCGAACTCGTTAGTTCTCATCAGTAGAGTATAGAAACATTCATTCATTATTTACAAGCCTATTCTTGATTTACTTTTTATAATTAATTATTTTTTATTTATTTGCTTTTATCATGATTAGAGAATATTATTTAGGTATTATACAAATCACAACTTACACACTTTTTTATTTATTATGAAAATACCTACTTTCTGTATATTGTATTTTCATAATAAATAAAAAAGTGTGTAAGTTGTGATTTGCATAATACCTAAATAATATTCTCTAATCATGATAAAAGCAAATAAATAAAAAATAATTAATTATAAAAAATAAATCAAGAATAGGCTTGTAAATAATGAATGAATGTTTCTATACTCTACTGATGAGAACTAACGAGTTCGAAAAAACTTGTACAACTTTTCTAGAGTTGAAATCGAATGTAAGGTTCAATAATTGTTGTGAATGACTGAATTTCAACAAATAATTTAAGTATTTTTCAATATATTTTTTTGCCTTAAAATGCCAGGAATCCTATCATGTAATTCAATACTTCGTCAGTATTAGCTAGAAGAGTAGTTGTTTTGATTGTTTTTCCAATAATGAGTGTTTTAAAGTGTTTTCCTAGATAGTATATTAGCGTGACCCAATTAAGGTACCAATATACAGAAAGTAGATAATTTCATATTAAATAAAAAAGTGTGAATGACTAAATGTAAATAAATGATTTAAGTATTTTCAATATTTTTTTTCTTTAAAATGCTAAGAATCCTATCATGTAATTCAATACTTCGTCAGTATTAGCTAGAAGAGTAGTTGTTTTGATTGGTTCTCCAATAATGAGTGTTTTAAAGTATTTACCTAACTAGTATATTAGCGTGCCCAGATTAGGGCAACAATATACAGAAAGTAGGTATTTTCATAATAAATAAAAAAGTGTGTAAGTTGTGATTTGCATAATACCTAAATAATATTCTCTAATCATGATAAAAGCAAATAAATAAAAAATAATTAATTATAAAAAAAGGCTTAGAATGTCATGAAACGTCGAGATTTTAAGTTTGAGCGAAAAAACTTCTGTCGGTCTGTCTAACTTTTTTGTGCGCACGTTTACTCTGGAACCGTTTAAGATATTGACTTGAAATTTGGTACTTTAATGAGATCTGGAACTAGATTATATTTTTATCTTGTTCCGTCAAAGGGTTGGGGGGTAAATTGAGGTAAATTTGGGGTAAATAGCTGAATCAAGCAGGTAAGAGTCCAGAAAATTGGTATTTAGTATATACAAGGGAAGCTAAGGTCTCAAAAAAATTTTTGGCATTAGCCACCCCCATTACCACCATTATTAAAGGGGATGAAAAAAAATGTGATTTAGTGTGTGTACAAGAACCAGAAACCTCAAAATATTGTTTTGCTTCATCCATCCCCACTACCATCCCCACCCCACTACCGATGTTGTGTATCGTTTTATAGGTTTTTGGGCTAGAGGATTTCAAATATTATTATTAAAGTTCCATAAGCAATTATTTTCACATACAAAATTTTTTCGTTGTGAGTTGGATTGAAAATCTGGATGTGGAAGTAGTGATTCCTTGGGCAGCGGTTTTTATTGCAAGTCTAATGTTTAAAGAGATACAGCGTCAGAAAGATGAATTTAAGAAGAGATTTTTTTTTATCATATAAAGTACGTTTACAAATAACATATTTTATATTATTTATATTATTATAATAAAGATCTACTTGTATTGAATCTAAAACATAAGAAATTGCCGGGATAGTATTACAGTGGCTTACATCATACCTCGAAAATAGGAAAACAATGTATTAAATTTAATGACAGTTATTCAGAAGAATTGACTATAAAACATGGAATACCTCAAGGGTTGGTACTTGCTCCTATACTCTTTTTATTATTTTTATACAATCTAACATTTTTTTAATGACCTTATTCGTATCAAAAAATTTCAAATTACAAAATTTTATGTTATCGATTTAAAGGATGAAATTTACGCCAACATAAAGATAAGATCTTTAACTTCTTTTTGTCATTGGTCGTCTAAGTCATAACTTGGTGGTTTCTTCCAGCCGACCAAATTTATCCGTGAAAGTCAGATCAGATCACCCGTTACTCACTCATTAATACATTGTTCAAACATACGGCTCATTCAATATGAACGTGAATGAGTATAATATTTAAAAGTCTTTGTTTTTATACTAATTTTTATTTAATTAAAAATTGATAAATTGAAAGTGGAAATTAATTTGACGATGTATTTATTTATTAATTTTCGATAAAAAAATAAAAAATCATTGTGGGTCGATTATTCCGAAAATTGTAAATGGGTGTTAACTTTTTATTCTCAATAGGTCGAAACCTTGTATCTTTCATCAACAACATATATCAACTCTCCTGTTAGGTTAGACATAGACATATGATCTTTTCTCATACTTATCAAAGTATTCATGTATGTTGTATAAGCAAGAAGAAATTAATTTAAAATTTTAATTGACTTAAAAAATTACGGCTGGCAGTATGGTATATCAATAGATTTTAATACAAAATTTTTGTAATTTGGAAAATAAAAGCAGTTTACTTTTGCCAATTCTTAGAAAATTGGTTCTAAAATACCCTATATATAAATAATTTTAATAACAATTGGTATATCCTAATTTCAAATCAAGTAGGAGCTAAATCCAGAACATGAATACCCATCAGCTCAAAATGTTTTGTTCATTTATACCTATTCATATTTATCCATGAACACTTGCATATTATGTAGATATGAAACCATGAAAATAAAGCAGAATTTAAAGTCTATAGGCTAAATGCATGGCAACACTGCTGGAAGCCGTATCCACTGCAGATCCTAAAATAATGTATATTCCGGAAGCTATATATCTGCAGAATGTAATCAGTCATATATTGCCGGAAGCAGTATCCACTGCACTCTATGTCGGAGCTCATATCCATCGCGATTTGTTCATGTGATGAAAACTATTCCTGATTGATAACTGAGATGTGAATCACAAATGATGATATATACATGAGTCAAAATATATATATTTCTACTCCTTCTGGTGGAAGCCATATATACGCACCATATACCGGAAGTCATATTTATATGGAGATGTAAATATATATATATATATATATATATATATATATATATATATATATATATCAGGAGCACCATTTTTATACACTAACAAGTCGTATTCGATTATCAACGTAAATGTGTATATATTGGCACCGAAGATCGGATAACCTTCTTCTGGAATCAGACTGCCTATCAGGAAAGGGAACAGTGCCATCTTCCTGAAGAGCTGATTACTGAAAGCGATACAGAATTATTCACAACTGTACCAACTCAAGCCACTACTGTGACAACGAAACACAAAATTATAGTAAAAGACGACACACCCTTTAATATCAAACTTTATTCTATGTCTCCGACTAAAAAGAAGATCATGTACGATCAAATAGAAGAGATGCTGAAGGGGGGGGGAGTTATAGAACCGAGTACAGCCCAGTACAGTTTGCCTCCCATTATAATAGAAAGGCCCTGCAAGAAGCCTCGCTTCTGTATTGACTCGTCATTTAAATGAAGTCAGATTAGATGAAGCCTCCGTCTTTCCTAAGATATATGAGAGTATAAAAGATCTTGAGCACGCCAACATATTTACGGTAATATCTTAAGAGTGGTTACTGGCTAATCCCTCTTGAAGAGTCGTCAAAGAATTTTTCAACATTCACTACATTGGATGGAGCATCTTACCGTTTTAATGTGATGCCTTTTGGACTGAAGACAGCTCCATGTGCGTTTCAAAAGTTTATGACAAGAGATGTTTTAACTGGTTACAACATTTAAATCATATGAGAGAGTCGTCTTTGAACGTCTACATTTACAAAATTTAAAGGTATCACCAGAAAAATGTGTAGTAGTCACATCCAGTATAACTTACCTCGGGCATCAAATAAATGCCAATACCACTCGACCTTTAGAAAAACAGATTATACAGATACAGAGCTATCCTATGCCTACGACGAGACGTCAACTTCAGAGTTTCCTGGGCCTATGTAATTGGGTACGTGAATATATCCCTAATGTTGCAATAATTACTAAGCCCTTGACCCGACTTCTCTCAAAGGACTGGCATTTTAAATGGAATCCGGAAGCTCAAGAATCCTTTATCCTATTAAAAGAGGTATTAGTCCAACCTCTAGAACTGCACCGGCCAGATTTCAATAAAATGTTCATGTCACAAACAGACGCATCCTTAATAAGATTATCAGCAGTATTATATCAACTGGGGGATAATGACCAGAAGCACATCATCTCTTATGCCAGCAATATACTATCTCCAATGGAGAGAAAGTACCACATTAACGAGTTAGAATGTCTGAGTGTGGTTAACTATATCAAGAAGTATAAAATTTATTTGGCAGACCGTCAATTTATAGTTAGAACAGACAACAGAGCATTACTATGGCTAAACAAGCATAAAGATGAGAAAATCAAATTTACACGTTGGTCATTATTACTGCAACAGTACAGCTTCACGATAGAGCATTGTCCTGGCAAAGAAAATATTCTAGCAGACTATCTGAGCCGGAATCCTCAAGGCCCAAATGTCGAAGCAGTCAACGAAGAGGAAAGGATGTATCCACCAAAATTTTCGTACAGGGAACGCATATCAGCGATTACCACATTTGAATTACATGAATAGGTCAGAGAGACACAAACGCATTCTAGAGATATCCAAGATCAAACTCAACGTTGGAATACTCTAATGCAACAAGGAATTAAAATAGAGGCAGAGGTGAAATTCATAAAAACATGTCAAGTGATTGAGGGTTAACTTTGGACGAAAGCAGAAAATATTAAAGTCAAATTATGTATGCATATGTACAGTCCCGTCTTGGTTACTGTATAATTTGTTGGGGGAACTGTTCCAGAATAGGAGAAGTTCTTATGATGCAGAAAAAAATAATTCGTACTATTACATTTAAATCTTCACGTGAGTCTTGTAGAAATATATTTAAAGAACTGGACATATTAACTGTTACTTCATTATATATTTTCAATTGTGTATCTTATGTAAAATCTCATATCAACAACTATGTTCCAAGAGATAATAATCCAAATCATCAGCTCAGGGCAAACCATAACCTCATGCTTCCACAACATAGATTAACCATAGTAGAAAAAAGGACCTAATATGATGCCTATAAAATTGTACAATAAACTCCCCATAGAAATAAAGGTGATAAGCAGTATTAAATCTTTTAAACAAAAAGTAAGATCTATTTTAATTGATAATAGTTTTTATTCCATAAATGAGTATATGAGCTCTGCCTTTTAATCCTTTTAATTTTTTAACCTTACAACCATTTACTTTTAAATATACATTTTAATTGATCAAGCATTTTTAAACTGTTATGTAAATTTTATTTCCTTTTCTCTTCTTTTAACATACCGTATTAATGATATATTAACGTTTAATCGTAACATCATGTGTTGACAATATTTCTATACTTTTTTGTAAAGTCTGTGAAAATAAATACTATTATTAGAAAGAAGAGTGCAAGAGGCTAAGAAGATCTTAAAAACCTTATTGTACGGTTTATCTAACGATAAGAATTAAGCAAATGTTCTTCTTTTATGGGCTGAACCTCACTATTGAAGACTTCACAAGAGTGACTGAAATTTCATCAACACTTATAGATAATATTGTTATTAATGTAGGAAAAATTTTTTTACAGTTCTGGTGTAATCGATACATTTTTATCTGATCATAAGGCCCAGTACATAGAATTTACGTTAACAAACTAAATTGTACACGATGAGAACATTAATAAAAGTAAAGAATTCACTGAATTAAAAAGAATATATTCTAAAAGTTCAATGCAGCTTTTTTGTCAGTTAATATTGACTGCAAACTGGAATTCTGTATATGAAACCAACTCTGTGAATGAATGTTTAGAGAATTTTAAAAATGTGTTAAAGTACTACATAGACATTTGTTTTCCCATGAAATATTGTAATGGTAGGAATAAAGATGAAAATAATAACAGATTCTTGATTAGGGTTACTCACAAGCAAAAAAAGATTAAGGGAACTTTATCACTTAAGCAAAATCTTATTAACAGATGAATTTACGTTACTATATTACATATAGGAAAATATACAAAAAATTAGTAAGAAAAGCAAAACAATTGCATTATAAAACATATTTAAATACTGTTGACAATAAAGCAAAAGAAATATTATTCGTCAAGAAAAAAATATTAAAAAACCAAATGTAAGCATTAAAAATATAAATAGAAATGGAGTGATGTACTCTAATCCTATAGACATAGCGCAGAATTTTAACAACCATTTTGTAAACACACCCAATGTTGATATAGAATTAAACTGCACAATGAAAGAACACTTAAATATTAACACCATGTACTTGGAGCTAACAAATGAAACAGAAGTATATAACACCAGCTCATGTGGTATAGATGATTTTCCCAGTGAGATAATAAAACTAATTGCCCCTGAAATTGCATCTCCCATCGCACACATTATCAGCTTAAGCTTTATGACAGGAATCTTTACAGATTCCTTAAAAATTGCAAAAGTGTGTCTCATTTTCAAGAAAGGTAGTAAAGATGACTGTCAGAACTATAGACCTGTTTCTATTCTCCCGATAATTTCAAAAATTGAAAAAATTTTTGCAAAGCGACTAATATCCTTTTTAAATAGGTAACTACAAAATAATTCTAGAGAATCAACATGGTTTTCGCCAGGGAAGATCCAATGAAACAGCTTTCGTATCTCTAGTAGAAAATATACTGTCTTCCATAGATGAAAAATTAAAGGTTGTGGGATTATTCACAAGCTCCTGATTAGAAAATTAAATTCTTATGGTATAAGAGGACTGGCAGGAGAATGGATCAACTCCTATCTTGAAAATCGGGCACAGGTTGTAGAAGTTAGTACTGAATGGGGTAGAGGCAGGTCGACTAGTAGTAATTTAATAAGAGGCGTACCACAGGGCTCAGTGCTGGGTCCTATTCTTTTCACAATATACAACAACGACCTAGTCTATCAACTGAATACTAATATAGAAACAGTCATGTATGCTGATGATACCAGCCTAATTGTTACCTCCAATACTGAAGACAATCTTGAAGAGAAAGTAAATAATGAAATTAATGTAGTTAACAGATGGTGTCAATCTAATGCTCTGCGAATAAATGAAAGTAAAACTCAGTATTTTTATTTTAAAACAAGAAACTGTTTAAATTCGAACCTCTCTATTTACATAGAAGATAAACAGTTAGCAGAGGCTAACAGCATTAAATGTTTAGGTATAACAATAACTGAAAACTTAAATTGGAGTACACATATTACCAACATCTGTAATAAAATAAGTAAACAGGAATATATATTAAGGCACCTTTCTTATAACTGCGATTTTGAAATATGTCGAACTTATTACTATTCAATGATGTATTAGAATTTTGCTTAAGCTGAAAAGGAATATTTCATATAAACAGTATTTCAGGGAATACAAAATATATAATATATATATATATATATATATATATATATATATATATATATATATATATATATATATATATATATATATATATATATATATATATAATCATGCAATAATGTATGTAGCTTCTTTCCAAGCAGCAACTCTGGCCTATTTCTGTGATAAGGCTTATTATAGTGTAGATGATTTTTTAATGTTTCAATTTTTTTTAATTAGTGATTTTATGCAGTTGTGTTTAAGATTTATATTATTATATTATTTTAAGAATTTTATCGATATTATGCTAATTATTGTACTGACGAGGCTGTGACATTTTTCTTATACAAGAAGCTGAATAATATTGTATTGTATTATAAGTGGGATCGTTATATTAGTCAAATGTCATATATTTTGAGAACTAGAAAAAAATTCTGCTACGGGACATACACCCAGTTTCTTAGTACTAGGCTATGAATTACCACAAATTGGAGATTGAAATATGTACTCTTACAAGCAAGAGGACGAGAAGCAGGCAAACGTACTCCGACTTGAAAGGGTAAAAGAAATCAGAAAGAATCAAACAAATTATCAATCACGTTACGTGCCGAAGGTGGCCGTAACGCCTGTAGTATACAAAGTGGGAGATATGGTGATGGCAAAAACGATCAGGAAGGATCACACATTTACACCATCGTGGAGTGGACCACATAAAATTTTAAAAAGGTTATCGAATGAAGTATACCCCATTCATAAAGGCACAACGTCAACACGGTTGCATGTCGACGCCATCAGACCAGCACCTAAAGGAGACCCTGATGTTGAATTAGAATTGTCTGATGAACAAGAAGATAGTCCAGTGACGATGCTTCCCCATCAAATGATGAGATCACGCCCAGGTCAGAGCGACGAAGCGATACCACACTAGTTCAAATAAAAGTTCCCGCAGATGCTCAAGATGAGTCAAGTGTAATAAGACAGATTTCCGAAGTTACTCGAGATGAGCCAGACATAATAGAATAGAATAGAATAAAATAGAATAGAGCAATTCAGTCCTTGTATGGATGAATTGGCAATATTAAGTCTACCCTATGAGCGAACGTGGAAAGACGGTGAACCCGATGCAAGAGCACGATCTGGCAAGCCTAGCTACTCAAGAGCAAGAGCCGCCAAGTCCGAGCAATGGACGTAGGCATAAGTACGAATAAGTACGAGTATTGAGAGCTGTTTTTCTTATGCAAGAAGTCTACTTTCACTTTAAATCATTATAAGTCAATAAAATTTATGTATACCCAATGGAAACTACAAGATGAGCTTCGCAAGCAGATCTTTCACCTAAGAGAACGCTAAATATACATCTATAAGGACTTTCTGCATAACTTCATAACACCTAACATATTCAACTTTACTCTAGTCTCCATACTTACAATAATAAATAACTTAAAAAATAACAAAAGCAAAGACGTATATGACATGAGTACAAAAATAATTAAGTCGATTAAACAATCAATATTATTACCCCTAACGGCCTTAATAAATGTAAGCATCACAAATAATGTATTTCCCAATTGCTTAAAATTATTAAAGGTGGTTCCCATCTATAAAAAAAACGACAGAGATGATCTCACTAGCCATAGGCCTATATCGGTCATACCATGTTTAGGTAAAATCTATGAACTAGCTCCGAAAGACCAATTAGTAGGGTATTTTGAAAGTTATAACCTATTTAATCCAAATCAATTTGGATTTAGGAAAAATGTATCTACTACATTAGCAATAGACAAATTAACAACCATAATTAACACAGGTTTCGAACAAAAACAATTCACTTGCTCAAAGTTCCTAGATCTCACTAAAGCTTTTTACTGTGTATCACATCAAATCCTTATAAACAAGTTGTATTTTTATGGCTTCACAACTGACAGTGTTAGGCTAATTATCATACCTCATCAATAGAACACAATGTTATCTACAACAATATTAAATCAAGTAGACTTAGAGTGAATACTGGTGTCCCACAAGGTTCAGTTTTGGGCCCAGTACTCTTCTTAATCTATATCAATGTTATATAGGAATTAACCCCTACATATTTAAAATATTATAAGTCCCAACTAATGCGTAGTTCTTGTGTCGCATGTACTATTATTGTTTATTATATTGTTTATACTTTAAATTACCCTAATGTCAAACTTTTGTAAACATTATTTATTTGTTAATTTTGAAACTGCTGAGTTATTACTTTTCTTAATGTTTTTGATTATTTCGAACGCAATTCGATAATTACCTAAAGTCTATGAAATTTGATACTTTTCAACAAGGCCCTTTTATTTTTCAATACTAATTTATTACTTTGTTTTTTGGGTGTAATTTATTACTTTGTTTTTTGTGAACGCAATATTGTCGACATTGCAATTTGTCATCAGCAGATTCAAAACATATAAAAGGCCAAATTTGTAAATTCGCATCATTCTATCTTGGTCAACGCTTAACTTAGTTATTAACATTTAGTACTTTGTAACAGAGATCTCAAGCTTGAGAATCTCTAATATAAGTCGTGTACATAATAATAAAATAAAATAAAGTAAAAAGTTTTTTAAAAAGTGTTTTTCGAAATAATCCATATAACAATTTGGCGCAGTCGGTAGGATTCCGAAAACACTGTTTTGGAAAATAAGAAGAATAGTGGTGGATTCCAATCCTTTGAAGGAGAACCTAGAAAAAAATTAATGAATAATTATTCCAATTATTACAAAGAAGAAACAATTGAACAAAAAGAAGAACAATCAACTAACTTTAACTTAATGGAAAAACGTACCAAAACTCAAGAATTCAAAGAAGAATTCAAAGAAAAACAAAAGGACAGAAAAACCTTTGAAGTGAACAAAACGCAAACTTCAAAACAGAGGGAAACGGTCAGATCGGAAAAGAAAACCGAAACTGGTTCGCAAGTTACCCCAAAACGTTAAATTCCAGTTCCTGGTCTCGAAACTTGGTGTCTTCGACATTGAAGTCAATCCCTGTGGAAGGAATACCTGGTAACACCCCTGGCAGTGGAAACTTCGGTGGAGCAACGCTTACGGAGTAGCATTCAATTTTCAAAAGAAGATCTAGAACATGGCACTTTTAATGTAAGTGAATATTATTGAATTATCATCTTTATTAAAGAAAATATATTAATTTTTATTATTTAAGTTAATATTGAACTATTTACGAATTTAATAATTATATTTTTAAGAATTTTAAAACTAATTAACCTAAGAGCAAAATACTAATCACCGAGATAGAATCTAGTAAATATAAAAAATATTTACTATAAAAAATATTTATTTACTAAAAATATAATTCCTTTCTATTATCTAAAATTTAATTTAAAATGGCAACTGTCGAAATTGAACCGTATAAACTTTCAGAAATTTTTTCATTAATACCAGAATTTGATGGTGACCAAATTTTCCTCAATACATTTTTAAATGCGTGTAATCATGCTTATCGAATGTGCGTTGAAGATCAAAAAATGTTATTAACATTACATATTAAAAATAAGTTGAAAGGAAAAGCAGCACAATTAATAAATTCTCGTGACACACAAACTTGGTCAGACATTAAACAATTATTAACTGTACATTTTGGTGATTCTCGTGACCTAACGTCTTTAATACAAGATTTACAGAGAATTCATCAATTGTCTAATGAATCTCCTTTAACTTTTGTTTCAAGATTACAAACACACAATGCAAAAATGCACGCTTGCATTCAGCAACAAAATTTAAATCCTGAGCAAAAGGCAGCCCAAGAGCAATTAATTGAAAATATGACTTTAAATACTTTATTAACCGGACTAGAACCACGATTAGGACAAATTGTTAGAGCTGGAAATCCTCCAGATATTTTAACAGCCTCGATGAGAATACGTAGAGAATTACAACTCTCGTATTTCGAAAAACAGAAATTTCAAAAAACAAATGTTAACCCAAGTCAAGACAAAAAACCCAACACTTCATTTCAAAAAATGTGTTCTTATTGCAAACGAAAAGGACATACTGTAACTGAATGTCGGTCAAGACAAAGTCAAAGCTTCCAAAATTTTCAAAATTTATCAAGAAATTTTAATCCTCAACAATCTTTCCAGACAAGACAAAACTTTCCAAATAATACATTTGGTACAACTGCTCAAAATCAAAATTTTAGACCAACTAATCCACAATTTCAAAATAATTTTCCAAGAAAACCCAATTTTATGCCACAAAATAATAATAATAATAATCAACAAAGAAATCATCATGTTAATGAATACGAAAATTATGAAAATTATAATAACCATCAGAATGATCAAAATTGTTATGGTGATTTTCAAAATTATGATGCTCGAAATTATGATTGTCAAACTTATGGTTTTCCCATTGAACATCCAAATTCCGAACAAGTGGATTTTCAAACAGACGTTTATTTAGACGATCCCCCGGATTTGCAAGAACAAATTGCCAATTTAGAAACTCAAGTACAAACAATGAGTCTCGAACACAATTTTATGTAAAAAATCCAAAAAATTTATTAACTGTAAGTGCAACTAATTTATATTATATAAAAGATATCACAAATACTTTCAAAATTTTAATTGATACTGGTGCAGGAATCTCGATTTTTAAACCTAAAACTGTTGAAAAATATCCTCAAAGATTTACTGAAAATTTACCAATTCAAGGAATAACAAACCAATCAGTTTTAATAATAAACCAATCAACGAACATACCATTTAAAACTGGTGATCCACACAAAGTCTATATCTGTAATTTAGATATTGAATTTGATGGTTTACTAGGTTCAGATTTTCTTGAACACTATGATTGTATTGTTGATATTAAAAATCGTCAATTAATAACAAATTTCAAAACTGTACCATTATTTAAAGCTGAAAATCAGGAAATTGTGTTTAAATCCCAGGAAAATCAAACTCAACAAAATAGCAAAACTTTACCAGCCTATAATCAAATTCAACAAAATAACAAAATTTCACCAGACTATAAGTCAATAAAACCAAGACAAAATAATTTTGCAAATAAAATTTCAATTGAGCCCCGAACTGAACAAACAATTAAATTAAGATGTAATTTAGCTAACACAGATGCTATTTTACTAGCGCAAGAAAAAGAAAGAGTCTATTTACCAAATGCAGTAGTTAAAATAAATCAAAATGGAGAATTTTTTACCACTGGACTAAATGCGAATGGTATTCAAAAAACCGTAGATTTTTCTGATTTACAATTAGAAATTTTTCCAAATTCACAAACAATTTTAAATTTTAATTCAAAAAATAACATACAGTGTCAATCATATGATAGAAAAATTCAAATACAAGACTCGTTACGCTTGGAACATTTAAATGAAGAAGAAAAGGACTTAATTACAGAAGTATGTTTAAAATTTGCTGATATTTTTTATTTAGAAGGTGATGCGTTAAGTTTTACAAATGAAATTAAACATGTTATAAATACAGGTGACTCAAAACCAATTTATACAAAATCATATCGCTATCCACAAATTCATAAACAAGAAGTTAAAAAACAAATTTCAGAAATGTTAGATCAAGGAATAATTCAACATTCAGTTTCACCATGGTCGTCCCCTGTTTGGGTAGTACCGAAAAAAATGGATGCATCAGGCAAACAAAAATGGCGTGTAGTCATTGATTATCGTAAATTAAACGAAATTACCGTCAATGATAAATATCCTCTACCTAATATATCGGACTTATTAGATCAATTAGGACAATGTCAATATTTTTCTACACTAGACTTAGCCTCTGGGTTTCACCAAATTGAGGTCGATCCAAAAGATGTTCAAAAAACTGCATTTTCTGTAGAAAATGGGCATTATGAATTTTTACGTATGCCGTTTGGACTAAAAAATTCACCGTCAACTTTTCAAAGAGTTATGGATCATATATTAGTCGGTTTACAAAACGAAAGATGTCTAGTCTACATGGACGACATAATAATTTATTCTGCAACAATACATGAACATATTTCTAGACTTACAGAAACATTTACGCGACTAAGACAAGCTAATTTAAAATTACAACCTGACAAATGCGAGTTTTTGAGAAAAGAAGTTATTTATTTAGGACATGTGATTACAAAAAATGGAGTCAAACCTAATCCAGCAAAAATTGAGTGTATACAAAATTTTCCTCAGCCAAAAACACAAAAAGAAATAAAGTCATTTTTAGGTTTAGCAGGTTACTATAGACGTTTTATACCAAACTTCGCTAAAATATCAAAACCATTAACAAAATTACTTCAAAAAGATATCCCTTTTAACTTTGACACAGAATGTGAAAACTCATTTCGTGAATTAAAAAAGGCTTTAACAACCACTCCAATTTTAATTTATCCTAATTTTAATGAACCATTCTTATTAACTACTGAAGCTAGCGCATTTGCAATCGGCGCAATACTTTCTCAAGGCCCTATAGGTAAAGATCTTCCAATAGCTTATGCTTCAAGGACATTATGCCCTGCAGAATCAAGGTATTCAGTTATTGAACGTGAATTATTAGCAATATTATGGTCTGTGAAGTACTTTAGGCCTTATCTCTTTGGCAGGAAGTTTAAACTAGTTACTGATCATCGACCTTTAACCTGGTTATTCTCAATAAAAGATCCTGGCAGTAGATTAGCTCGATGGAGATTGAAATTAGAAGAATATGATTATGAAATTATTTATAAACCCGGAAAAATAAATAAAAACGCTGATGCTTTATCCAGAATTAAAATAAATCATTTCCAAAACGATTTAACTCATTTTCAAAAATGCATGACTTTTCATAATAATATGCAACAGCAAGAACCATCCACGTCAAGAGAAATTGACACTAGCGACGAAAATCCTGAAGAAATTGAAGTTATTGAAAATGAAATATCTCCGGAAGAAATTTCTCGTGAATTCGATATTTTTCAAAATTTATATGAAACAAAATCACTAATTGATTATTCAAAAATTGTATTTTCTAATACGCAATTATTAGATAAAGATCACAAAAACATTATCACATTTTTTCAACAGAATAATTTAAAAGACTTTCATTACAAAATAATTGAAGACATATTTGAGCAAAATCCTAGTTTTGAAAACGACAAAATAAATGTTTGTTCAAGCCAACGCGTCAAAGGTAGAAAATATTATATAATTCCATTACCAGCTGAACATGACAATGCAATATTACGCTTATTTGTAACTTTTTACAAATATCAAAATGAAATCAATTCTTTAAAAACATATTATGTAGAAAACAATATCAATTTACCAATTCTTGAAATACTTTCTTTCATTTTAGCTGAGAGAGAAGTGAAATTAATTGTTTGTCAAAATATTGTTCAAAACCCAGATGAAGACCAAATACCAATAATATTAGATCAATATCATTCAGGAAAAAGTCATTTACACCGAGGAATTAACGAAACCATTAGACGTATAAAAGAAAAATATAATTGGCCCGGTATATCAAAAGATGTAGAAAATTTTATTAAGAAATGTGAAATATGTCAAAAAGTAAAAATTTGTCGTAAAAACCTTGAAAGTCCATTAGTAATAACTGAAACTCCAAAAACCCCTTTTGAAAGAATTAACATTGATGTTTTAGAAATACCCACGAAAAATTATATTTTAACCATTCGAGATGAATTAACAAAATTTACACAAGCATATCCTATGAGTGATAAAACTGCAAAATCTATAGTAAATACACTTTTGCTTTATTTTCAACATTTTGGAACTCCCCTTAGAATACACTGTGATTCCGGACGAGAATTTGAAAATAATCTACTTAAAGACCTTTGTTCACTATATGATATTAAATTGACATATTCAAGTGTCAACCATCCCCAATCAAATGGTTCACTTGAAAGATTTCATGCAACACTGACGGAAATGATACGAGCACATGTCACTGAAAACCCTCAAGAACATCCCTTAACAATATTACCTTATGCAGTAATATGTTATAATAATTCAGTGAATAAGACGCATGGATTTACCCCCTACGAATTAATATTCGGGCACACCTCTGGTAGACCCCCAGAAACTTTATATAATCAACACGAATTGATTACAAAGTACGTAAGAGATTTAAATAACCGTATATCATATTATTATAAGTTAGCACGCGCAAGAACTAATTTGCAAAAAGAAAAATCTAAAATTCGCTTTGATAAACATGTTTCGGAAAATGTCCCGGACTATAAAGTAGGTGACAAAGTATATGTAAAATCTAGTCAAATTCAAAGTAAACTTGGAAATAAATTCAATGGACCCTATGAAATTAAAGAAATTTTAAGAAATTCAGCTATCTTGTATAATCCTGAAACTAAGCGAAATACTAAAATTAATTTCGATAAAATGAAACCCTATTTTGAAAATTAATTTATTTGCAGGTTTCTGCTTATTTTAAGCATTTCATCTATCCGTGTTATGGCCCTACCAACAAAGTTTTCGCTTAAACCAATAAATAATACAGTTGGACTATACTATCATCAAGAAGAATATCTTAAAGTGTCAAATGACAAATGGACATTATTAGTATATAAGGATATGTTAACTTTAAAGGAAAATCTCGACTACAATGACAATATATTAAAAAGTTTAATCAATTCAGTAAGTTTTAATAATAATCAACCCCGCGGTAAATTATTTTATTCAGAAGTACAAACTCATATTAGTTTATTAACCCATTTATCTGACTCACTTCAATTAAAATATGAAGAAGTTTTTGCTGATACTAAACGTTATAAACGGGGAATATTAAACGGTGTCGGAACCGTATGGAAAGCAATCACTGGAAATTTAGACGCCTCAGATGGAGAATTTTATACAGAGTGTATAAACAAATTATTAAATGATGAACATCAACTTGAAAATTTAATGAAAAATCAAATTTCAGTAACTACATCTGTCATAAAAAACTTCAATGAAACAATACAAAATTTACGAATTGATGAGGAAGCGTTTAATAAAGACATTAAAATAATTGAAAATGCTATTTTGAATATTTCAGATACAATTGGACTTATCGAATCAAAACTAAAAGTAATTGAAATATGTGAAAATCTCATGGAAAACTACATGTACTTAGAGAATGAATTAACTGACATTTTAAATGCTATTACTTTTTCACGTTTAAAAATTATACATAGCTCAATCATAACACCAAATGATTTGGTCATATCACTTCAACATATTTCTCAAAGTTTACATAAAAATAATTTACCTTTAGTTGCCTCTAATGCAAAAATTGCTCAATATCTTGATATTATTGAACTCGAAGCTTTTCAAACTGAATCTAAAATTGTTTTCATATTAAAAATTCCCTTGGTTCAACCGGAAGCATACACCATTTATAAATTATACCCTATACCAATTTTTGATAATAGAACAGGACTTTTTCATATCTTAAGTATCTCTGAAAAATATATTGCTAAAGATGATGATTCGTTAATGTTCATATCTTTTTCAACTTTAAAAAATTGTAAAAATTTAATCCCTAGATTAAAATTATGTTCAAATATGGTGCCTTATCCAATTGATAGTGACACAATTTGTGAAGCTCAAATTTTGAAAAACCCAACAGTGTTACCTAAAACTTGTCGATCTTCCCTTGTACTTGCAAAGAATTATAATATTCATGAAATAGAAGATAATATTTGGTTAATTTCAATATCTGATCCTTTAACTGTTACAATTAAATGTCAAAATCAAGAAGCTTATACTCAAATTATTTATAAAACTTCAGTTTTATAATTAACAACGAATTGTTATGCCTACATAGGAAATACAAAAGTACAACCAAAATTAAATCAAGGATCTGAAATAAAATCTAGCTTTCACACTGTATCAATACCTTATGATTGTTGTCAACATTTACCTGATAATGTAAAATCAAAATTAAACCTACAACCGTTAAAATTAAATAATTTTAATACTGAAAATTTAGATATTGCAAAACATAAATTAGATCAATATTCTCGAGATTTGGATAAAATAATAAATGAACCTTTTGTAAGAAAACATATTTCATGGTTCACATATTTTATTATTGTATTAATAATAACTCTTATATTGTTATACTTATGTTGTAAATGTAAAAAATCGCAAAAGATTTAAAATAGCGATTCAAAATTCTGGTGATCAACCCCCTAAACCACCAAGAAGTAATAGAACTTTAAGGAAAATTGTTAAGTTCCTTCCTAGTCGAAGACCTAGTATAGAAATTCAAGAAGATTATGAAGATGAGAACATTGAATTGAATACTAATAATTTTAATAAAAATTATGCTTAAAAAGTTGTCGCATTGTATAGCATCAACTTTTTATTATAAAAGGGAGTTGTTATATAGGAATTAACCCCTACATATTTAAAATATTATAAGTCCCAACTAATGCGTAGTTCTTGTGTCGCATGTACTATTATTGTTTATTCTATTGTTTATACTTTAAATTACCCTAATGTCAAACTTTTGTAAACATTATTTATTTGTTAATTTTGAAACTGCTGAGTTATTACTTTTCTTAATGTTTTTGATTATTTCGAACGCAATTCGATAATTACCTAAAGTCTATGAAATTTGATACTTTTCAACAAGGCCCTTTTATTTTTCAATACTAATTTATTACTTTGTTTTTTGGGTGTAATTTATTACTTTGTTTTTTGTGAACGCAATATTGTCGACATTGCAATTTGTCATCAGCAGATTCAAAACATATAAAAGGCCAAATTTGTAAATTCGCATCATTCTATCTTGGTCAACGCTTAACTTAGTTATTAACATTTAGTACTTTGTAACAGAGATCTCAAGCTTGAGAATCTCTAATATAAGTCGTGTACATAATAATAAAATAAAATAAAGTAAAAAGTTTTTTAAAAAGTGTTTTTCGAAATAATCCATATAACATCAATGATCTGACTCTTACAATAGATAGTTCAACTTCTATCATCTTATTTGCTGATGATGCAAATCTTACTAAACGCAATAATAATCTAGATGTTTTATTAGAAACAATGTTGGAAACTGAATCTAAGATACAAAACTGGTTTCTTTCGAACCAACTGAAGCTTAATACTTCTAAGACTGAGTCAATGGTGTTTGGCCTCAAAAATATGGACCAAATAGAAAATCAAAGCTCAATCAAATTTCTTTGTGTCTATGTAGACCACAAACTAAAACCACAGATTATGTTTGTAAAAAAATTTCAAAAAATATATACCTACTTCGCAGCCTAGTTCACCGGATATCAACAGAAACTCTCATCATAGCCTACCACAGCCTTATACATTCTGTGATATCGTATGCTATCCTCGTTTGGGGACATGCTGGCTCCACGTCCAGTGTGTTTTCCATGCAAAGACGAGCACTAAGAGTAATAGCAGGACTTAAATTCAGAGATGATTGTAAATCAAAGTTTATAGAATTTAATATTTTAACTGTTCCATGTACATATATATTGCAATGTTTATTATACATAAAAAATAATTTAGGCACACTCACAACTCGTGACGAAATTCACTCGTACCAAACACATCATTGAAATGACTTAACTACTAGCTATTTAAGATTAACAAAAACCAGGGATGGTACTGCATACTGGGGCATCAAGCTCTATAATGCTCTACCTCAAGAAATTAAACTTCTCTCACAGACACCTTACAAGCATAGAATTAAGCAGTTTCTCTTACGTAATGCCTTCTATACCTTACAGGAATTCTTAAATAGTAATCTAACCACAATATAAATAATACTGAACTGAAGATAAAAATGAATGTAAATGTTTTTCTATTGTTTTCTTTTAATCCTTGTAGTGTAATTTATTTACTGGCAAATATAAATTATTATCTGTTTTTTTTTTCTATGTTAGATACTTTTATATTATCAAAATATTTTTAAGAATTTTAAATGTTCATGTAACTACTTTTTTTTGTATCCTTTGACTTGTGTAAATACTGATGTATACTTGACACCAATAAATTATCTTATCTTATATATTTTATATTTTTCCCAAAGTTGTTATACGACAAAGTCGTGATGACCACACAAGTTTCGTAAGCCGATTTAATGAAATGAAATGAAATGAAATAAATTTATTGCATGTGAGGATTTTACAAACATACAAATGGTGTAAGGTACCGCAGAGCGTATTTTAACTTACACCAAGAGAGACAAAACCACTAATAACAGACAGTTAAATAGATATAAAATTCAGTTATATATATAAAAGTAACATGAAAAGATATAAAATACAGTAATATCTATAAATAAAAGGACGACAAATGATTATCACAGACTGGCGCCGTCATTTACGATAAAATCTTTGACCTTATTTCTAAATGTCACAAAGCTTATATTTTCAAATGTCGGCAATAGGTTAAGTACATGTGCTGCCTGATAACTATAACTACATTTAAAAAATTCAGTTCTATGCTTCGGAATTGATAGGGTGCTCTTATTTCTTATGTTAACATCGTGCAGATCTCCACGTTTAGTAATTAATTCTTTTAAGTACAGTGGGGTTCCTGTATGTATTACTTTGTATAACAAGCAGCTCATGTGTAGTAAACGCCTTTGTTCCATATTGATCCACGAGGCATCTTGCATGTGTCCACTGACATGATCCCTATTGTGCAGTTTATATATGTACCTTATACATGAATTTTGCACTTTTTGAATTCGGTATTTATTGAGTACCCTTAGGTATGATCCATAAACAGTGTCCATATAGGTAGCATGTGATAAGACCAATGCATCTGATAATGTACGCTTTATATTGATAGGTAATAGTTCACGGAACTCATAAATAGATTTTAAACTGAGATATGATTTTTTACAAACAGCATTGACATGTCCGTTGAAGGTCAGTCTTTGATCCATAATTAGCCCTAGGTTTTTCACTTCTTGTGTCCACTTGATTACTTCAGAGTTTAGTTTAATTTCAAAGTTGCTTGTATTAGCATTATTACGGCTGAACATAATAGCTTGGGTTTTATCTGGATTGATTATTAACGAGTGATCTGATGTGTATTTATGAATATTTGAGAGGTCATCATTAATAAGAGTGATGGTTAAATCGGTGTCTCCATCAATATTGAGATTAGATGGTAAGTACAACTGAAGGTCATCAGCGTACATATGCCAGGAACAATTTTTTATTACTGTGTCAATATCAGCTGTAAATATTGAAAAGAGTAGCGGCCCTAGAATTGAGCCCTGAGGCACACCGGACTGTAATGTCAGGAATTGCGAGACCTGCTTATTTCCACTTATGTTAGCCTGTACAGCCTGTTCTCTATTTAATAAATAATTAGAGAACCACAGCAATGCAGTGGGATTTAATTTATAGAAACTTAATTTTGCGATCAATAGCTCAATATTTAGCGAGTCGAAGGCTTTAGACATATCGACCAACACTAATGATGTGCATTTACCATCATCACAGTTTCTCGTGATGTCATTTGTTATTTTCATAAGCGCGGAGGTACAACTAAACCCTTTTTGGAAACCTGACTGGTATACTGGTAATATTTTATATGTGTCTGCATATTCAACCAATTGTGCACTAACAGCTTTCTCCAGCAGTTTGGAGGGTGCTGGTAGTACACTAATTGGTCTTAAGTCTTTGAAGTCAGGATTTTCCTTTTTTGGGACAGGGGTTACTACAGCTACTTTCCATAGGTGTGGTATAATGCCCGTTTCTAAAGAATGATTAATTTATATTAGTTAGGGGGTCTATACAATATGGGATACAATATTTTAACATTTTAACAGATATTTTATCTACTCCTACTGCGTTGCTTTTAATACTATTTAAGAAGTTTAGCACATCGCTTTGTGTTACTAATTGAAAACTAAAATGACCTTCAAAATTACTGTTGCTAGTAAGATATTTGTTAAGGGTGTCTGGATTCACATTTACATGTGGTATACTATTTAGAAAATGATGGTTTATAACATTGACATCATTAATATGTTCGGGCAAACTAATTTGAGAGTTGTTAATCATTTTCCAACTTTTTACTTTTTTCCACATATTTTTACTATCTCTGCATGGATTTAACTCACACTTGTAATAAGATTCTTTTTCCCTTTTAATTGCCGTACTTACAATATTTTTTAACTCTAAATAGTACTGTTTATGTGCTGGTATATGAGTTCGCTTATATCTGTTAAATGCCGCATTTTTTGTTTTAATCATTTGCCTTAAATTGTATGTAAGCCATGGCATCCTAGGTTTACCAATTTTTACTAACCGACATGGACAGTGCCTATCGAAAACACTCAGTAATGTTTCATTAAATATGCTTACTTTTTCATTAATATCATGCACTAAATAGAGAGAATGCCAGTCGACACCTTCAACATCATTTATAAACTTCTCCATATCAATGTTCTTAAGATCTCTTATCTCCAAGAATTTCGGGGGTATATGTACTCCCGCACCCAGAATATTACAATAAATAGCTTCATGGTCCGTTGTGACAGGATCACAGCATACAACTCCACATTCGATAACACGTTCATCACCATTGGTAATCATCAGGTCAATTACTTTTTCGGTATTGTCACACACACGAGTAGGGTCTTCAATCATTTGGATTAAATTAAAACTGTTAAGCACATCTTGAAGGAATCTGTACTCGGTTTACTTTTGTCTAAAAAGTTTATATTTAGGTCGCCGGTACAAATGCACATATCACAGTCCATTATCACGTCAGGTAAGATATCATAAAGGAACTCTAAATCATGGTAGGTCACTGAAGGTGGGCGATATGATGACAGTTAATCTATCTTAGACCCCCTCTCAACCATTATAAGTTGACAAAATTCATGTTAAGGAATTTATTCCAATGAAGCCATATGATGAGCCTCATATGCAGTTATTCCCGAGAAGGAGATTGTTTCCCAATGAAGCCATATGATGAGCCCATATGCAGTTCTTCCAAGGAAGAAGATTAACAAGAACGAAGATATAAGTGCATCGAATTAGTGAAAGTGGACGCTAAACAAAATGTGCTATCCTTCGCTTCGTTTCACGTCGCGAGTAATGATCATTCATAAAAATGTTGTATCAATTGGAAAATATTGTTTGGGAAAAATGTATGATTATTAACACTTAAGTTAGATAGGCAAATCAGCCATCAGCCTCAATTAAGGCAAACACTCTGGGCATCTGAACCATAAGTCAGGTAATCAAATAAATACATACAAGTGTATTGAATTAAAGGCAATCGAGTATGGTAAATTTCCTGAAGACTTAAAAACCACACCAATTGAAAAAGTTGTGAATACAAATAAATTTTCGAAATTTAGACCAATAAACACTTTACCAAGTACAGAAAAGCTTCTGAAAATGGCTGTTTATCAACAATTACTGCAATTTTTTAATAATAATAATCTACTTTTTAATAATAATCAATCTGGATTGTAACACCCTGTACCTAGGTCGTGTATTTACAAATTAATTTCCTAAATTTAAAATAGAATTTACATATTTTAGAATTTTCAAACAATGCAAATCAAAATTAAATATATCAAGATAACAATTAAATGGATTTCATGCATAATTTACTTAAATACTGAAATATTATTTTCTTTATAATATTATGTACAGTTTTAACAGGGGTTATTTTCGACGCAAAAGTTGAGGTTCCCACAAACGTATCGGCTAAAAGAATATATTACATAAACAGAAAGATCATCAACGTAAACGATAGAAAGCCATATTCATTAAAGACTTAAGTTCGAAATTTCTTATTAATGGGTAATTTAGATAACCGAAAGGCTGGCCGAGTGTTAGATGCATACGTGACAAATATTGCGTAGATCGCGAAGCTCGCGTGGTTTACTGTCTTTCTCACCCTTTCAGTTTGAGAATTTTTGTCATTTTAAAACTGTATATAAGCGAGGTTCCGGGGAAACAAATTGGTCTATGATTGACCTGCTCTTCGAGAGTACACTTGCTGGCAGTATTAATTACTCCGGTATCTGCTTTTGTTTGAGTTCAGCCGTGCGGCCACCCCAAAAGGTGGTACGTAGTGCGACTATCGTCAGATGGTACGTATTTGCGGGCCGTCACTAGATGGTTGCGTAGTGCGGGGGGTCATCCTGGATGATTTTGTATTTACACAGATTTTTTCACGAATCTGTGAAAGCTGAACGACGAAGCAGGGACCGTTGAAATAAAAAGGTTTACTGGCTTTTTCAATCTCCGCACAGAGCGACGAGTGTTTTGAGTAGGTAATTCATTGTCTGTCCGAGTGTAACCCTCTGGGGTTGCTTTTGGGTAGATAGCGAGGTGCCTACAGCGTCACTCGACCGCCCTACTGGGGAAGGCAAACGTTAGTTAACTTTGCTAACACTGTGTACTTTCAAGTCAGCTCTTAAGATGGGCGACGCACACGACGCCACTATGGAAGCTGGGGGAGATTTAACCTGAGACCTCACAGTATATCAAACAATAATGAAATCAGTATTAACTAAAGTACAGTCAAATAAAGGGGCACCAAAAGAAAATCAACTAATAAATGAGTGTTGTCAAAATTAATATAAATAAATTTGATCAGTAAATAGAAACAAGTAATATCAAACTTTATAAAAAGAATCTATGGTTAAACAAAAATTCAATCACAACGTAAATTTGGGTCCTAACTTTAAAAATCTAGACGATCACATAAATGGCCAACTTTGTATATTTTTCTGTCTCACTCAAAAGAGAAAGATAAATATACGACTGGAGTATGGGGTGTTTCAGGATTTAGAAGCAATCATCCGAATGAATTAGCATTACAGTTATTTATAATCGAGTGGAAAAATAATATGGACAAAGGTATGTTTACAGTTGCAGTAATCCTAGATTTAAAACGCACTTTTGAAACTGTTAATCATAATATATTGTTAAAAAACTATGTAATTATGGTATAAGGGGAGAAGTATTGACTTGGTTAACTGATTATCTTAATGACCATAAACAAATCACTAAAATAAATAACGAACTCTCTTCAGCTAAGGTCATAAAACATGGAATACCTCAAGGAAGCATTTTATCATTTATATTAATGACATTCAAGACTATCATCATTGTGATTACATACATTTATTTGCAGATGACTTTATTTATTATTAGTAAGTGATAAAAATCTAGACATTGCCATAGCTAAAATGAATAATTCATTAAAAAACATATCACTTTACTTAAAAATCAACAAATTAAAACTAAATGTTAGTAAAACAAAAAGTATGATAATTACAACACCATACAAATACAAAAACATACATAGTGATCAGGTTGACAACATGAATATTGATATAATAACAGAAGTCTAATATTGAGGAGTTATGTTAGATAATTATTTACAATTTAATTCACATTTTATTTATATACAAAAGAAGATTACTAAGAAACTGTATTTTTTTTCTCGGGTATCCCAGCATTTATCTATAAGCTCTAAAATTACTGTGTTCAAAACAATAATTCAACCTCATTTTGAATATTGCGCTACTATTATGTATACTTTGATCTAAATAAAATATCAGCATTACAAAAACTTTAAAATGGGGCTATAAGGATTGTTTTGAAATGCAGCAGACATACACCGATATAATTAATGCTTTCATCATTACAGTGGTTTTCAATAAAAAATAGATTAGAATATTTAGCAATGGTATTTGTTTACAAAATGTTGCATAATCGTTTACCCAGCTATTTTAATAAATATATAGTATTGTTACGTGTTTACACCATTTTAGTAAACACTGTATCGTGGATTCGGAAATTATAACACCAGGGTAACACTAAACACTAATTTATTAACTTACTAATTACAACAATTAATTAAGTACTTTACTAGTACTCCTGCTTTCCCCAGTCTTTTGCATCCAAGATTTCAGTTGGGCCTGGTATACTTGGGCGAGATGTTGGTCATCATACATCAAGTGAAGGCAGCTTCCAAAACTTTGAAATCCCTTTGCTTTTCCACTGGGATAGTCTGAAGTAGTTCTGAGGCTTGGCGCTAAAACCAATGCCTTATCCTCATGATTCCAGTTATTCGCAAATGCCACTGCCTCGAATTGTCTCTTGTACGTTGTCCATGAGTTTTGGCCATCAAATGAGGGAGGTTTTAAACGAGGACCTGATGATGCTACTAGCTGGCCTCCTTTCTCTCTCAATTATCGTTTAAGGCGCTCCACTTCTCCTTCGACCTCACTCATCTTTCCTTTGATGTCGCTTACTTCCCCTTTGACTTGACTGACTTCTGTCTTGACCACACCTACTTTATCTTCGACCTTATTTATTTCTTCTTTTATTTCGTTAGTGACTGAATTCATAGCGTCTTGTTGGATTTTCATTTGATTGCTCAGGATTTTTCTCAGTTCTTCCTGGCGTCTTTCTTGTTCCTCTTTTTCTTCTTGGCATTGTCTTTCTTGTTCTTCTTTCTCCTCTTGACGCCTTATTTCCAGATCTTCCATTATTGTCTTTAATTCATATCTTTCCTATTGACGTCTTCTTTCTTGCTCTTCTTTTTCTTCTTGACGTCTCTTTTCTCGTTCTTCTTTTTCTTTGCGATGTCTTCTTTCTTGTTCTTCTTTTTCTTCTTGGCATCTCATTTCCTGATTTTCCATAATTTTCTTCAATTCGTCTCTTTCACCTTGACGTCTTCTTTCTTGGTCTTCCAACATTTTCTTTAATTCGTCCCTCTCGTCTTGACGTCTTCTTTCTTGCTCTTCTTTTTCTTCTTGAAGTCTTTCTTCTTGCTCTTCTTTTTCTTCTTGACGCCTTCTTTCTTGATCATCTTTTTCTTCTTGACGTCGCCTTTCTTCTTCCTCTTTGTCCTCCTGGCGTTGCTGCGCCATCATCCTCGTAAACTCCGCAAGTAGGTCCTTCTTTTGTTTCTCTCCTGCCATACTTCTTGTTGTTATGGGCATACGATGAAGTTAACCAAGTTTATTGCACAATAATGTTAAGAAAATCCAGATATCTCGTCGATATTCGTGATGGAACTTTCTAGAAAAATCTCGAAATGGCACGAAACAGTCTTATTTAGAGTCTATGTCATTATCCGGTTGTTAGAATTCCTCTATATCCAGTGATTTCCAAATAGAATATTCTAGAAATTTTCTTAAACTAACATAAATGAGTTTTTTTCAGTTCTCTGTCACTTTCCAGTTGAAAGAATTTAATTATTTATTTCCACTAGTTTCCAAATAGAATGTTCTGGAACTTTCCCGAAAACGCACTTTTCATACAGTTTTCAGTTCAAAAATAGTTCTTACACCACTAAGTCCTAAGAAGAACACTGTAAAAACCTTCTCGAACAATCCAGAAATCTTCTGTTATAATTCCGCTTCTGACACCAATTTGTTACGGTTTACACCCTTTTTGTAAACACCCTGTATTGTGGATTCGGAAATTATAACACCAGGGTAACACCAAACACTAATTTATTCACTTACTAATTACAACAATTAATTAAGTACTTTACTAGTATTACACTGTGTACTACAATTCACTACTTCAGTCCCTTGATCTGTTCTGCTCACTTTCTGACCATCAACTAAACTCAAACTTGACTGTCTGTACTGAACTGCTCATTCAACTGACCATTAGAACTGTATGTTCCAGAGGATGTCTGTAATCTTCTAGATTTTTCTACATGTCTCTGATGGGTTGAAACACATTACAGTATTTAATAACCAGATGCATAAGCATAATACACGAAATAACCAACAGTTACATATATATAGACAAAATATGTCATTAAATATGAAAACTTTGTTATTTAAGTACCAGTATAATAATTTACCTGACTTTTTAAAAAACTCAGTTACAGTTCGAGAATTTAAACACAGATTGGGAATTTTCATTAATGAGAAAACATTGTAAATAATTAAATTTATTACCAGATATCTTGATTTAGATGTAAAATCTTATATTTTGTCATGTGCGCGTGTTACTTTGTTCATATTTTATATCTTATTATTTTTATTCCAATTTTCTTACTGTTCTTTTTTTAGTTTATAGTTAGAAGTAAGATTTGAATAATTATTATTGCTTAATATTAATTGTAAAATAAAACTGTATATTAGGTATTATCCTAACAAATCAATAAAGTCATTCATTCATTCATTGGTATAAAAGATTCACCAAAGTGTTGTAGAACCTTCCAGAATTGACCTGGGTCGAAGACAAAATAAAAATTCAACTTAGGTAAAAAATTCATTTAAGTACATTTTTAAGAGTGTGAGAAACTTCAAAGCCACAAACTAGCCCAAAACGACCGTTATAAGTTCGATAAGACATTAGGCTCAACCTGATAAAAATTCGAAGAAACACCGAATTTTTACTTAGGAAAATATATTTTGGTCCAGGATATGAGAGTGAAAGTATATGGTGGTCACAGAAAAATGAACCACATACTTTTTAAAAAGTACACCAAAAAAGTACTTTGAAAATATTCATAATATTTTCAACTTTAATTCCTCTCCATTAACTATGGAGGTTCAGTCGTTATATATCCTGTTCTAAAGACTGACAATAAAATTTTAACGATGCAATGTATCAAAAGGGCGAAACCGACGAATTTGACAAAGGCGTAATAATAATAATAATAATAATAATAATAATATTTATTAATTTCAGAAACTGTACAAAGCGCAGTTAAGAAATATTGTCGGTAGAAATACAAAGAAAAATATCACAAATAACATTGTAAAAACATATACACACAAAAAACATGTGAACAGTGAGCAATTGAAAATATTATAGGGTATAATTCACAAATAATAAAAAAAAACTAGAGAAAAGTAGTCACACATTTTGTAAAAATTCGTCAACATTATAGCTGTTTATGTCCAACAAAAGTGATTTTAAAGCCTTTTTAAACTTAAAAAATGCTGTTATAGATTTAATATGCTCAGGCAAACAGTTAAAAAATTTACAACCCATGAAAAAAAGACTTTTTTGGTATAAAGCCGTCCTGTGTTCTTTTGGTAAAAGGAGATCTTTTTTCCTAGTGCTATATGGATGATCAGTTCTAATCTTGTTAAATTTGATTATGTTTTTGTAAACAAAACATGACAACTCATAAATGTAAATAGAGTTCAAGGTAAGAATGTTTAAGCTTTTAAAGGCTTCCCTGCAGGAAGTATTATATTCAAGATTGGCTATTATACGTATTGCCCTTTTTTGCAGTAAAAAAACTCTATTTGCCTCGGATGAGGAACCCCAATGCACTATACCTTACTTTATGCAAGAATGAAAAGAAGCAAAATACAACTGGCTTACTATTGATAGGCTACATTGTTTAGATGTTATTGCCAATGCATAACAGATCTTTGACAGTTTTCCACACATATCACAAATGTGATTAGACCATTTAAGGCCACAGTCAATTTTCAAACCAAGCATTTTCGATTCATTGGCATACTTCACGTTTGTAGTAGGAGATAAAAGGATATTAGTGTTGAAGACAATATTAGACTGCAATGTTCTAAAGAGAATACAGGTTGTTTTACTTTGGTTAATACACAGTTTATTATTTTCAGTCCACAGAATTACTTTATCATATATAGTTTTTGCACAGTCTTCAGCATCAGCCAGGGTATTAGATTTTATTAAAATGTTCGTATCATCAGCATATGAAACTGTCAAACATGATGGATGTTGAATAAAATTCAGCATATCATTGATATAAATAATAAAAAGTGTGGGCCCCAATATAGACCCTTGAGGTACTCCAACGCTGACAGTTTGCGAGTCAGATACAACATCCTCAATACAGACCTGCTGATTTCTATTTGCAAGATATGATGCAAACCAATCATGAGCAACACCTCTAACTCCATATTTCTCAAGTTTTGTCAATAATATAGAGTGATCTACAGTCAAAAGCCCTTGAAAAATCTATAAAGAGTCCCAGAGCTATTTGTCCTTTGTCCATGGACTTTACAATACCATTTACAAAATCACTTAAAGCAGTGTCTATGCTTTTTTCTTTTGTAAAACCATGTTGACTGGGAGAAAGCTTATTATGCATCATTAAAAAACTTATTAGCTGAGAGTTTACTGCAGACTCAAAAACTTTTGACATACTAGGAGAAAGGCTAATGCCCCTATAATTCTCAAACAAGTTTGAGTCGCCTTTTTTAAACAACGGAATAACTTTTGACAATTTTAAATCCGATGGATACATTCCCTGCTCAAGAGACAGATTTATCAGATAGGTTAAAGGTTTAATGATATATGGAGCAATACGTTCTAATAATATATTTGATATTTCATTGTATCCTGAAGAGTTGGAGTTTTTCAATTTTTTAATTAAATCTAAAGTGTCCTCCTTGGAAAGGGCCCGAGTGATTCGAAACTTCCAAACATTTATCTATAAAGTGGAAGTCAATATATGGAGGTAAGTTAGAGGTAACAAACTTGGGAGCATTTATAAAAAAAGTATTTAATTTTTCTGTTAGTTCATTATTATTTAAAAGCTTGTCATTTCCTTTTATTTGTATACCGGTTTTATTATTATTTTTTAATCTTCCTAGAGTATTATTTAGTATGTTCCACATAGCCTTGCTCTTATTTTTTGAGGACATAACCAACTTGTCATTACGGTCTTTAAAAAAGTCTGATAAAATATGTCTGTATTCGTTATTTGCTGCCTTAAAACTGTCTCTAAACTTAGGTCTGCAAAAAGTGGTACTTGTTTTTTAGCTTCAATTATTTTCTGATTAGAAATTGGTACTGAATAGGCTTTATTTGGTTTATTTTTAATTTCTCTCGGTGGAAAGCATGTTTAAAAGTGAAAAGAAATAGCCTCCATAAATAGTTTAAAAGCTATATTGCAATTTGGGATTGCATAAACCTCCACCCAGCAAGTATTGGCGTAATAGCGCCTATAAGCAAAAATTGGCAAAAAAATCAGTGAAAATGCACCAGACCGGTTTCTCGCATAAAACAAGTTTGGATTCACCCAGTAACCCTTAATTTGGAGGAGTGAGTTGGATGATCAATACAAAGCGATGGTAGGAAAGCTAAATGCAGGGCTTTCCAAATAATAAAGTTATAGAGAAAACTGCCTTGTGCATAAATCACTCAAAAATCCATTTTGCAAAAAAATCGCTCGGAGGTGAGTTGCCGTCATTTTTCTTATATTGAACCTGCATGGGGATAAGTATGTCGTAAGACTGGCCGAAAGTTAATAAACTCATGTATTAGTCGAACTCCCTTCAGTGAATGACATAATCACGATATGGGACCTTTAAGCTACTCATAATCGAACCAAAATTTTTTAAGTAAAATATTTTTATATTATTTTCAGTCAGCCATAATCACCAAAAATACAAAATTTTTAAAAGGCTAGCATTAAATTCTGAGGAAGTTAAATGAATCTTTTCTACCAAATCGATTGTTAGCGTACGCTCTCATTATATTGCATTATTTTATACTTATTAAATAAATGGTATTCTTTGAACTAATTGCGTTTTATTGATGTAAGGACTTGCTGCTAGTCTTAATCCCTGGAGTTTTCGTTCGGAAGACCTAAACAACTGAGTTAATCGGAATCTCATGATTCTTTAAGTTTGATACTCAGTGTTCTGGTCGCCTTACGGGAGCTTGATAGGGACTTTTTTGTGTACAGACCATTATTAGTAGGTAAATAGATACAAATCAAGTCAAATTCCAATCTCGTCGGAGAGAAATCTTCGATAGAGATTTTTTTTTATGCAAAAATAGCAAAAACCCAAAGAAGTCAGACCCATTATTACTGTATAAACAGATCAAAATCACGTCTTTCAATCCCGTCAGAGAGAAATCTTCGATAGGGATTTTTTTTATGCAAAAATCGTAATAATCCAAATCAGTGAATAATTGAAATCACGTCCTGAGGGAGCGTCGTGAATGATCTGAGGAAGTGCAGCCTTGACCTATTACTCATATATTGAAGTGTATCTTATCTCCAAAGTGCTTGGGAGCGGAAAACGGGGCAGAACGCGGCTGGCGCCCTTCTAAAAATAAATTGGTGTCGCATCACCTAGATGCACAGTAGTGAGTTCTTCTACATTTACACCCCTTAGTAAACACCCTGTACAGTTTCCCGCTTCTTGCTGTGATGTGAGCACTTCCACAATTAGAGAATATGCTATTTTGGTTTTCAAGAGAACTCCGTCCACTTACTCATGAGAACGACCGTTCACATGAATACAGAATAGCCACCCTGGCGTCTTTCTAAACCCCGCCAAATAGAATAAAGGCCATTTATTATTATTATTATTATTATTATTTCTTGCTCCTCCTGACGTTTTATTTCCAAGTCTTCCATCATTTTTCTGAATTCGTCTTTTTCTTCTTGACGCGGATCTTCTTCCTCTTCATACCTTCTTTCTTGTTCTTCTTTTTCTTTTTGACGCTGCTTTTCTTTCTCTTGACGCCTTCTTTCTTGCTCTTCTTTTTCTTCTTAATACCGCTTTTCTTCTTCTTGACGTCTTTTTTCTTAATGTTGTTCTTACTTGATGCTCTGTTTCTTCTTAACGCTTTTCCTACTTCTTGTTATTTTAGACATATGATGACGTTAACCAAGTTTATTGCACAATGGCATTAAGAAAATCCAGATATCTCATCGATATTTCCAATGGAACTTTCTAGAAAAATCTCGAAATGGCACGAAAGAGTCTTATTTAGGGTCTAGGTTGGTCAGTTGTTGAATTTCACTATCTTCAACAATTTTTAAATAGGACGTTCTAGAAATTTTCTCAAACTAACACAAATAAGTCTTATTTAGTGTCTATATAACTTTCCAGTTAAAAGAATTTAACTTTTTCAATGTCTATATCACTTTTCAGTTGAAAGAATTTGATTATCTCCACTAGTTTCCGAATAGAATGTTCTAGAAATTTCCGCGAATTAACACAAATGAGTCTTTTTCAGTGTCTATACCACTTTCCTGTTGAAAGAATTCTATTATTTTCACTAATTTTCGAATAAAATGTTCTAGCAATTTTGCCAAAAACGCACTTTTCACAGTTTTTGTTCCAAATGTCAAATGAGTCCTTAGTCCCGTTAGTCAATTCTCCGTGTCACCACTAATTTCCGAGAAGAACACTGTAGAACCTTCTCGAACAATCCAGAAATATTCTGTTATAATTCCGCTTCTGACACCAATTGCTACGTTTTTACACCCTTTAGTAAAAACCGTGTACTGTGGATTCAGAAATTATAACACCAGGGTAACACTAAACACTAATTTAACTTACGTACCAATTACAATAAATAATTACTTCATTAGTATAACAATGAGTACTCTAATTCAATAATTCACTTTTTCACTTTATTTACTTCTTGGTCTGTTCCCAGTCACTATCTGAACTGAACTGTACTGTACTGTGCCTTCTATTTGTACAGCTAAGTGACTCTGGAATTTTCTACATTAATCTGTCATGTTCTAGATAGAGGTCTGTAATTTTCAGATGCCGAACTAACTAACCATGTGTAGTTTTCTATTATTCACATAAGATTTAGAAGGAATTCTTATAGATGTCTATAGGAGTATAAAGCTATAACATGCTAAGGTGCGTACTAAATTTACATATCTGTAAAATCATTATTATACAAATCTTCCCTAGAGTAAAAACATTTAGATCTAAGATACTTTTCTGTTACATTTTTAAAACTTTTAGAAGGCAACACTTTCACAGGGGATGGTATCAGGTTAAATAACCTAGGACCACATTGTTTTGAGCCTTTCGACTCTTGGAACTCCAAGAGATATCGTTGCCACCTTCGACTAGAAAGCATACGGCCTTAGATGTGTTCAGGTATAATCCCACGGATGGTAGCTTTGCTCGAGTGAGTGCGTAAACAAAATGTCCGAACCTGCGGTTCCTCTTGTACTGAGCAGGATTACTATTGCAATGACGAGTCATCAGTAGGGTAAAATTAACTAACGACGGTCTAAACCCACCTCACGTTCCCTATTAGGACCAAAGTATGATACTCTCTCTATCTAGATTTATGGATTCTGTGGAAGTTTATATAGATATTTGTCTTATATCTTGTGTCATAAGAGTGAATTTCTTCATGTGTAGCATAGTTTGGTAAATTATTTTTAACAAACATGAGGCACTGTAAGATACATAATGAGGGTACTATGAGAATTTTAAATTCAATATAAGCTTGTGTACAATCTTCCCTATACTCTAGCTTATTTATAATTCACACTGCCTTCCTCTGTAATAATAATAAGACCCAGACTACTCGGTCAAGATGGTCGTCCTAATAATCGGCGTACTCGGAGGGATGAAGCCTTCGCTGCTCTCAGAATTAAAGATCATACCGGCCTGTCAGAATTCGGCAGAATGGTTGGCAGGTCAGATGCAGAAGGCGGTTATCTTGGGGTCCCTTCGTCTGCTTAGGGCACATGATTCAGGTGTTTACAGTCACTAACTCCACAGGTCGTGGAGAGTGGCTGTAATTAATTAGCCGGCGCGGCTACCGTGTGGTGTCGGAGGCCACGGAAGCCCTGTCCGGCAACGGGAAACCGAAAAAAAAAAAAAAAAAAAAAAAAATAAAAATAAATAAATAAATAAATCTAATAAATAAATAATTCTTCCGCGACCTCGATCGACCGGCAGTGGACAAAATGGCATCTATGAAGTGGCTAAATGGCTCGGGCCTGAAGGGAGAAACGGAAAGCCTGATAATAGCAGCGCAGGATCAAGCACTAAACACTAGATACCACCAGAGAATGATCTTGAAGCAGCCTGTTGACAGCAAGTGCAGAATGTGCGGAGTGGCAGAAGAACACATCAGTCATGTGGTGGCAGGATGTACTACGTTGGCACCATCAGAGTACACTCACCGACATAACAGAGTGGCTAGATATCTCCACTGGGTCATGTGCAAGCACTTCGATATACCGGTGCCCCAAAAATATTATGAATATACTCCTGAGACGGTTGTCAGTACCAATGACGTCACAATTATGTGGGACATGCCAATTATAACAGACAGAGAAATTCGCGCAAATCGACCAGACATCGTCGTACACAATAAAAAAGAGAAATCTTGTTTGCTGATCGATGTATCCATCCTGAATGACACCAATATAATGCTCAAGGAAACAGAGAAGTTGAGCAAGTATAAAGACCTCCAAATAGAAGTTAGCAGAATGTGGAATGCAAAGACCAGTCGTGCCAGTAATTGTAGGAGCCCTAGGAACTGTCAAGAAGGGCCATGACTGGAGTCTACAAAAACTGCCTGGTCAACCGAGCGCACAAGAAGTGCAGAAGATCGCACTACTGGGAACAGCGCATATTTTAAGGAAAGTCCTGGACTAGGAGTCTCTGTGATGCCTTGTTGGGATCTGGACTCTTAGCTGTTGGAGCGGACATCACTAACGTCGCCTGAAGGGCCTAAAAACCTGGAGCGGGCTCCAACAGAGCCGAATTTCAATCGCGCGTGAGGAATTCGGTGAATAGTTTCCAGCTACGGCTGAGAAAGTGTGCCGCTGTTAAGTCTATATAATAATAATAATAATAACTGCAACTGCAACTAACATGCTTGCCGTTCCAATCCTCCTACACTCCTTTGGGGTAGTGAAGTGGACACAAGGCGAGCTGCGCCAATTCGATGAAGGAACCCGAAAGATGATGCATCTCAACAGAAGCTTGCATCCAAAATCGTCCGTTCCGCGATTATACCTCTCACGACAACAGGGAGGCCGCGGACTCTTGAGTTTGGAGTATCTACATAGCAGGTCGGCTCTGGATGGAGCTTGCAAGATCATCAAGAGTTCGGATCCCCTTCTCTGCATGGTTCGCGACCATGAAAATGCAGGGATAGGAGCGTTCTTATTTAAGGCAGCATAAAGAGCAGCCGATGAACTTGGTCTCGACTTCGATACTGGGCGGGTAAACCCGAGCTCTGTCACCGAGCTGGAACCCGCTCAGCTGAAAGCCCATACAAAAGCAGCAGAGCAAAGGAAATTTCTGCAACTGCATAAAGATAAGCCCTTGCATGAAGTCTTCTACAAGAACATTGAAGAGAGGGGCTTATCTGAGAAGCTGACCTTTGCTTTCCTAAGGTCAGCTGGGCTGAAGTCTGAGACCGACGGGTTGATTATGGCTTGCCAGAATGGTGTCTTTAACACACTCGTCTATCGAAGTCATGTCTTGGGTATAGAGGTCCCTGACGTAAACTGCAGGGTCTGCCGAAGAGCGCCGGAGACACTTATGCACCTGCTGTCGGCATGTCCGACATACGCAGTCTCGGCTTATATTCACAGACATGATGGAGCATTACGTGTGCTGTACTATCATCTGCGGCACACATATGGGATAGACGAGACACCAGTGCTGCCTTACGCTCCGGGAGATATTGAGTCCGTAGTGGGGAATGAGCGGTGTCTAATTTATTGGAACTACTTGTTTCCCACTCTCAGGCAAATACAGGCCAATAAACCTGATGTAGTCCTCCTCGACCACTAACTCAGGACAATGTTTGTTATTGAATTCTCCTTCGTGGTTCTTATCATAGGATGCCTAGGTGGGGTGAGGCGTACACTGCTTTCGGAATTGAAGACGATACCAGCATGTCGAGAGTCGGCAGAAATCTTAGCCGGAAGAATGCAGAAGGCCGTTATCCTTGGTTCGTTACGCCTGCTCAAAGCACACGATTCGCGAACCCAGTGATCACTAACTCTACGGCGTAGGGAGTGGTCACTGGTATTACCTCTCTGGTATCGGAGACAGAGAGAAGGGCGACTGGATTCGAGTAAAAAAAAAGAAAAAATAATAATAGCAGCCACTCCCCACGGGTGTGGGGAGTGGCTGCCGGTACTACCAGCTCCCCTCTGTGAGGGTCGGAGCCACAGAGAAGGGTGACTGGTTTTTAACAAAAAAAAAAAAAAAAATAGTAATAATAATAATAATAATGTCTTCAGAACTGTCGGGGAAGAACAAGGAGGCCGTGGACTCTTGAGTTTGGAGAGTCTCCATAACAGGATGGTTCTGGATGGAGCCTGTAAAGTCATAAGGAGTTCGGATCCCCTCCTCTGCATGGTCCGAGACCATGAAAGTGCAGGAATAGGAGCCTTTTTGTTTAAGGCAGCACGCAGAGCCGCCGATGAACTCGGTTTGGTCTTCGATGCTGAGCGGGTTAATCACGACTCTGTCACCGAGTTGGAACCTGCTCGGCAAAAAGCCCAAGTCAAAGCTGCTGAAATTGATCTATTTCTGCAGCTACACTCGGATAAGCCATTGCACGGAGTCTTCTATAAAAATATAGAAGACCGCAGCTTATCCGAAAGGCTAACCTTTGCTTTCTTAAGGTCAGCCGGGCTAAAGTCTGAGACCGAGGGATTCATAATGGCGTGTCAGGATGGTGTATTCAACACACTCGTCTATCGAAGTCGTGTCATGGGTATAGAGGTCCCTGATGTCAGCTGCAGGACCTGCCACAGGGCGCCGGAGACATTAATGCATTTGCTGTCGGCTTGTCCAGTATATGCAGTCTCGGCCTATATCCAGAGGCATGACGCAGCATTACGAGTGCTTTATTATCACTTAAGGCACTCGTATGGGATAGACAAGACACCAGTGCTGCCTTATGCTCCGGGGGATATTGAGTCCGTTGTGGGAAATGAGAAGTGTTTAATATATTGGAACTACTCGTTTCTCACAGTCAGGCAAATACAAGCTAATAAGCCTGACGTGGTCCTCCTCAACCACCAACTCAAGACAATGTTTGTCGTGGAGTTCTCGGCTCCCGCGGAGAATAACATTGTCTTGAAGAAGGAAAAACGGACGAAATATCGAGATTTGCTCTTCGAGCTCCGCAGGCTTTACCCTGGCCATATTGTTAAGCTAGTGGTCCTGATCATAGGAGCCCTCGGTGGAACGAGACACACGCTGCTTTCAGAACTAAAGATCATACCGGCATGCCGAAATTCGGCAGAGATCTTAGTTGGCACGATGCAGAATCAGGACAGGGCCCCCACGATCGACCCCGTTCGGATAGGGGTCAAGGGCAAGGTGGTGGGGCCCAACAAGATCGATAGCCCATTGTTGACGACCGCGACGAACAAGGACGCTTTGAGTAGACAGATGAACTGAGGGACAACCTTATGCAGTGCTACGAAAGCAGTGAGCCTGCACGAAGGGGATATCAAATCAAATCAAATCATTTATTCATCAATAAAGTTACAATATATGTATACAAATATAAAGTTAACTTATCTGACTAGTCAATACAATGAGAAGGAAAATACATCTTAAGTAATTATAAATAAAATTGACAATACACGTGAAAAAAAATTTTGTAATTGAGACAAACATTGAGACATAATAACAGATTAAAATTGATAGTTTAGGAACTCATCCACCGAGTAAAAGGCTTTCTCTGTTAGAAATATGAATAATTTATTTTTGCAAATAGCAATAGTATCCGTGCTTTTAAAGAAATTTATTTTATTATAGCATTTAATGCCCATATATACAGGGTCATTCTGAGTCGTATTTAGTCTTGCAAAAGGTTGATGTATCATACTACAGTTTCTTGTATTATAATTATGAATATCATGGTTTTTGCTGTAGCTATGTATATTCATTCTTGTGTACATTATAAGCTGGAATATATATAAGCACGGTAATGTCAGTATTTTAAAATCTTGAAATAATGGTTTGCAACTGTTTAAGGATGGTACGCCAGCCATATGTCTTACTATCCCTTTTTGAATAACAAATGCTTTATTTAGATGTGCCGAGGAACCCCAAAAGAGCAAGCCATATTGTAATGTAGATTGAACCAGTCCATAATATAGTGTTTTTAATACCGACTCACACACTGTTTTCCTAAGGTGAAGTACTATATAATTAGCTTTGCTAAATTTTAAACAGACAGCGGAAATATGTTCTTCCCAAGTAAGCTTGTGATCAATTGTTATTCCCAAGAACCTAATATTATCAGTCTTCTGTATAGATTGATTGCATGATCTAATCAATAGGCTAAAGTCTGGATTAACGTTTTTGGCAGGAACTGCATATAGTGTGTTTTTGTTATGTTTAGTAGAAGGCCGTTATCACTGCACCATTGCGAGAGTTCAGTGGAGGCTACATTGGATTTTTCAACAAGTGTGTTAATATTTGCTTGGCTCATAAGAATGTTTGTATCATCTGCTTAAAGAATCATTCTATCGGCACTCCACGGCAAGTATCAGCACCGACTCCGACAGATCTGGTCTTCAGAGCTGTCGGGGAAGAACAAGGTGTCTGCTACCAACATGCTTGCCGTTCCGATCCTTCTCTACTCCTTTGGAGTAGTGAGGACTCAAGAAGAGTTTGCATCCTAAATCGTCCGTTCCACGGCTATACCGCCCACGACATTGGGGAGGCCGTGGACTCTTGAGTTTGGAGAGTCTCCATAATAGAATGGTTCTGCATGGAGCCTGTAAGGTCATCAGGAGTTCGGATCCCCTCCTCTGCATGGTCCGAGACCATGAAAATGCAGAGGTAGGAGCCTTTCTGTTTAAGGAAGCACAGAGAGCAGCCAATGAACTTGGTCTCTCCTTCGATGTCGAGCGGGTAAATCGCGACTCTGTCACCGAGTTGGAACCGTCAGGCAAATACAAGCCAACAAGCCTGATGTAGTACTCCTCGACCATCAACTCAAGACAATGTTTGTCGTGGAGTTCTCGGCTCCCGCGGAGAACAACATTGTCTTGAAGGAGGAGGAAAAACGGACAAAATATCGAGATCTGCTCTTCGCACTCCGCAGACTGTATCCAGACCATACTGTTAAGGTAGTGGTACTGATTATAGGAGCCCTCGGTGGAATGAGACACAAACTGCTTTCGGAACTTAAGATCATACCGGCATGCCGAAATTCGGCAGAGGTCTTAGCCGGCAGAATGCAGAAGGCCGTCATTCTCGGTTCATTACGTCTGCTCAGGGCACACGATTCCCGGACCCAGTAGTCACTCACCCCACGGGCGTGGGGAATGGCTACCGGTACTACCAGCTCCCCTCTGTGAGGGTCGGAGCCACAGAGAAGGGTGACTGGTTTTTAGCTAGCTAAAAAATAATAATAATAATTTTACTGATCTTAAGAAAATCTTATATTTTATAGAAAAGAAGAGAAATATAGATCTGTGCATTTGGCACCAGAACCATCGGTGCTAATTGCGAAACCTATATCAACATTTAGCACCCATTTAGCACCCTCTGTATATGTAGAAAAAACAAGAGGTGCTAAATGTTTCAACAAACTTATTACTAATTTTATAAATTTGGTGCCAACTTCACACCAACACCACAACCATCGGTGCTAATTGCGAAACCTATATCACTATTTAGCACTCATTTCGCACCCTCTGAAAATGTGGAAAAAACAGAGGTGCTAATTATTTAAAAAAAGTTATTAATGATTTCATAATCCGGTGCCAACTTCACACCAGCACCACAACTATCGGCGCTAATTGCGAAACTTATATCATCATTTAGCACCCTCTGTATATGTAAAAAAACAGAAGTGCTAATTGTTTTAACAAAGTTATTGATAATTTTATTATCTTAATCTGGTGCAATAAGCAGGAAATATGGAATGGTTTTAATAGTTTTTTCTTTTTTCAGTTTCCTGAATCTGATTATACTAAAATGATATTACATGACAATGTTATACATAATTTCTCTTTTTCCTACCACTTCAGCTGAAGTTAAGGAACTATTGCTTAAAAAAACGAGAGAATTAGCTGCTGGGATAGATTAGACAAGGGGCCAGGTACTAAAAGCTGTTGATGAAATCTGTATTCCAGTCTTACTTAGTAAATGAATCTTTTGCTACTGGTCAATATCCCGATTTATTAAAAATCTTATAATCTATATCTATATATAAAAACAAGGGATCAAGAATGGAGGCATGTAATTACAGAAATATTAGTGTACAGAATTAACTAGCAAAAGTCTTTGAGCTCTGCTTTAATAATAGATTAATAAACTATTTAGAATATCATTAATTGTTAAATTCAAATCAATACGGATTTAGGATAAATAACTTGACAATATCTGCTATTGAATAATTATATGATTATATTTATAATGCACTAAACAATAAAAAACAACCAATAGCTTTATTTTTTTGACACAGTCGACCATGATTTGCTCTTGGAAAAACTTTTTAGATTGGGAATACGTGGACTAGCTCATCAGTTGATCAGCTCTTATCTGAACAACAGAAGGCAAACTGTTGTAATTAGTTCGTATAAATCAGAATTTAGGCAAGTGAGAACTGGTGTGCCTCAGGGCTCTATTTTCGGTCCATTGCTCTTTTTTATATTTGTTAATGATATGCCTCATTCTTGCCTAACACTTAACGCAATCGTCTATGCTGACGATACGAACTTTTTAATTTCCAGCAGCTCATTAGAGACCACAGTCACTAAAGCTAATACATCAGTAGATGAGTTTTCTAAATGGTGCTTAAGCAATGGTCTGGTGCTAAATGCTGATAAAATAGTTTTTGTCATGCCTGCTAAATAACGTTGCCTATAACTTAAGTATTTTAATTATGGCTGAACATCAGTCAATTGTTCATACAGATAAGATAACATTTCTGGGAGTATCTTTAGATAGTAAAATGACATGGGAAAGTCATATCGAAAATATATTGAGCAAACTAAGTAAGTCACGTTTTATCATTCGATACGTAAAGTCCTCTGTCTCCTTAAATGTACTAAAATTGGCATACTTTGGTTTAGTTCAATCTAGTCTGTTTTACGGTTTGATTTTTTGGGGAAATTCGTCTCACATTATCAAAGCGTTTATAGCCCAAAAGAGAATCATTCGTTGTATGGCTGGTCTATCTATGCAAGCACACTGTAAAAGGGCATTTATCTATATTGTAAGCAATTTCCCCCCTGAGTAGCCCCGACTGTTAAATTGCTGGATCAGCGAAAAGAAAAACAACGACTTGCTGTCCTAGCGCCGATGGAAATTCCATTCTGGTGCCGGCCTGCGTAAGCGTTGTGACATTATTGACATTGCACTATTCTTACTTAAGTTGTTTATTATTGATGCAGTCTTGTGAACTAATATCAATATCAGATTAGTAAATTTATAACTTAGCACGTGTCGGCTTTAATTTACAAGTTAATGTGAGTGAGGTAATTTATTGCCTAGTTGCTGCCCCTTACCCCCTCATTTCTAACATCAGAAGTTGGGATTGTGTCCACGTTTTTCCACTTGCCAAATGGAGGAATTATTGTCAGAGGTCCTCAGAACAATCAAGGCGAACCGAACAGCCCCTGAACAAGTCGATTTACCATTGTTTCGACCCGACGTAGATGATGCCAAACAATGGGTAGAACAAGTTGACAACATTAGGACCGAGTTTGAGTGGTCTGAGCTGCAAACAGTGGTAAGAGTTGGACGCTTTTTAACTAGTGATGCTAAGATTTGGTTTGACAACTGGACTCCAGTTGTACGAGACTGGGCTAATTTTAAGTGCGATTTTTTAGAGTCATTTCCGTCAAAGAAAATTCTTGGCCGTTTGCTCTATGAGGCGTCTATTTTCAATAGTTCTGCATGTAATACTTACGCGGCGTATGTTCATAAAAAAGTGGCCTTGCTTAAAAATTTACGTGCTAACTGGAGTACACCCGATTTAATTGAATTAATTGTTTATGGCATACATGACAGTAAGGTACAAGAATCTGTGACAATGCGCAATTTCGGTACTGTATCGGATCTTATTGCTTACTTAAGCACAATTTCTAAACCAGTATGTGTTGATAAAACACAAAATAAAAATAAACCCGAATTTAAGCAACCTCGTTTAGAGCGACGAGAAATGTCAAGGTCTGATTTATCATGTTACAAGTGCGGCCGTATTGGACATATACAGCGGCATTGTACATCTCAATCACCCCGCGCTAGGAAACATCTAACAACAAACCTATTTAAGAAACCCAATATTAATGATTCATCCCGCGTCGACAAATCTCCGGCGAATAAATGTACATTTTGTTTGAAGCCCGGTCACGTAGACGAAAAATGTTTTTTAAAAAATTCAATTGAACAAAGGCGCGAAGTTAATTTTACTTTTAGTAGTAAAACAATTGTTCCAACCAAAATTAAAATTGATGGTCAAGTTTACATGGGTTTGATTGACACCGGAGCTGATGTTTCACTTATTTCCGACAAGTTTACAGATAGATTTTTGTCCAAATTAGTTAAACATGAACTTATAATTAAGGGTATTACTCAGGACAAAATCGTATCGAAATATAAATTTGAAGCTGACGTTGAGATTACAAATCAACAAACCAAGTTAATGTTTACGGTCGTGCCTGCTTTTAATCTTGACTATGATGCAATTATTGGAAACAATTTGTTTAAAGATACTCGTCTTGCGGCCGTTACTGATTGTTATGGAACGCGTGTTTTTAGTAGACCGCTCCCTAGAATATTACGAGTCATCGAAAAAGAATCTAATAAAATAAATGCACCTGATGAATACTATTCTCGAGTCAGCTGTTTGCTTGAAAAATATTCAGAAATGATTACCTCGGGCACTGCCGTATCCTTGGTAAATACAACATTAATGGAAATTAATTTAACGGATAATTTTATTGTTAATCGGCGACCTTATCGATTATCTGTTAGCGAACGGGAAGAAGTTCGTAAAATTATTGATGAGTTGCTCTCAAATAATATTATTCGAGAAAGTAATTCGCCTTATGCTAGCCCCGTATTGCTTGTTACAAAGAAAGAGGGCTCCTATCGTTTGTGTGTTGATTTTAGGGAATTAAATGCACATACAGTAAAAGACAGGTATCCGTTACCTCGCATAGACGATCAGCTAGACAGGCTTGGACACGGGAAGTTTTTCACGTCACTTGACATGGCTTCCGGATTCCATCAAATACCTATTCATCCTGATTCGATACATAAGACTGCGTTTGTGACACCGGACGGTCATTATGAATATTTGAGAATGCCGTTCGGGTTGGCTAATGCGCCTGCCGTATTTCAGAGGGCTATTAGTGCTGCCCTGGGAAAACTAAAACATACTATTGCCCTAATTTATATGGACGACATTTTGATTCCTTCGGAAACTGTTGAACAAGGATTACTATTTTTAGAGCAAGTTTTACAAGCTTTACAAAAAGCTGGGTTTTCTCTCAATATTTCTAAGTGTTCGTTCCTTCAATCAAAAATCACTTATCTTGGAAATGAAATATCAGCTGAGGGTGTTAGACCTAGCAGTCGGAAAGTGGAAGCATTGACCTGTGTACCTTCTCCGGCAAATGTAAAACAAGTTCGGCAATTTATGGGTTTAGCCGGATATTTTCGTAAGTTTATCGCTGACTTTGCTACGCGGACTGCTTGTATTACACAGCTTACGAAAAAAAATATTCCCTTTGCCTGGACCGACGAACATGAAAAAGCAAAAAATTATGTCATCGACTGCTTAACTTCTAGACCCTTGTTAGTGGTATTTAATCCTGACCTACCTACGGAGCTTCATACTGATGCTAGCTCGATAGGTTATGCCGGTATACTTTTTCAAAAATATGACGGTCAAAACAAAGTTGTAGCTTATTTTAGTAAGCGTACCTCACCAACAGAGGCCAAATACCATTCATACGAACTCGAGACATTGGCCATCGTGAATTCATTAAAGCATTTTCGTGTTTATCTTATTGGAATTAAATTCACTATTGTGACAGATTGTAACTCGGTGCGAGCAACCGTTAATAAAAGAGAGATTGTGCCACGAATTGCTCGTTGGTGGACATATCTGCAAGACTTTAATTACGAAATTGTTTACCGTAAAGGCTCTAAGTTAAATCATGTTGACTTTTTAAGTCGTAACCCTGTAACGGTTTTACGAGCTTCGAAATACGATTCCTGGCTGCATATCGAGCAGAAAGGAAATGCCGAAGTTCAGCAAATGCTAACTGATTTACGTGAAGGAAAATTAGATCCCAAGCAGTATGTCGAGAAAAATGGTCTGCTGTGCCATCAGCAAATTTTATCCGATAAAACTAAAGTCATACGTTATTTTGTTCCTCGACAAAGTAGGCTAGGATTATTACGCCTTTTTCATGATGAACAATGCCATGTTGGCATAGACAAAACTGTTAATTCAATTCTCGTACATTTTTGGTTTCCGCGGCTTCGAAATTTCGTGGCAAAATATGTGAAACATTGCTTAATTTGTGCCGTTAAAAAGACCCGTACCGGTCCATTAGAAGGTCCTATTTTGTTACCACAAAAGCCTACAGCCCCTTTACAGGTTATTCATATTGATTGTCTTGGACCTTTGCCTGCGTCTACTGACGAATTTAAACACATCCTTGTAGTAATTGACGCTTTTACCAAGTATTGTAACATGATACCTTTAAGGACTGTAAAAGCAGATGAAACACAGCGTGCGTTACAAACATTTATTTCATGTTTCGGTACTCCTAAGCTTATTGTTATGGACAGTGGAACAAATTTTCGAAACCTGTCTGTTTGTAAATTTTTAGACGAATGGCATATTGAGTATCATTTTATAACGCCTGACATACATAGAGCCAACGGACAAGTTGAACGATACATGCGCACGATAATGAATCTAATTAGAATTGAAACTAAATTAAAAAAGGAATGGCCGAGTGTTTTATGGAAAATTCAGTTAGTTTTAAATACCACCGTACAAAAGGCCATAAATATGACACCATTGCAAGCATTGATTGGTATCAAAGCTACAACTCCACTGATACAAGCAGCTCTCAATGACCTTGCTCAAGATATGTCGCCGATTCGCAGCTTAGAATTGGACAGGATGAGAATTAACAAACTACTGCAGCCAAAAGACGGTGCCAAAAATGCATTGAATGAAAAACGTCGAGATAAGAAACAGTACTCGGTCGGAGATTTTGTGCTGCTTCACCGAGCCAGTAAACTGCATGCCAGTAAAACAGGTTTTGAGTTTTTAGGCCCATATGAGATAGTAAAAATTACCAGTCAGGGCAGATATGAGTTGAAAAGGGTTGGTGTTGGCAAGAAAAATATTGTCAAGGCAGCCAAGGAACAACTGAGGTTGTGGCCTACTGATTGGTCGCTAACAAGTGAGTTGACCGACCTGTTGGAATTTCTTGAAACTGAAGAGGAATTTTCAGGTAATAAAATATTGTTTTTCTTTGTATTGGTTTATTTGTTTAACACTGTTGAAATTGCAAATGACGCTTTGCAGTGTTGGTTTATTTGTTTAACACTGTTGAAATTGCAAATTACGCTTTGCAGTGTTGGTTTATTTGTTTACACTGTTGAAATTGCAAACGACGCTTTGCAGTGTTGGTTTATTTGTTTACACTGTTGAAATGGCAAATGACGCTTTGCAGTGTTGGTTTATTTGTTTACACTGTTGAAATTGCAAATGACGCTTTGCAGTGTTGGTTTATTTGTTTACACTGTTGAAATTGCAAATGACGCTTTGCGGTGTTGGTTTATTTGTTTACACTGTTGAAATTGCAAATGACGCTTTGCAGTGTTGGTTTATTTGTTTTGCACTGTTGAAATTGCAAATGACGCTTTGCAGTGCCATTTATTTTGATGATTTTTTGATAGACGTTCTGTCTGTTTGTTTAATTGCCTGTAAAAGCCGTGAGATTCCATAAGTCGCTAATTTTGTTTGTTTGTTTTCTTTTGAAACAGGAGACCCTGAAGGTAAATGTTTCGAGGACGAAACACCTGTCAGTCTGGCCGTGTAAGCAATTTCCCCCCTGAGTAGCCCCGACTGTTAAATTGCTGGATCAGCGAAAAGAAAAACAACGACTTGCTGTCCTAGCGCCGATGGAAATTCCATTCTGGTGCCGGCCTGCGTAAGCGTTGTGACATTATTGACATTGCACTATTCTTACTTAAGTTGTTTATTATTGATGCAGTCTTGTGAACTAATATCAATATCAGATTAGTAAATTTATAACTTAGCACGTGTCGGCTTTAATTTACAAGTTAATGTGAGTGAGGTAATTTATTGCCTAGTTGCTGCCCCTTACCCCCTCATTTCTAACAATATCTATATCTTAACTGTACCATCGCTTTATATATTTCTAATTGTAACTAATATAAAAAGACAAGAAAGTTTGTTATTAAAAAATAGGGATATTCACAATTACCATACACGCAGTCTTAACGAACTTGGGACCCCACTTTCTATACTAAATATGTGCCAAAATTTCCATATTCTCAAGAGATCAGCTGTTTTAATAAATTCACCCGTCACTTTGGTCATTTTGACAATTTTAACTCTTTTAAAAATGCTTTGTTAAAGTACTTGGTTGGTAATGATTTTTACTCTATAGATGAGTATTTACAATCGTAGGTTTTATTATCATTATTTTATTTTATTAGTACTTGTTGGTATTATTATGTGTTTTTTTTTTAATGACTTATATTTTATTGTATTTTTTCTGTACTGACTAGTCCTATAAGTCATACTACGGTATGACCCAATATGATGAATACAGACCACTATATCAGTAACACAACTATCGGTGCTAATTTCGAAATGTGCACCATCGTTTAGCACCTATTTAGTAGTATGTAGAAAATGTAGAAAAAGCAGAGGTACTAATTACTTTAGCAAACTTATTGATAATTTTTTAAAGGACCCCGCTCATTTCTTATGGGAAGTGGCCCCCAGTGAAATTAGCTGAATTTTTAATATATTGTAGATTTCGACTTTCTGATCAAAAGCTTTCATGGGCCCAACTCAATCCTATGTCTAGTTTCTGAGATACAGCTCAATAAATATACAAGAATGACCTCTTGTACAATTCAAAAATTTCGAATTCATGATTTTTTCATAAACTTTATATTTAATAAGTTCTAATAGCCCTTTATAATATTTTGCACCAAAAACATTTGTTGTTTTAATAAAAATAGAGTAGAAAAAATTAAAGTTTGATAAATGTTGGGGAAGGCGCCGGGACATCAATATAAAAATAACAAGTGAAAAAAATATTTGGTCAAATTGGCTAAAACATTTTTTACATAAAGTATGTGTCTTCCTAATCAAAAAACTTTAACTGAAAAACTTTCGGAAATTGCTCCTTTGACCTCTAATCCCCCATCAATAAATTCAAAGTTCGACAAGATACAGAATTTTACAAGAATTTCTAGTTGTATGTCGGAAACTAGACATAGGATCGAGTTTGGCCCACAAGAGCTTTTGATCAGAAAGTCGAAATTTACAATATATTAAAAATTCAGCCAATTTCACCAATTTCCCATAAGAAATGAGCGGGGTCCTTTGGTGCCAACTTCTTCGGTGTTAATTGCGAAACCCATACCATTATTTAGCATTCCTTTCACACCCATATGTAAAAAAGTAGAGGCGCTAATTGTTTTAACAAAGTTATCGATAATTTTATTGTCTTAAACTGATTAAGGGATTTCATGAGAAACGCGACTACAGTCATCCCAACCAATAGGCCCAGAACAAAAAAAAATAATCGAACATTCTTTCTGGGACTAAAGTAATGATTTGGTACATTCCTGCTCTAATATAATAAAAAATTAAATATTTCGGATTGAAAATATCTTATACAACGAATGTTAAATAAAAAATATCAAATATTTTATTATTATTTATAATTTGTAGTAAAACGGCTAGGTATAGTTTAGAAAATATAAACATGGTGATTCATAAGCAATAATGCTAAACTGCAGATAGCAGGAGTCAAAATATTAAGATTGAGCCAACAACGCCTTAATGAAATGTTGATAGGTAGACACCCTGTATCAGAGCTAAAATTTAATATTTTATTTTCATTTGTAATTTAATAGTTTTTAAAATTTTCTTGTGAAAATTCATGGGTGTGAGGGTGGACAATCATCAATTTTGGTCTAGCTCCTAGGGGGCACTAATTCACAAAAGACCTTTTAGGTCGAGGTGAAGAAAGGCCAACCAAGAGCCAAGCGACTCCTTAAACAATCTACAATCTAGGAGACACTACGTACGCTACGTTTAATGTGTCAAAAAGGCCGTAACTCCTCTATCCGCAAATTTTTTAGAGTATAAGGTTGCCTTGTAACTCACGATCCCCACCAAAAAATATCATTAGCCAATGAGCAGCCGGTGTGAAATCACACCAGATGCAGAGCCTGATTCAAAATATTTTAAGAATTTGTGTAATAATTAAGCAAAGAACTCGTAACTGGAACGAGCTCACAATGACCCGCCTGAGGTAGGGACTAATTACCTCGTATTTTGAGTCACCGTTTTGCATGGTGATAATCAGGATAAGTTGTAGAATGTAATACTACAGATCATGGGGTTACGTGTTTACACTCTTTTTGTAAACACCCTGTATAGTGGATTCGGAAATTATAACACCAGGGTAACACTAAACACTAATTTATTAACTTACTAATTACTACAATTACAACAATTAATTACTTTTACTAACATTACACTGTGTACTATAGAACCCAATAATTCAGTTACTTTTGATCACTTTGTTTACTTCTTAATATTTCTCCAATCACTGTCTGTACTCAACTGAACTGACCATTAGAACTGTACTAACTCAACTGTCCCCTAAACTGAACTGTTCATTCCTTTATAAACCTTAGGTTATGTGTTCTGGATCTTTCCACTACATTCCAGCACATTCTACAATGGTCCAGAGGATGTCTGTAATCTTCTAGATTTTTCTACATGTCTCTGGAGGGTTGAAACACATAACAATAGTATACTTCTGGCCATATTTCTAGCCAGTACGGGACCGTCTTTCTAGAAAGAGATAACTGCACCGCTACTGCGCGTTCGAAGAACAAGGATAGTCTGACTTTTCATCACCGCACTACTCACTTCTTGCCTAAAAACTGAATATGAGAGAACCTTATACTCCACAAATCTTGCTCTATCCGCACCTTTACAGCAGATTTCGCATGAGAATTGTATTCATCTGTCATTTCTTAATGCAAGTCTCTAAATACAACAGTTTTTGAGCAGCGTTGGTTGTGGTACTCCTATGCTGATTTGAAATTGGCACCAGATTAAGATAACATAATTATTAATAACTTTGCTAAAACAATTAGACAATCCAAACCACGTGACATCCAATATGGCATACGATGGAGTCGAGAGCAAACATTCATTTTCATTCGTTAAACGTTTGTGTTTTTCTGTTGGCTTGGCTACGTTTCCGGAATTTATTAAAAATAAACCCGAGTTTGCCAATTGTTTGCCAATGACGTCAAATTTTGACAGGTCGTTGGATTCCCAAATTAGTACCTCTGGTTTTTTACAAATTCAGAGAGTGCTAAATGAGTGCCAAATGATGATACACATTTCGCCATTAGGAATGAGGGTTGTGATACTGGAATGCTCGTGTGAAGTTGGCGACAGATTAAGATTATAAAATTATCGATAACTTTGCTAAAACAGCAGTTAGCACCTTGTTTTTTACTTCTACAAACGGTGCTAAATGGGTGCTAAATGATGGTATAGGTTTCACAATTAGCACCAGTGGTTGTGGTTTGAAGTCGGCACCAGATTATAGAATCATTAAGTTTCTTAACACACTCTGTTTTTTACATATTCAGAGGGTGCTAAATGATGATACATGTTCCGCAACCGATGGTTGTGGCACTGACATACTAACGTGAAGTTGGCATCAGATTGTGATAATAAAATGATCAATAAGTTGATTAAAACAATTAGCTCCTCTGTTTTTTTTACATATACGGAAGGTGCTAAATGGGTGCTAAATTATTATCTAGGTTTCGCATGTAGCACCGATAGTTGTAGTACTGACATGCTGATGTGAAGCTGAAGGCACCAGATTTAGATCATAAAATTATCAATAACTTTGTTAAAATAATTAGCACCTCTGGTTTTTTACATATACAGAGTGCTAAATGATGATATAGGTTTCGCAATTTGCACCGATAGTTGAGATATTGATATGCTGATGTAAATTTGGCACCAGATTAAGGTAATAAAATTATCAATAACTTTGTTAAAACAATTAGCACCTACAGAGGGTGCTAAATGATGTTATAGGTTTCGCAATTAACACCGATAGTTGTGGTGCTGGTGTGAAGTTGGCACCAGATTATGAAATCATTAATAACTTTTTTAACACATATTCAGAGGGTGCGAAATGAATGCTAAATAATGGTATAGGTCTCGCAATTAGCACCGATGGTTGTGGCGCTGGTGTGAAGTTTGCACCAAATTTATAAAATTAGTAATAAGTTTGTTAAAACATTTAGCACTTGTTTTTTCTACATATACAGAGGGTGCTAGATGATGATATAGGTTTCGCAATTAGCACCGATGGTTGTGGCGCCAAGTTCACAGACCCGAGAAATATGCTTAAGTTATACAATTAACATAAAGTTATAATAGTAAAATACAATACAATTAGAAATGGTAAAGGACAAACAATAGATTCAGTGACAAACTTGTTATAGTTGTCTTCAGATTGACTACACACTCAAAAAATGTCTGCTCCTTTGATCTTTACCATACCACAAAGACGCCGACATTTTTTATACGAATAAGTGTGTTTTCAACTACACATTTGCTAAATTACGTAATTATAAAATAGAAAAATGCTTTCATTTTGAGCAACGAGCTTGTAAAATACCTGTATATTATACAAGCTGTTTTCGGTTAGGATTCCTTTAAGCCTATTTTTAAATTAATTTATTGGAAGATTACGAAAGTGTCTTGGTAATATGTTGAAAAAACGAATGCCCATGGAATTATTTTTTATGAAGTTGTTTATTTCGAGTGTCATGTTGATGTATCTCATCATGTGTAGTATATTTGTTTATATTTTGTTTGATATAGAGAATAATCTGATACATTATAATGGAAAACAGCGACATTATCCTCAGTGATACGAATAGTGGTCGGCAACTGTCATCCCATTTGGCATTAAATATACTTCTTACTGCAGACTTCTGGATGATAAATACTCTTTGTAAATGGGTATGCGCTACATTTCCCCATGTCAATATGCCATAAAGGAGTAAAGAGAGGAACAAAGAGAAATAGGTAGTGACTGCAGCTTGTTGATTAACAGTTCTTTTTATTTTTCTAATAGCATAACGTTTTTAAATAATTCCCCACAAAGCAAGTTAATGTGATCTACCCATATTAATGTGATGTCAATATGTACCCTCAAAAATTTTACATTGGTTTCATGATTGTTCGATTTTTGTGGTAGTCTTGGTTTCAAATGTTAAAGTTACTGTTTTACTCTCATTTATAACTAATTGATTATGTGCAAACCAAGCTTTAGCAAGTTGCAAAATGTTTTGAAGAATGACCTGATTATCACTTTCCTCGTCTATACTATAATAAAAAAAGCATCATCTGCATACATAATAATTGCCCAACCAGCAAGGCCATGGCAGGTTAAGATAAGTGTCCGTGCCTTTGCAACCTTTTTGCGCGTGGTTCCTTCAAGTGATGTATCTTTGTATAAGATACTATCACAAAAAGTTTTGACCTCAAACACTTCATAATATCTGGGATTTTTTTTTTTGAAAATTCGAAAAAGAATTTTTTTCTTAATCGAGTGAACCAATTTGTTTGTATTTCACATATATTTTAAATCCACTCAAGACAATTTATTAATGATGTTTTCAGGAAATCTTTTCATGAAGAAAACAAAAATTGATGCTTTTGAATTTTTTGAAAAATTTAAATACGTACACTTACATGTTAGCGACCACCACCATTTTTTAACTAATTATACACCGTACAATAAGCTATACACAAAACTCTATCGAAGGTAGTCAAATTGGCAAAGATAATGGTGTGTGCTTACACCCCCCCTTAGTAAACACCCTGTAACGTGGGTTCAGGGTAACACTAAACAATAATGTATTTACTTACGTACTAATTACAACAAATAAAGAAAAAGAGAATAAATTGATTAGAAACTCGATATATTAATAAATATATAAATGAACAACAACTGCTTGGATTACACGTATTGAAAATTTTTTGGAGCAGCCTATGTATGTTTTTGAAATAACGGGATGTATTTTTCATAATACATACCATATATTTTCTACAAAACTCCATCGAAACGGTAATACATAAAAAAATTATGTGTTTATTAATAAGAATACATGATAAAAAAACATTTTATACTAATGATATATGATAACATTAGTCGCCTTCATCACTGTCCTCATTTATTGTAACACTGATATCTTCTGCGAATAATTCAGACAGTTTTACTGATGGTATTGGAATGTTGTCAAGAAACCTTGCATATGATAAATTCATGTATAACTAACAGAAAACTAAGTTAGTTTTCTGTTACTTATAGATGGATTTATCATATGCAAGGTTTTTCGACGATATTCCTAAACCATCAGTAAAACTGTCTGAATTATTCGCAGAAGATAATGTGTTAGAATGAATGAGGACAGTGATGAAGACGACTAATATTATCATATATCATTAGCATAACATGTTTTTTTATTATGTATTCTTATTAATAAACATTATCTTATAAAACAGTTATATTAAGGCACTACTTGGGACAGCTTTGCTATTGAAAGTAAATTGTTGTTCCAGAGGTTGCTACATAATTATTATATGCAATCTACTACAATATGGCAATGGCAATAAAATCTTTACAATATAAAATTGTTTACGTGAACATAAAAATGCTGCTGCTAACTATACAATAAAATATATTTCAAACAATTGATTTCCTGTGTCAGCTGTATATTTATATTTTATAATAATAATAATAATAATAAGCTTTTTTCATGAGACTCGCTTACACAAGTATAGAATATTGTCAACAGAAACAAATATAAAATCTCTTTATCAGCAGTAAAGGACTTAAAACATACAAAAATAAAATAACCACACATACAATAGTGAAGTAAAATACAAGTTAAAAATTATTATTAAAATCAGCAGTAAAATATTCAATGACAGAATAGAAACTAAACCTTATTAATAAATTCCTTACATCGGCTTTAAATTCATTTAATCTTTCAAGATTTTTAATATTAGCAGGGAGCTTATTAAAAAGTTTTATACCCATAACAGTGGAACCATTAGCAACCAGAGACAATCGATGATGCGGAATACTTATATTGAAATTCGTCCGAAGCCCATAACGTGAACTTCCATCTCGAGCTTGTATGAAGTTCTCTGGATTTGATTTCACAAAAACTAGTGAGTTAAATATATATAGGGAAGACACAGTTAGTATATTAATTGCTTAAATAGTCCCCTACAAGATGCAGTGATAGCAATGTCTAGCTAATTTTTCCAACAAAAAATCTATTTGAATGCTCCAGGTTAAATGGGCATCAACATAATTGTATGTCTAACATTGAGCACATTGGTGTAGATCGTATGTGCAAAAGTACAAATTAAAAATATCAGATTTAGGACAATGGAAAAATTTTAAAAAAGTGCAGTGCTTTTCGAAGAAAATTGAATATGTATTATGAAAATATTATGTGTATTAACAACAGTGGTAATAAAATACAGCAGTTAAATGAAACAATAATACATTCCACGCACTACACTACCTACTAAGTATCAGGTCAAAAATCAATAGGCCAAAATACTGATTATGGTTCAACTAGTGCAATAAGTAACTACGTGTTGTTCATGGAAACAGAAAAACAAAAAAAAATTTTTCTCATGATAGTGGCCCTTTCACAAGCAGCGGAAGACTAGTTAAATGATGTTGAATAACAAAAGATGATGAAATATGGGACAATTAGCTAGTAAAACTAGAGTGCAATGAGGAAGTAGGTGCTGATTTTATATTAGATATGGACAAAAACGCAGAATTTATACATTTATACATACATTATAAAATTTATGCATTTACAATAAAAACAAACACCTCTACCAATTATATAATTCTCTAACACTAATTTTTAGGTTAATTATGCAAATTGGGCCAATACTGTCTCAGTGGCTGCATTTATTATACAATTCTAAGAGATTTATTACAAAAAGTTGCCAGGGTATCGCAAAAGTAATTTATTGTATAAAAATCACGTAAAAGGGGGCGAGCATAAAGATGTCGGGGTTGGCATGTTTAAAACAAATGTTTAAAACATACTTAATACACAATGTGATGTTTTAAGCAACTGTTTAAAACACAGTTTAAAATATACCATTTAAAACACTGTTTTAAACAAAAAAAAAACAGTTTTTTTTCCAACCATGAAAGGTGTCTTGACTGCGATTGTATTCTTTTGACTTGTGTAAATACTTTTATATCTTTAACATCAATATATTATGTCTATGTCTATAGTTTCCGAGATACAGTTCAAAATATGTACAAGCTGTCAAGTTAAAAAATTTCCAAATTCATGATTTTTTTTCATACATTTTATTATTAGAACGCGAGCAGATGTGAAGGTCCGTAATACTCAGGCCTATTGCCCATTGTACATTAGTAATGTTTAGGATCCCCTAGAAAAGACCAATACATTTCACGAAGGAGAGCAGTCTTTTCCAAGGTAGATTCCGTAGTTCCTCTGGCTGTAGAAACTACCTTCCGAAATACCTATACCTTGATGCTCGTATTGGTGCACAATAGCATATAATGATGGTTTCATCCTCCACTCCACACATCCGACGAGTAGGATCATCTTTCAACCACATTGTATGCAAGTGCTTGTTCAGAGGAGTGTCCTGTTATCAGGCCTACCATCTGACTTAATCGTTCTCTATCGAGCTCAAGCAGCCAACTTACGGTAGACTCAGTCGAGGGTCTCTTTATATGGAGTCTCGACTGCCTCATTCCGGAGACCTGAGCCCAATAGTTGTTAAACTGTGTCATAATCTAGTCTTGCAGCTCTGATTGAATCAGACTTCTTGGCAGACCGAATGCTGGCTCCGGGCTAGGGAAAAGAGTTTTTGCCACTTCATCCACCTCTGCTTCTTCACAAACTCTAGTTTAATTAGCTTAAAAGTCTAAAAAGCACATTTTTATTAATATTAATGGGAGCTAATACTTGCTAATTATAAAGTTATGATGATTAAAACAAATTGGCATTAAATTTCATTGCAAAAAAATTTTAGAATGTGAAATCGGTTTTTATAAAATTCCATGTACAACTTTTATAATAGGTGTTGTTCCCGTTTGAGTCATAAAAACTGACTTAATCGCGAATCCGCGGTTTCCGCGACCTTCCGACGCGATTTTCAAGAAATCCTCCGGGTGTATCGTGGCGTAACTACCAAGTGTTATTCAAGACGTATAAATAAACACATTAAAAAAAATTTTCGTATGGCACAAATTTAGCAGAGGCCAATTTTACAACTAAAACGCCTGGATTATTAGTTATTTTATAGCAATAACAGTGAAGTATGTGCTTTATAACGCAATTAAATGAAGCTTTAATAGAAGTGACGGTACCGAATTTTCTTAGAGCCTGGGGAACTGTTTATACAATTATTTTGTAATGGTTGCAATAGGCTTTACAAAATATCAACAACGACTAAAGTATTTTATAAGATGCTGCCAATTTTACATTTATAGCTGTCGTAATAACATTTTGAAAGTGTTTCTGAGAGTAATGTTGTTTTATAAAATTTGTGCCGGAAACATTTCTGCACCTTTTATAAAATACCAAATTGCTATTTGGGTGCAGTGTTCAAATTATTTATACTTTGTGGCAGATCATTAATGTAGACAAGAAAAAGTGAGCGCCCTAGAACCGAGCCACAGGGGGCTCCTCTTTCAATTTGCAGGAATTCACTTTTTTGTTTACCCCAATCTACTAATTGAGTTCTATTATTTAGATAAGAACTAAATAGCTCAAAACAGTTGCCTCTAATGGGTCTTTTCAGCATATTTCTTTTGTTGCGGAATCATAAATTTTGTGAAAAATTAAAATACCCGTATTTTTTCAGTTTTTATTTTGATGCAGATTAGAGCCAGAAAAAAATAATTAAAATCACCTATTTACAAGTCCAGTTTAAACGATTATCCGTAACGCGCACTTAATACGTCAGCAATCCCAAGCCAATAGTGTAAAAGGCGACTCGGCAACGTTGAACAGGTTCAGCATTCAATTGAAATTTAAACTAAATATCAATGTCATCTTTAACCTAATCTCAAAATAATTATCTATCTGTTCACAAAGCTAAAATTTTGCAAAATCGTTGTTACTTAATTTTGAATGTGTACGCGAGAGTTTTGAAAGCAAGTTAACAAGCAAGCAACATCAATAAAAGGTGCAAACAAGTTGATACTCACCGTTAATTCTTCATATTTCGGCGTTCTGCACTTAAAAAATCTAAATTGTTCTCATAATATTCATCAACCATCACCGTATCCACACATGGTAGGTTATCAGATGACCCTTCGTAACCTTGTTCCATAATATTAACAAAATAACTTCATACGACAGCTCAAATGAAAGTTTAAGGTTATCCGCTATCTGCACGTTCGGCGATCGCAGTGTTGCTGGTTTGCAAGTTCTTCCGTTACGTCCTCGACGATGATTGGTGGGATTACGTGTGCAACCAAGGTGGGTGAAACTCGAGCGTTTGAAATACCCCGTGAAAGTTGTTAACATTAATATAAATATTTCTACTAGTTAAATCACACACCTCTTACAGCACAACACAAATGTTTAATCATTTATGTGCTTTTATACACAATTTGCAAAACTTATAGCTAAACAATTATGTCGGATATACTATTCTTTGTAATTTTTACTTCTCCAAATATGTTTATCTGAAGAAGAAGTATCTGTATATATTTATTTTTTCTTTATCTGTTTTTTATTCTCATGTATTATAATCTCGATTATAATAGTTCCTATTTACCTAACGGATGCCGCACCCTTTGTGATTTGCCTCAATATAATTCACACTGACCATCTTGGAACATTTTATTTATCAAATCAAAATCAGATAAAACTCATATTTTTGTAATAGTTGATGCCTTTACAAAATTTATTTTAATATATCCTGTGAAAGATATTCACATTTAGTTACGGTTACTTAATAAAGCCATAGGTGTCACACCTAGTCAGGCTCCAATGGGTTATTGAGTATTTTTACAAGGCCAGTTAAAAACTGATGAGCTCAACATTTTAAATATCACAGAAATTCAAGAATGAATGAACGGAGAGATATGTAAGCGAGTATTAGGCATTGGTCCATTTTTACTCCATTTCCAAGGTGACATTGATGACATGCATCACCTTGGTTTGATGATCAGACAGGGCTGTCAGACTTGTTGACTTGAATTTTTTTGATAATCAGAAATAAAATCACAATTTCTCATTCTCTAGATAATTAATAACGATAATAATAATAATTATTATTCTTTTAGCGGGGCGACGAAGAGTCACCGCACTCAGGCCTTGTGGTCCATTGTGCTACCGCTATGAATTTAGGGAATTCCCCCATTCAGACCGGATTCTAACCTAAAAGCCAAAATCCTTCTATGAGGGCATTCTTTATTTCCTCCAGAACCGGAAAACCAATGCCGAAGTGTTTGTGCCTTAAATTCATAAGACTAGGGCAAGTTAGGACGCGGATGGAAGTTTCTTCCTCGTCCCCACAGAACCTGCAGTCGAGATTGTCAACCACCCCTATGGTGTGCAGGTGTTTTCTGAAAGAGCCGTGTCCCGTCAAAAGATCTACCACGATTCTGACATGTTTTCTGCTCAGTCGCAGGATCTGTTGTGCTCGCTTTGGCAAAGGCCTTGAGATAAGAAGCCTCGCTTGCCGGAGTCCTGGGTAGGCAGCCCAGAAGTCAAAGAACTATAACCTTTATTAGCAACAGCTAATTAAATTACAAAAATAGGATATAATTAAAACATAAAATTTTAAATTCACCAAATAAAAGTTACATATCCACATTATTATAAGCATAACATTGTCTTTTAAAAGCTTGGAAAGTTTGATTTACTTTTATTTCAACAGTTTTTTGAACATTACCATTCCATTATGATGAAGATTATTTTGACCATAATCTGTCCTAACTGTATGTATATACAAACAGGGGCGGCTGGTGAAATTTCAACAACTTTTTTCTCGTCTGTGGCGCATGGGACCATACGAAATATGGGAAATAACATCTAGAGAAGCACTCCTCTAACGACCCCTAAAAAATTTTGAAAAAGCAGTTTGCGAAAAATTTTTTCAAAATTCGATTGACCCCCCTATGTCTAGGGACTCCTGTTTAAAATTTTTTTTGTCATATACATTTTACTTTTCATAAAAATACAACAACAGGTTTTGAAGTTTATGGAAATATTTCCATTACTAACTGAGATACAACGAATTGAAATTTTATCATTTGTTAAATTGTAAATTACAAAATTTCAGTTCATTGTGTTTCAATTAATAATGAAAATATTTTCATAAACTTCAAAACCTGTTGTTGTATTTTTATGAAAAGTAAAATATATATGACGAAAAAAATTAATTTTAAACAGGAGTCCCTAGACCTAGGGGGTCAATCGAATTTTGAAAAAATGTATCGCAAACTGCTTTTTCAAAATTTTTTAGGGGTCGTTAGAGGAGTGCTTCTCTAGATGTTATTTCCCATATTTCGTATGGGTCCCATGCGCCACAGACGAGAAAAAAATTGTTGAAATTTCACCAGCCGCCCCTGTATACAAATCATTCCTAGTTCTAGTCATATACCTCCACATTTAATATTGATATTTCTGATGAAACAACTGTGCAGGGAGTTAACAATCATTCTATGTATTTGATGCCTATTACAGAGGTTGAGGTTTCTGATATTATCAATTCTGTTTGCAATAAAAAATCATCAGGCCGAGATGAGGTGCCATGTTGTTTAATTAAGGACGTTAGTGTGCACTTGATTAATATCCTAACGTACCTCATAAATTTATCCTTCCAAAATGGACACTTTCCAGATCGATTGAAAGCAGCACTAATAATTCCTGTTTAAAAAAAAAATGATCCTCACACAATGGAAAATTATAGACCGATAGCACTTTTATCTGTATTCTCCAAAATCTTTGAAAAGGCATTTGCGATAAGATTACTTTCATTCTTAAATAAACACCATATATTAACACCAAGGCAATATGGATTTTGCAAGAATAAATCAACTCAGGATGCTGTTCTCTCCTTTTATGAAAAAATATTAAGTAATTTTGATGATAAATTAAAATCAGCTGGCATATTTTTTGATTTGTCGCGAGCCTTTGACACCATAAATCATAATTTATTATTAAGAAAACTAGAAATATATGGAATTCGCGGTCCAGCTTTGGATTGGGTTAAGTCTTATTTATTGGATAGAACACAGACTGTTAAAATTAATCAAGAGGGGGTAGAATGTTTTTCAGATAGTGTTAATGTGTTAACGGGGGTACCACAAGGTAGTGTATTGGGCCCGTTGCTGTTTATAATATTCGCTAACGACCTAGTAGCAAGCATAAATAATTGCTTTTTAACTCTTTTTGCAGATGACACCTCCTCTATCATAACTGCTGCTAATGTAGATCAATTAAGTAAAAATGCTACTATGTGTGTGGATAAAATGTCACAGTGGTGTCGTACAAATGGCTTAATACTAAATCAGCAAAAAACAGTGTTTTTAATGTTTTCTCCAATTGGTACAAAGTTGGACTTTAGTCTTCTGATTAGAGGTAGTCATAACCTCCATCAAAATAATTGTGTTAAATTCTTAGGCATACAAATGGATAGTAGTATGTCATGGGAAAACCATATCGATAATTTAACAAACAAATTAGCTAGTCTAAACTTTGCACTACTCCAAATGCGAGACTCTGTTGACACTGACACCATGAAAACATTTTATTACGGTTCTGTTTACTCGGCCTTGCAATATTGCATATTATGCTGGGGAAACAGCTCAGCAATAAAAAACGTGTTCATTTTGCAGAAAAGGATAGTCAGAAGCATGTTTAAACTTACATACAACACATCCTGTAGAAATTATTTTAGGCAACATGGCATACTCACTATTTATTCTATATACATTTTGCAGTCTGTATGTTTTGTGAGAAAAAATATTAACAATCTCTTAAAATGTGGTGATATTAATAAATACAACACTCGCTCCGCAAATAACATCTTTGTACCTTCACATAGATTACAGCAGAGAAAAAAAGGTCCCTTTATTAGTGGAATTAAATTATATAACCATCTCCCACAAGCTATAAAAGACGCTAGCAATTTTTCATCATTCAAGAGACTTGTTAAAAGACATTTAGTTGAGCGCTGTTTTTATTCTTATGAGGAATACTACTTGTCTGATTAAGATCCTTTTACCTTGTGGTTGTAAATGTTTTGATTGTTTGTCGTATAGCATATATTTGTATTTTACTCTGGCTATAGGTTTATATGTGTATTCTGTGTATGTAATATTATGTACATATTATGACGTTAATTATTTTTAAAAAATTTTATACATTATTGTTGACAATTCCAACACTGTAATAGTCTTATGGAAATAAATACATTATTATTATTATTATTATTATTATAATTGAATATCTATTACATAAGCACAATATTCCAGCAAATGAACAGGTAATTGAGCATGCAAGATTTTATAATTAAATGTCATTATATTAAAATGATATACTAGTTGACCATCCTAGAATGGCAAGTAGTCGCGCAGAGAGAGAAGAAATTTCGTCACTGTTGGACAGAGACAAACAAAAATTTTAAGCTTCTTAAATAAGCTAGCTAGCTAGCTAGCTTAACAGGCTTGTTTCTCTCTGTCCAACAATGACGATATTTCTTCTCTCTTTGCGCGGCTACTTGCTATCCTAGGATGGTTGACTAGTAGTTTGCTTAACACTAAGTACACCTATCTAACATAAATTTTCTGTTTGTAGTACACTTGCTACAATTTAATATTATCTTCAGTGCTTGATTTTGTTTCTTTTATAATATCTTTAATTCAGAATTATTCAACAAGAAAAGTATTGATGAGCTATAGTTTAAGTGAGGTCTAATGATTGATTTGTAAATCATTGTTTTTGTCCAGGGTGATCTGTCATGACGTGGAAAATTTATCAGTAGGTTGTCCCCACCGAAAGGAGTTAAAAAAAATGAAAAACTAAAAAGAAATGACCAAAAAAATTACCTTATTTTTTTGTAGAAATGCGCCGCCAATGACTTTAACCAATCTGACGTAACGCAGTACAACTATATCACTTTATCAGACTTGGGATTGACACTATTGACAGCAAAGCTGGAGAGGGTAGAAATGACTTTTTGGTTTTAACAAATCACACTACAAAAATAGCGAACTCTGCAACAACAAGTAGATATAAGAGATATTTACTTACACACGTCAATAACACGCCGGTGTCCTGATTGTTCGACAGAAAGCAAAAAAGTGGCACTCTGACCGCACCCGCCGGGTTCACTTTTTATGCTAATTAAGGAAATCCGGTAATTATCAAGGTGAAGAAGGTTGTGTCAAATTCTGTGAATCTTTCAACTGCATAAAAACAACAAAATACTACTTTATAATTGTTAGTAATAGCCTCTACATGTTCTAAGACATAGTGAAATCTGTGTGTACAAAAAGAAAACTGATGGGAAATAGTTTAATTGAACTAAATTAGCAAAATTAAACAAGTTGTTAAGTTAACCTAAAAATGTAAACAATGAACTGCCAAAACCATGAGAATTGTAAAAGTATAAATGTAGACCCGAAGCAAATATATTTTTGTGACAAGTGCTCGAAGGGATTATGTAAATCGTGCTCAAAAATAGCACCTACCGAAGTAAAATGCCTAGAACTCAGTAAGAGAAGGTTAAGATATTTTTGTCCTGATTGTTATGATACCCTCGACATTATGGAAACAGGAAATTTACAAAAAGCAAATGAAGAACTCCTAAATGAAAACATGAAACTAAAAAAAATTATTGAAGAAAGAGCAACCTTATCTGATATAAATAATAAAATACAAACATTAGAATTCTTATTCAAGGACTCACAATCAACATATATTCAGAGTGTTGAAAATTTCAATAAAACCATATTAGTACAGCAATCAAAACATGAAAATGAAATAAAATTATTAAGAAATGAGTTAATAATATTGAGGGAAAGTAATATTGACCTAATAAAACTCCTAACAGCACATCCTACAAATGCTATTTTGAATCCAAGTATAAGGTCAAACATATCCTCAAAAATTAACTTAAGTAGTAAAACAATTGACATGATGAAATCAGTTGGATCAACGATGAACCCGGGAGTCAATCAAGCAAATTCACGACCATACAAAGCAGCATTAACACGTAACATGAATATGAGCCCACCAGATATTAATAAGCCGAACACAAATACCAATATAACAAATCAATTTCTTGGCACGAATATTGATAGTATGAATACTGTGAAAGAAGCGGACAAAGTTCCTGATGCTACGTGTCAATCACTAAATGAACAAGAAACTTTTCAATTAGTAAAGAGGAAAATTAGAAAACAAAGACCCAATGTAGGAAATGGCGAATGGGACGATGACTTTTATGGTAGAAAAGATAATAATAATAAAAAAATTTGGTTGTTCATATCCAAAGTACCTGATAGTATATCTGCAACTAACATAAAAAAATATATATGAGTATCATTACAAATGATACTCAAGATGTATATATAAAAAAGTTGCCAACAGTGAATACTAGAACTGATAATCAATCATTTATGATTGGAGTGAATCCTGAGTTGCAACAGAAAGTATACGAGAACAGCTTTTGGCCCAAAAAAATTACGTTTGAACGATTTGATTTCAAAAGGGGGCGAAGATTCGTAGATAACCGAATAAGTGATCAAACTACAACCATTGAGAACCTCGGTACAAAACCAGACTCTTTTTTAATGCAACATTAGAACAGTCAACATTATACAAAACTAATGAGATTAAATCAAATGATCTAAAAATATACTATCAAAACATCAGAAGCGTATGTAATAGAAAGAAAGATTAACAATAACAATAACAGTAGTGTATTTTCGTAAATTCTAACCATTTTTAATGTACTAAATTACCTCGGGCACTCTACAATTTTGCAGGGGCTTTCCCACATTGAAGACTAGTACACCATTTTATTTTCCGCATGGTAAATCACGTTGTATGTTATGTTATTACTTAATCACCCTAGTAAATTTATTTTTATTGCCATAAACAGGGCATGAAAAGATAGATGCATGGATGAATTCAGTGTCTGATGTTTAGCTTCTGCGACCACTGTCCAGCATTATCGATTACAAGACTGAGTTCATCTGCGGACAATTTTGCTGCCTTGAACAATTGTGTCTCTACTCCTACTGTCTCATCATGATTTGCTAACCACAGGTGTGGATCCGAGCTCCTGAGGATGTTGGATAATGCCTATTCCAAAGAAATAGAACAGAACCGAAACACATCGTTCTTTCCCAAAAGAACAATTCTAGTCTGTGTCGGTGATGATAAGTTTTAAATACTTACTTGAATAATGTGTTTTTTATATTTCCATTAATTAGTATATTACTGTTTCTATTTAGAAGATTCAGGAAAGTGGGTTAAATATAGTAATATATTACAGAACCCAGCAATTTGATATGTATTACTTTTATGAATTTAGCCCAATAGCTATTTAGGCTTTTTAAATGGGCTTTAATGAATGAATTATTATATTGCATCCAATATAAACTTGAGAAAACAGAGATCACAAGGAAAAATATTAAGGGAAGAATAGTTATTTGTTATATATGAAAATATTTATATGTGGGTGATTATCTGAAAATCGTCCTTTAGCGTGTCCTCTATTATTAAAGAATTTTTACCTGCCTTAAATATATCACAAAGTATAATAAGATGTACAATGACTTTCTTGAAGTATTCCGTAAGTACACTTTATTTAACTTTGAGATTATCTCGAAAAAATTTCGTGATTAGTAGTGTAATCATCATTCGCGTGTCTGTCCCGAATGCTGGTTGTGCAAAGATTTAAAGAATATTTTGCCTTTCTAAGTATTTTCTGCAAATAACTTATTCGTTGATGATTACAACAAATGCTAATTATTGGATTTATTTTCCTTAACTATTAATACGGCTGATATATTTTGTGCTGCAAAGGTTAATATTTTGTCCTTGCATTAAAGCATCATTCCCGCGTCAGTAACATTTTGGACACTAGATGTCCCGCTGTTATTTTAGGCTCAGTTACTTATCAAACACGGTGAAAGACGGATGAGCCAATTTTTTTTTAAGATTGTGTATGACTTGTGTAATGTGGTGAGGCGTCATTCGCGTGGGAACTTGTACCAATTAACTGAAAGAAAATTTTTATAGTTTTTACCTAGATAGGTTATATAAGGTAAGCATCTTCACATTTTATTATTTATATTTTGTCTAAAAATGTTAATTTTAATTTTTGTATAATTAAATATAAAAAAAAATCATTCACATGTCCATCATTCTCATGGATATGAGACCACGAGAATGACTAAGTGGCCATGAGAATAATTTTGTGTATAATACTTATCAAAAACGAAATCTTTTAAATATCATTTGAGATTATTTAACTAAACTTACGGTAATATTAGGTAGAAGGAGTAATTTCGCATTTTATTTCAGTGATTCAGAAATATGACAAATTACAATAAAAAAAAAAAAGACGATGAAAGAAAAAGAGAAAGAGAACGAGAACGTAGAAAGAGAATAAGAGAAAATGATGTAAAAAGAGAGGGAGGAAAAGTCAAAAAGCGCAGAAAGATATTTAAAACAAAAACAGAAAAAAATACAAAGCAAAAAATGTATTGATGATTTAACTCCTAGAGAACAGAGACAAAAAAGGAAGCAATGGAAGATTAATTCTGAAAATTATAGACGACACTGCAAGGCCAGGCTTGAAGAAAACAGGTTGCTAGAAGAACGCACTCCGCCACCTTCAGATGACGAACACCTTGTACCGCCTACACAACGACTGGTAGAATCTAGGAAAGCTATGGGAAAAAGACTGGCGAACTTAAATAGAGTAAGACGTCATCGTGAAAAACAAGAAATCTCAAAGAAGATGAAAAAACTAGAGATTTATAAAAAAAACGCTTACAACGGTTACGAACCAAACAAAAGTCTGGTATTCAAAAAGTAAACACCCCGTTATTAATGCCACTTACACGAGTAAATAAGTTACTCGAAGAAATATCAGACCACTCAAAGGTCAAAACTGTAAACAAAAACCTCCTTTTTGGGGAAGTTGTAAAGGAATAGCTGTCTCAGTCATATAAAACTGTTAAGACTCATAGTGAAAAACAAGTGTTTAAATAAATTGTAAGTGGGAAAATACTGAAAAGTATAAGCTACAAACGGCATGCGCTAAAACTTTAAAATATAAAATTCAAACCAAGACCAAAACTGTGAGTCCAAAAAGACGTTTTCTAAGAAACATATTGATGAATAAGTTGTTCTATCAACAAGCCAATAACAGCAGACAGTGTCCGGGAAAAAAGGATTTTGTTAAAAAGAAGCAAATTAAAAAACAAAAACGATTTCTGACGAAAACCATGAGAACATCCTTTCCCCAAAATAAGTTACACATTTTTTTGTCGATGTCGTCCTTTTTGGGTGCAGCATATGAAGGTTGCGGACAGGGATACCTGCACGTGTGTTGTACATGCTAATATTAAAATGATGTGTCAGAGCCTTTACAATTATAGAGTTGTTACAGGAAAACTTCCAGCAGATATTATTAAAGATATGTGTTGCGACAGTAAGAATGAATCGTGTTTAATGAGAGATTGCAAAATATGCAAACATTCCAAAATTTTGTACAATGATGATATTGATGGATAAATAAGAAAGTAGAATATTTTGACACAAAAATAAAGAAAGTTAAAAGTTCTACCAAAACGATAAAGGAAGAAATCAGGACAAAAGTATCATTTCTGAAACAAATTTTTGATTTGAAATTAACTGCGTTTATGGCGCACCAAGCCCACATACATCACCAGTATGAAACTATTTCGGAACTTAAAAAAATGTTAGGGACTCATGAGATTCTTATACGCTGTGACTTCAGTGAAAATTATAACCTGAAATATGCTGAAAAAATTCAGTCTGTACATTTTGGAGCCTCACGGCAACAGATTACACTGCACACTGTAGTGGTTTATTTCAATCCTGGTTCCGGTGTAAAAACAGAGAGTTTTTGTACGCTTTCTGAATCTCTAGCATATGTAGCCTCGGCAATATGGGCCAGTTTTAACAAGTCTTGATAATAATATTACCAGGATACATTTTCTTAGCGATAGTGTCTCTACTCAGTATAGAAATAAAACGATGTTTTCTTTTTTAACTAACCGCCTAAAGAAATATTTTCCGAATTTACGAAGCATCATATGGAATTACCAGGAAGCCGGACATGGCAAGGGTGCCCCAGATGGGATTGGAGGGGTTTGTAAAAGGATAGCAGATAGAGTAGTGGCTGAAGGAAATGATGTAAGCGATTTTAATTGCCTTCTAAAAACTCTAAAGGAAAATTGTCGTGGCATTTCCATACTAAGAATTAGTTCTGAAGTATGTCGCAGATTATTAGTAAAGATATTGTCATTCCTTTTAAAGGTACAATGAAGGTACACCAAGTGAGACATTACGTAAATACAAGCAAGCTCTCTTTACGGAGTCTTTCATGTTATAAATGCAAAAACTTTTACAAACATTATGAGCTTGGTATATTAAATTACCAAGAAAACTCGGACGCCTCCTCAGATGAGAATGAAACAATTCTAGGTGGAAATAAGTTATGCAGAATTCATTACAATGATGTTTACAGCGACGAAGAGTCCTCCTTATCAGGAGACATTCCACAGCCAAGCTCTTCAGCACCAGTCCCCCGAATTAAAACAGGAGTCTATGTCCTAGTAAAAATTGTTAAAGAGAAGAACAGGAAAACGTCTATAGAAGAAGAGTATCGATATGCGGGTATATGTCAAAGCGATTTGGATGATGAGGGAGATGTGAGGATTAATTTCCTCAAAATACGTGAAACTGATAACACGCAACTATTTAAACTTGATGAGAAAGATGTTGCAGATGTTAAATACGAAAATATTGTAGAAATTCTTCCCGAGCCGACGTTAGTGCTAAAAGGAAATAGAGTATTTTACAAATTTCCAAACTTAGTTAATATATTCGAATGCGCCTAAAACTTGACTGTGAATGTTGACTTTTGCTTTTAATGTGCCTTTAAAACTGAAATGTAGTTCCTTTTATTTTAAGAATAAATTATAATTTCTATTAAAGTAATAATTATCTTTTACTCTTTTTCGTCATTCTCAAGCAATAGTAATAATAGGCCTATAATTATTAATAATACTTTTATCCCCCTTTTTCTTGTATACAGCTTTTGCCAATGTAAAAGCTGTATACAAGAAAAAGGGAGATAAAGGTATTATTAATAATTATAGGCTTATTGCGTTACTTTCAAATATAAGCAAAGTTTTTGAGAAAATTATATTATAATATATTATAATTATAATTATCTAGAGAGCCAAAGTTTATTAAGCAATACCCAAAATGGATTTAGGAAAAACAAGCCTACAATTAGAGCATGTTATCAAGCTTTGTGTGAAGTAATTAACTCCCTGAACAACAAGGAACGTACAGTTGTTATAGGTTTGGACTTATCAAAAGCATTTGATAGTGTAGACCATAGCATTTTAATTACGAAACTAGAAAAACACGGAATTAGAGGCATTGCTTTAAAACTGTTGGTATCATATTTGAGTAATAGATAACAATGTATAGTTGAAATGGACAGTAATGGAGAGTTACAAAAATCTGAAAAATAAAAAATAAAAAGAGGTGTTCCGCAAGGGTCAATTTTAGGACCGTTACTATACATTTTATACACTAATGACTTAAGTATGATACTTGACGAATATGCAGTCCAATATGCTGATGACTGCACATTAGTTATGCATTCAGATGACTCCTTAATCCTAGAAGAAAAGGTTTTACCAACATTAGACGTTTTAGAAAAATATTTTACCTCCATAAATCTCAAACTGAATAAAGATAAAACACAAGCAATAGCTTTTACATGTAATACCTCTAATACTGAAAAAACATTTGATAATGGCATTAGTACGTTGACAACTATGCCGGCAATGACTTTCTTGGGAATCAAAATTGATGCTAGACTTGACTGGAAAGCCCATACGGACGACCTCACAAATAATATAGCCAAGTATTGTTATGCTCTAAAAGTGGTAGCGCAAAATATTAGTGTTGAGGCAGCTTTTATAGCTTATTATGCATATGTAGAATCCAGACTCAGATATGGCATTATCTTCTGGGGCGGAACAAGCCATATATATAGAGATGTCTGAGAAATATTTTGAACATTAAACAAACAGTTAGTTGTAAGCCAATTTTTATTGAAAAAAAGATACTTACCTTAATCAGTCACTACATCTATGAGTCCATTATTTTTGTTGTGCGGAATACTTCTCTGTTTGCGATTCATGATAGAAATCATGTATATGTCACAAGGAACAAGAATGATCTTTTAAATATCAAAACAAGTTTTACTTTTATTCAAAAAAATATGCCATATACCTTAATAAAAATTTATAATAAACTTCCCTACACTTTAAGAAATGGTACAATTAAAGAAGTGCAAACAAATTTGAAGGCCATGCTTCTGAGAAAAGCTTACTACACTCTGGACAAGTTTTTCAATGATGATTTTAGTGACCTGTAGCATTTTAAATATGTTTTTAATTCATGTGTTAGTATTTTTTGATATGTGTATGTCGAGATATAGTGTATTTTTTTTTAACTCATTTGTTTTATTACTTTTACGTATTTTATATATATACAATATTTTATACAATAAGCTAGTATACTCTAGTGGCGTATTTGTGCTACTAGGGTAGTTTTGTGACATGTTCCACACCCGTTTGGGTATATGTAAAGAACCAATAACGACATCTATCTATCTATCTATCATTTGCATGCTAGTCTACTTTAGAAAATTGCTAATAAATCGGTTATAAAAATTATGCGCATTATCCATATACAAAGTGTTTTGCAGATAGTAGTAAGAACCTACATGATATGAAAAAGGATTTACTAATTATTATCCGTTTGCCGAAATCAACATCACCAGAGGACGATTTTCAGATAATCACCCATGTATGGTATTAGATTGATACTCAGTCATGTCAAAGATATCTGGGCTCAAATTAATAACCTTTATTTCTTCTTTTAAGAAAAAATAACCTTGTGGGGTATACTTTCTTTCTGGTAATTTGAAAATTAATTTTTGCGGAATTATAATTAGTTTTCTCAGCATAGATGATAATAGAATAAGTGATCAAAATTTGTTAAGGATGTTAAATTTAATATTTAATAAATAGAAAATAGATGGCTTGTTAACAAAAAAAAAACATATAAATAGTTACTGTATGTCACTTGTCAATACAAGACAATTTACCAATGATTATAACATTCATATTACAATAAATCAGTTACTTTCTCATCCAGTGTCTTCAATCTATTATAATCTTAAAGGTTATGGGCCCAAACCACGATAGTAAAAGAAAGTAATTGTTAATAGTGTTATTACAATTAGCGTGTTTTTTGTTCGACACGTGAAAATCTCCTGTGTGGAAACAATACTTCTGTGTGAAGAAAATAAATATAGTTCTGTGTGAACAAGATTAAGAATGGCTGACAAATTAGCCATTGGAGTCAATATTAATAAATTCGATGGAAAGAATTATAGCCAGTGGAAGTTTCAGATGAGGTGTGCTTTGATAGCAAAAGGAGTTTATAATATTGCAAGTGGTGCAACAACAAAGCCACCCGAGGATAAATTGAATGAATTAAGTACTTGGATTCAGTCTGATGGTTATGCGATGTTTCTATTAACATCTTCAATGGAGATATCTCAAATAACGTTGGTGGAAAATTGTACTTCATCTAATCAAATATTGAATAAACTAAATTCTATATATGAGCAAAAGTCAGAGACTAATAAGATGCTCGTATATGAAAAATTTCACCAATATAAAATGGAAATGAATGACAATATTGTACAACATGTTTCTAAAGTAGAAAACTTGGCTCGAGACATTAGAAATGCTGGAGAAACTATTAGTGACGCAGCTGTCATGTCGAAGATTCTCAATGGATTGCCATTTAAGTATCGCGGATTCAGGCAGGCATGGCTTTCCTTAGATGAGGCTCGACAAACAATTGAAAATCTTACATCTCGTTTAATTGATGATGAAGCTAATTTATCCTCGATAGAATAAACCGAATCGGCCCTTGCGGTGTCTACATTAAATGGGAATGCAAATCAGAACAAGAAACCTTTTGAAAATTTCAAGGCTAAAGTCGTTTGTTATAAGTGCCGTAGTCGTGGACATTATGCTCGTGATTGTCGTAAACATATAAAGCAAAATGCTAAAAACGATGTATCTGTTTTTAGTGCTGAACAATCTGAGTATGATCAAATTAAGACTATTTCTAGTGAAAATGTTTGGACAATGGATAGTGGCGCATCCATACATATGACCTATAAGCGTGAATATTTTTCTACATTTGAGAAAATAAATGATGGTAGTACAGTAGTTTTGGGAAATAACCAAGTATTAGATGTTGAAGGTAAAGGGACTGTAAACATAAAGAAACTAATTAAAGGCTGATGGTACTATTACAAATGTGTTATTTGTTCCAAAGTTGAAAAGAAACTTGTTTTCTGAAGGAGTCATAACCAAAAAGGGCATGAAAGTTGTAAAGCAAGGAGACAATGCAAAAATATATGATAAAGGTGAATTAGTTGTCTGCGCAGTACGAGAGAATAATAATTTATATCGGCTAGTATTTCAAACTGTAATTGTTGAGACAAATGTGACAGTTGATAATAGTTTAAAACATTGGCACGAAAGATTGGGGCACATAAATGTCAAAACAATTTGTGAATTAGTTTCTGAGAAACTGGTGCCTGACATATGTTTAAGTAACATGGATAAGTTCTTTTGTGAAGATGGTGTATTGGGCAAGCAGCATAAATTGCCATTTAAAAAGAGTCATAGTCATGAAGTAAAGCCAGGTGATCTGTGTGGTCCAATGGATGAACCCTCGGTTGGTGACGCCAGATACTTTATTCTATTCAAAGACGAATGGTCAAGCTATCGTGTTGTATACTTTCTTAAACATAAAAGTGATGCATTGGAAGGTTTTAAAGAATTCATTAAATTGGTGAAAAATAAGTTTGGACACCAAATAAAAACTTCTCATACAGATAATGACACCGAGTATTGCAATACAGAATTTAAAAATTTATTATCAAAATTAGGCATAGAATTTGAAGCTACAGCTCCGTATACACCGCAACAAAATGGAAGATGTGAACGTGAAAATAAGAACTCTGTTAGAAAATGCTAGATCAATTTTATATGCGAAAGACCTACCGAAATACCTTTGGACTGAAGCAGTAAATACAGCTGTATATTTGTTAAACAGAACTTCAACCTCTCAGGTTGATAACATTACTCCATATGAAATCTGGACAAACAAGAAGCCAACGTTAAGTCATATTAGAATATTTGGAAGTACAGCTTACGCATTAGTATCAAACGTCAAACGTCGATGCAAAAAGTGAAAAGTTTATTTTTGTTGGATATGAAGGTAATTCAAATAATTACAGACTTTTCAACACAACTACAAGAAAGATAACAGTTTCAAGAAATGTAGTTTTTCAAGAAATAAATATGGAAAAGTTGCAGAAAGAAAATAATGATAATATGGCAATATCAAACAAAAATGTTTTAGCTGAAATTGAATCAAGAAATGACGAGGCTCAAGAAGTAAACAATGGTTCTAATAATGTAGAAATCCATAACGATGAAGAAATTCCTGAAAGAAATGCCGATCCTGAAGATAATATACAGTGTGTCCCAGGATAGATGTAACAAGAGGTGTAATGGACCAAAAATTTTGGAATGGTATTTGGGGATTGAGTCCTGCTTGTTGTAAAACTAAAGTATACCAAAAATGACTTGATTTGGTGTTCTACAGGGTGTTTTAGAAGCAAAGTTGTAAAAATCACCACTCAAAGTACCTTTATTTTTCAAAATATGAAAAAATTCCACTAAGAAAAGTTATTTAGAATGCAATTTTATACCCCTATACCAAATTTCAGGAATATAAAATTATTTTTTTGAAACTTCCCATTTTTTCAATAAATTAGTATTTTATTTTGAACCATTCAATTAAAATTGCATAGAAATTATTTTTTGTGAATTAATATTTAAAGTTATGTAGAAGCTAAAAGTAGGCTATGAGAAAAGCAGCGGATACACTTCGCTTCAGAAGAAGACCACGACAAGATGGTCGAAACGTCAAGCACTCAACCAAGTCTACGCGGAAGAAGACCCGGAAACCAGCAGCCAGCGGATACACATTTATCATTTATTATTGACATATCTGTCAAACGTAGTCAATATTATCCTTAATTTCTGTTTCAAATTAACGAACCAAGCATAAAAAATTAAGTGAAAATGGTACTCACAGTGCGTGAAAAAATTTATATTGTGCAATGCTACGGAATTGGCGGTAAAAACTCGCTAAGAGAAGTGGTAAGCCAATTTAATTTGAAATTTCCAAACACTGCTTTGTCACGTACTCAGGCTATGAGAATAATTAAAAAGTCTCTGTCTACTGGTAGTGTTCTTAACATGAAAAGAAAAATAAAAGCATATGATGAAGACAATGTTGGGGCTATTATAGCTCATGCCTCTGTTATAGAAAATCCTAGGATGCCACTAAGAGAGAGATCAGCTCTTATTAATATTAGCAAGTCTGAACTCTAAAGAATTTACAAAGCAAAGAAAATTAGGGCATATAAAGCAAATTATAAACATACGCTTGAAGAGGAAGATGACGGCCGTAGGTTGGATTTTCGTTTGATCATTGGAGAAAAAATCATGGAAGAGAGATTTTTTCATCATTTCATAATTTTCTCAGATAATAATATAATATTTAATAATATTTATTCTAGTACCAGTACAAGCTAAGCAGTGATAGAGTGAAGACCTATTGATTAGCTGTGATAACTGGTTTAGTGTGAAAGGCTAAAAATGACCACGGATAGTGATGGATCTTATAGTGAGATGGAGATGGATGACCAGGGAGAGTGGAGGAAAGTTAAATATAAAAGAAAATCCAGGGAGAGGCTAGAAAGTATTTCAAAAAGAAACAGACAATTTACACCAGAAGAGATAAGGCAAGCTATTTTAGGACAAACTTCCAATATAAACAGTCAGCAAACAAAAACTACCCAGATAAACTCATCTACAAAAACACAAACAACAAAAAACAGTCAACATAAGAACTATTCCACAATCATGAATGAACTAACTCACAAAAAATATAAACACATGTTTTATTTAACAACAGATACAGGGTGTTCGAGAATATCATTTTGCGATCTTTGGGAAAAACTTTATCCAAAAACAGATGATGAAATCTTAAAAACAAAAACTGGGCTACTTCTCAAAACCAACCAAGACAAAGATGACATTGTAAGAACCCTTCAAAATCTGGTAAAAGTCAAGAGAATACAAAACTTCAAGGAAACTTCCACAAATAATAAACCTACCCCGTCTACACCCACAGTAAGCTACTCCGTCATAATCGGTTCAGTTGAACAGGAAATCGAGGATAAACTAATTAGTGAGCATCTGCAATACCTTAAACTTGAACATCGCTACTGTAAAAGAATTATATCTAAGGCAACACAAGCACCAACAACTCTTATTAGGATCATCAGTGGTTCTTTGCATACATTTGAAACACTACTTAAAGAAGGCTTATTCTACAAATATCGGCATTACCCAGTATACCCAAGCAAACCACCCAACCCAACCCCTAAACCTTGTAGCAAATGCTTATCCTTCTCACATCCCACAGAAGCATGTAATGCGCGGCCAAGCTGCCCAAAATGTTATGGTACACACCCTTTAAATAAATGTACCTCCACATTACCTCTGAAATGTACAGGTTGCGGCTCCGAAGAACATCAGGCATGGTCCTTCAAGTGTCCCAAAAGACCAACGGGACCAATTGCAGGCGTACCAAATATCCAAATAAAGTCTCTGAATAAAAAATCACAGAACATATCACCTGAGAGGAAAAAATCGAGAATACATGACCCTGTAACAATACACGATTTAATTATTAACACCTATATTAATGGGCTCAACAATCCCAAAAATGTAAATAGAGCTGAATTACTAGAAAAACTAAGAAGAAGATTTATAGACAACTTCAAAGTAGACACTACTGCGGTTTTTTCTGGAAGCCGGGTATATATTCTCATATTTGATCTTGATAATGAAGACGCTTTGTCCCCAACTGAACCTATCAATAACAGTATTAATATCCAGCATGTTCAATCGTCAAGTAGTTAATTTTTTATACTGTAACATCAATAGCTACCCACAGAGAAAACTTATAATAAACAATTTTATAGAAAAACATCAAATTGACTGTACCATGTTCGTTGAAGCTAAAACCAACAATAGCACTAACACTTCCTATAGAGACTGGTCAGTTGTACAGCACAATGGTAACCAAATTCATAATAAAACAAGGGGAGGCTCTCTGGTACAAGCTCACCCCCGTCTGAAAATTGGAAAAGCTAATCCTCCCTCTGTAAATCACTATTTGAATGAATGCATACATTATACTGTTCCATTTACAGACGACAAATTGCACATTTTTGTAGTATATATCCACCCGAATGCACGAATTGAGGAGAACATATTCACTAAGGCGAGTCTCTACAAATATTCCTTGATAATTGGAGATTTTAATATCAATAACAGAGGCAAAAAACGGCAACTGAATAACTTCTTACAGAATAGCGATTTTAAAAAATGGGATACTGCTCCAACATTTATTATGCCACACAATAACGACACCACTCCTGATATCATTTTACACACATCCAACATAACCAACAATATTTTAAACGTAGAAGAAACTCCAGATTCTCCGATCAGAACTCCGATCACCTAGCATTCAAAATAACAATTGATTTACAAAAAGACACCCAACACAAAGACGTCTTGAGGTACAACTTCCACAAAACTAACATAACGAAAGTAAACGAAAACATGTTAGCTTATCTACAAAGTGTAGAATCTAAAGAAATTGACAGGCAATGCATATCTGACTTCAATGCCGAATTAACATCACAAATTTTAGAAAATACACCCAAAAACAAGTATCAGTATTGCACATATGAATTACCACCGTTTATCATACGTCTGATTAAAAAGAAAAGGCAAATGTACCGGGAATACCGAGCTATGGAAGATCCTGCAATGAAATCTGATATCAATCGATTTAATAAAAATATTCAACAACTGATTCAGGAATTCAAAACCCATAAATGGATACAGGCTTGTGAAAACATAAACGAAAAGAAAGGTAAAACTTATTGGCAAGAAATCAAGAAATTATCCAAATATAAAAATAAATTTGCTAATAATAAAGTTATCGAGGAAAACGGATTAAAATATGAAACGGCTTCAGATAAGGCAAATATGTTTGCCCAACATTACAAGAAATGCTATAAGCAAAGCAGAGATAATAATTTTGACGAAGATCATCATGAACAGGTAATACAATGGTATGACACATTTTTCGAAGAAATATTACCAGATGAACAACATCACATAGAAGAAGAGGAATATTTTGAGATACTCCAACAAGGAAAAAGCACAAGCCCGGGATATGACTATATTACAAAAAGTATATTGAGAAAATTAGATGACAGAATTCATCTGTATATTATTAAGTTATATGAATTCTGTTTGAAAACACACTTCATACCCGTTGAATGGAAAACGGGGACAATAGTCACCATCCCCAAACCCAATTTAGACCACACTAAAATGACTAATTACAGGCCGATTACAATGCTACCAGTTATAGGAAAAAATTTTGAAAAGATTATTAAAAACAGACTGCAGCAAACTATAGGAAACAAAATTCCGGGATATCAATTTGGCTTCAAAACTGGGCATTCAACGCTTCACCCACTAACAATACTTTGTAATAATATAGAAACCAGCAAACTCAATGGGAAGTATTCTGCCGCTGTATTTCTCGACATTAGTAAAGCTTTCGATAGCGTGTGGCACAAAGGTCTACTATTTAAACTTAATAAGCTGGGATGTCCCAAATATATCCTCTTTCTCCTCAATAACATGCTAAGAGATAGAAAAATTAAAGTTAAAATCCTAAATGCCAATTCATACGAATTCACTCCAGAACAGGGACTTCCACAAGGGTCTCCACTGTCTCCTCTGCTATATAATCTATATTGTGCCGACATATATAATTATCAATATGAAGATCCAGAGTTTTTCTCTCACATGGGATACATCCTGCAATTTGCCGATGACACGGCCCTAATTTCACATGACATCACCATAAACAAGGCAATTCAAAACCTACAAAGCTTATGTAACTCAACATGCACCTGGTTTAATACTTGGAGACTTAAACCAAATCCTCTAAAGTCGCACTTTGTCATATTCAACCATCTAATATCACCAGATTCTCCAACTATCGACATGTATCAACACACCATTACTCCTGAATCTTCTACAAACTATCTTGGCATCCTCATTGATAATAAAATTAATTTCAATGCACATGCAGAACTCAAAAAGAAGAACATGATTTCAAGAGCCAAACACTTTCAAAGTTTGACATACAGGAGGAATGGTATAAACATATCTACTGCAAGCAAAATATACAAACTAATATGCCGTCCTATGATTGAATACGGTCATACTTTGTTTTTAAATTGCAAAAACCAAGCTTTAAAAAAACTAAAAGTAGCAGAAACATCGGCAATCAGGAAAATAACAAAGATACGACATCCCAACAATCCCCTCCACAACCCACCCAACCCCCTCCTTTACCAACTGACCAACATAGTACCAATTGAAGAACGTCTCATCCAACTGTCTACAAGGTTTGCCCAAAACCCTCAGAACATGGAAATCATAGTAAAATACTGCATCAGAAGAACTCCAGGAATTAGAACCAGGCACAAGCATCCCGAACACACCATTCTTGAAAAGATTGAAAATTTATAATATATTTTATTATATATATGTGTATATATTATTATTATTTATTTTTTTTTTATCTACTTAAATTGAAGATTGTAATATAATGCATCACTTTTTTTTTTTTTTTTTTAATGGATAATGGATAGAATAGAATAAAAAAAGGAAAAAAATTATATTAATATTGTAACAATAGGCAGAAGGACTTCGGTCAATAGCCTGTTGAATCAATTTTGGTTCAATAAATTCATTTATTATTATTATTATTATTCTAGTACTTATAATACACAAATACAGGAAAGTATTTATTTATTAATTATTTAACTAGACAAAACCGAGAACAGTTTACTATTCAATTTATGAAAAAAACAGTAGGGCAAAGAAATTATGCATACCTAGCTCCAAAAATTTATTCTATCTTACCAGATAACTTGAAAAATACTAAATCTTTATCTATTTTTAAAAAGCAATGTAAAAAACATATAATGGAATTACCGAGATTAGAGATTCATCAACGAATTGATCTTAAGAATAATTAAATAATGTAGGTTGATTTATTTTCTGTAATCATATTTTGTCATACCTGTTAGACCTGTGTAACAAATCAATCTCAATTTTTTTTTCTATTTTCTTCATGTGTATTTGTATTGGGTTTACATGTGTATGTGTGGGCATCTACGTACGCGTGTATATATACATATACGAATATTATCAATTATTCATTATATATATACTAAGTTTTATATTATCATATATTATTTTTGTTCATGTTGTACGTAGGCATTATTTAATATTATTTTTATTGCTATTTTAGGATAAGTTTTTAACATGTAATATTTATTTATACAATGCTCAATCTTGTGCTCTTGCATATGATACCATTTTCCCACGCTCAAATATCTTCCGAGATATTTTGTGGTGTATTATGTTTATTTATGTATATCATACAGGCAATTTTTTTTTCTTGTACTCGAAATATTTTTCTATAAATAAACATTATTATTATTATTATTATTATTATTATTATTACAGCAAAATAATGAATATGCTCCTCCCATCGTATATGGCTGTCTATGTGAATGCCAAGATATTTTATCACACCAGTGGATTTTATTTCAACTTCATTATTAGTACTCATTATTTTGATAGACTTGTAATTAGGTAGGTTATTCTTATAAGATGTCAGAGGTAAGAAAAACGTTTTATTATAATTGATACTTAGCTTCTTATTGTCAAAATGATTTTTTATTTCTTTTATATCTTGCTCTACTATGTTTTTTAATGAATTCCACGAATCACTTTCATAAAAAATTGCGCTGTCATCTGCAAAAGATATTAATTTCTCTTCAAAATTTGAGGTAAGTATACTATTTATGTAAATTATAAAAAATATCGGATCAAGTACAGTACCTTGTGGTACACCATATTGCATTGTTCCCGGTTCACTCAATGTATTATTAACTTTTACATACACTTTTCTATTTTTGAAATAACTCTTGAATAAGTCGGCTGTTATCCCTCTGAAACCTATCCTCTCTAATTGTGACAAAAGTTGCCTATGACATACTACTGTGTCAAATGCTTTCTCTAGATCGAGGAACACACATAAAGCTGTTTTTTTTAATCTACTGCATTATACATTAGAGCAGTAAGTTCAGCTATTGCATCACTTGTAGACTTACCCTCTTGAAAACAGGGTTGGAAAAAAAACAGTTTTTTTTTTCATTTTAAACAAAAAATAGTTTTTTTTTGTTTTGAACAGTTTTTTTTGTTTAAATCAGGTTTTTTTTAAGTTTTAAATGGTATGTTTAAAACATGTTTAAAACAAGGTTAAAACGTTTAAAACTATATTCAACTAAAATTAAATGGTGCCAGGCACACTATGTCTGCTGCTACTAGCTGATGTCAGATGGCGCTCTTAAACGGATTTTACAGCACTCTGCAAATAAAATGCTCAGTTTAGTGCACGTGACCACTATATCGGAATTATTTATCGGAATGGACCATCATCGCCACTTTTCCTGCTTTTCCACAAACTCCAAAATAATACATTTATTTAAAACTTCGCACTGTGTTTTAAACAGTTGTTTAAAACCTAGCATTTTGTATTAAATATGTTTTAAACATTTGTTTAAACACAGTGCGATGTTTTAAACATGTTTTAAACACTTTGTTTAAAACATTTTGTTTTAAATATGCCAACCCTGCTTGAAAATCATATTGTTTTTGTGATATTAAGTTATATTTATTTAAGTATTTTACTACACGAAATTTTATTATTTTCTCTAGAATTTTTCCAATACTTGATAACAAAGAAATAGGTCGATAATTTTCCACTTTATTAAAAACCGCTGCCCAACACTACTTCCACATCCAGATTCTCTATCCAAGTCACTCACAACGAAAAAACTGTGTATGTGGAAATAATTGTTTATGGAACTTTAATAATATAATATTTGAAATCCTCTACCCCAAAAACCCATAAAACGATACCCCACATCGGTAGTGGGGTGGGGGTGGAGATAGAGGGTGGTAGTGGGTAGTGGGGGTGGATGAATTAAAAAAATATTTTGAGGTTTCTGGTTCTTGTACATACACAAAATCACATTTTTTTTTCATCCCCTTTAATAAGGGGGTGGGGGTGGTAATGGGGGTGGCTAATGCCAAACATTTTTTTGAGACCTTAGCTTCTCTTGTATATACTAAATAACAATTTTATGGACTCCTACCTGCTTGATTTACCCATTTACCCCAAATTTACCTCAATTTACCTCCCAACCCTTCGTCGGAACAACATGGAAAAATAATCTAGTTCCAGATCTCGTTAAAGTACATACGTGTACCAAATTTCAGGTCAATATCTTAAACGGTTCCAGAGTAAACGAGCGCACAAAAAAAAGTTATAGACAGACAGAAATTTTTTTTTTCGCTCAAACATAAAATCTCGACGTTTTCTGACATTTTAAGCCTATTTGAAGAAAAAAAATTTTTTTTAATTTTTTTGTCGTTACTATACTTCCACTGGATGTGGAAGTAAAATGAATCCACATTCACAACCAATGGTGTTGTTTCATCTCAGAGTTGTCGGTTTTGGGCTTCTGAAAATCCAAATTTTAGAATTCATTGTAGAAGACAATATTATAAAAAAGTGAATGTGTGATGTGCCGTTTCTTATCACGTGGAGTTATTGGACCTTATTTCATTGAGGGAAGGTTAAACCAGCACACTTATTTACAGCTTCTTGGAAGATTTTCTGAAGAACATTTAAATATTTTAAGAGATATGCCTTTAATTCATTTTCAACATGATGGTTGCCCTGGCCACTCCACAGAAATGGTTAATCGGTGGTTGAATTTAAATTTTGGAGAAAATTGGATTGCCAGGAATGGACCGATCAAGTGGCCAGCGAGATTCCCAGACCTATCAATATTGGATTTCTTTTTATGGGTCGCCTCAAGCAGTTGGTTTATGCTGAACCACTTCCTAACGATGTAGCAGTATTGAAGCAGAGAATTACAAATGCCGTAAACTCCATACCGTTAGATCATCATATTCGAAACAGTTTTAAGGACTTCAGGCGAAGGATCGAAATGCGCGTGGATGTGGGTGGTAGCTACGTCGAATAATAAAAAAATTGTGAACATTGTTTTGTATTGGTCAATAATTAATTTGTTAATGTTTTGACATTTATTACTTGTTATCATTTTTAAACCTCATTAATCTTCTGTTAGTAATTGTTTCTTGTTTTACAATTAATTCTATTAACATTATACCTTCTTACATCTCGTATTGAAACGCCCTGTATCTAGGTCGTGTATTTGCAAATTAATTTCCTAAATTTTAAATAGAATTTACTTATTTCCAAATTTTAAAACAATTCTAATCAACATTAAATACTTCAAAATAACCATTAAAAATATTTCATACATAATTTCCTTAAATACAGAAATATTATTTTATTATAATACTTTTAAAGTATTTTACTAGGGTTGAAAACGACGTTGAAAGTCGAGTTTCGTAGGCAACGTATCGCTTAAGAAATGTGTTATGTAAACAAACAAGTCAGAAACGCAAACGATTACAGGCCATATTTCTAATGCAGTTAAGCCCGATATTTTCTTGTAAAATAGCCTAAATTACAACCCGTTCAAAATTCACTCCTTTTTTAACTATTCCAGTCACTCTCGCGTATAACGTAATTTTGTTTCTTTATTACATCGCGTATAAATACCATGAAACACAGCACAAAATTATCATTATTTGATCAACCTTCTTGGTGCACCCATCTCCGTGTTCACCTGTGTTTTTCATCTGCGTCCTTTATGGTAACGTTCATTGAAATACAGGTTGAATATTTGGCTGTGTGTGCCCAGAAATTATTTAACACTCTTTGGTATTTATTGTGCTTTTGTATGCGACCTTACGGTTTCGTTCATAGAAGCACAGTTTAAACATCGTAGTTGTGTAAACGCCGAGGGTCAGTTGAATTACTCCGGAGGATATTTAGTCGCTGTCTGTCTGCAACCATCTGGAGAAGGCTTTGTTCACAGGCTAAGCGATTGGATATTCGCCGTTGTAGTCTAACAGTCCGCCGGGGCTTGTCCTTTATAAAAGAGTAAAAAAATGGACAACCTACTCGAGTCGAGGTCCGGGCCGGTGAGGGTCACACTTCAGGACGTCGCCGTGTGTCAAAGCCTAAGTATTAAAATTACCTAATTATTAATTCTCCGTTGTCATTTGTTTTTGGCTTAACTGTTAAATACTAATTAAATTACACATTCAGATTATTTTTCTAAATTCACTCAATAAAATGACAACGTTAAATGAAGTTCAACTCTTTAAAATTGCGACTCTGTATCTTCGTCAACTCTGTTTACATCGACTTTATGCTAAACTGTGGTACTTTGATTATAGCTTAGTGATTTAAATTCATTTTCAATATTCAAATTAATTATAACTCACGATTGGGATTTTCAACTATTTTAGTAATTTAATTGATGGAAGGTTTTCTTTGGGTCTTTTTAAATGTTAATTCAACGATTGTTGTTTAATATGATTACTCCGATCAGCTACGTAAATAATATTTAGTACAGCCGCGAATGGGTTATTGCAGATTTTGCAGTTAATTATTCTTCAGCATTTGCAGTTAAGGATTCTTGATTGTTATCTCTGTAATTTATACCTCATCAATTTTATCATTTACATATGATAAGATTTGAACACAGCTCTTTGTTATCAGCTTAATTTCGAAGATTTTCGAAAGGTAAACACAAGATTTTGTTGGTTGTCACTTCATCTATAGCACCGATACTACGAATATACAAATAACAACGATACAACGAAATGGGATCAATTGATCTCGGCCAAGTGCAATTGTAACTAGCCACAACAACAATATACTACACTTCGAAACATCGAAACCAAATCTGCGACAATTGTCGTGGCAATTTAATAAGATTTTGTTGATTGCCTTTTATCATCATATTCATATCATGACTGGGAAATTTCCCGAAGCTGTGTCAAATTTTTACGTATGTCGACGTCAATTATAAAACTTTCAGGATAATGACAATTGTCATTGTAAACAATTTATTTTATTGTTTACGTAGCTGACCTGATTATTCTACGAATTAATGTGACAATTGTCCCAACGAATACTTTCCTTCTTTTCATGTGAAATGTGGCAATCGCCCCAACAATTTATATCATCTATACAAAGAAATATGACAATTGTCTAAAATAAACGTATTAAAACGTTTTCTGTGTTTTCTTTCAATATTTGGCTTTTTCAGGAATAAGTGAGATTAAATAAAAATATAATTCTTTAGACAAAGTAAATCAATTACAAATGCAATTTGTAAAATCAGTATTAAATAAAGTACAGTCAAATAAAAAGGTACCAAAGTAAAATCAACTAATAAATGAATGTTTCCAAAATTAAGATAAATAAATTAATCAGTCAATAAAAACAGGTAATATCAAACTTTATAAATAATCTGTGGTTTAACAAAACTACTATCACAACGTAAATTTGGGACCTACTTTAAAAATCTAGACGATCACCTAAACTGCCAAATTTGTATATTTTTCTGTCTCAACGGAAAAGAGAGATAAATATACGACCAGGGTTGGTGCCGTTTCAGTATATTCAATTTTTTATTTACCTATTGCCTACTTTTTGAGATGATTAACATTTGCTCCTACACAACTTTACATATGAATTCAACTCTTCGCAAAAATTGGGAAGTTTCAAAAAAATAATTTTATATTCCTGAAATTTGGTATGGAGGTATAGAATTGCATTCTAAATATTTTTTCTTAGTGGAATTTTTTCATATTTTGAAAAATAAAGGTACTTTATTAGTGGTGATTTTTACAACTTTGCTTATAAAACACCCTGTAGAACACTAAATCAAGTCATTTTTGGTATACTTTAGTTCTACAACAAGCAGGACTCAATCCCCAAATACCATTCCAAAATTCCAAAATTTTTGGTCCATTACACCTCTTGTTACGTCTATCCTGGGACACACTGTATATCAACTGCGTCCTCGTGAGAATTTGACGATGCCAAAACGATTCGAAATAAATTTAGTTGAACTAAAAGTTATGATGAAGCTATTAGCAGTTGTGATCACAAGCAGTGGGAGGAAGCAGTTCATGAAGAATTCTAGGCTTTAGAGAAGAATAATGTATGGATAACAACAGAACTTCCACAAAATAAAAATGGGTTTTCAAAATCAAACGCGATCAAAAAAGGTGAAATTACACGTTATAAAGCCAGGTTGTGTGCCCGTAGTTTTAATCAAGAACTAGGCATTGATTATAACGAAACTTATGCTTCGACAACCAGATATGATTCCGTTAGAGTCGTTTTAGCAATTGCTGTTAAATATAAATTGAAAATGAAGCAGTTTGATGTTAAAACTGCATATTTATATGGTGATATTCAAGAGGATATTTATATGACACCTCCAAAAGGTGCCAATATAGCTTCAAATATGGTATGTAAATTAACAAAATCATTATATGGTCTCAAGCAATCAGCAAGAAACTGGAATTTGACATTTGGGCAGTTCTACAAAGCATGGTTGATTTCACATTGACAATGTTAAAAAATAGAATGTCAGAAATCTATGGATGGCATACATTTTTGAAATGGTTAAAGTGTCTACTTTTCGGGTATGTCTTGTGGCACCAGCTTTTTTCCTGTGACTAAAAAGTTACAGCTGTTTTTCCTTAGTGAAACGTATAACAAAACACACGACCGTCACATTTATATTTGTGCTGTGTATTAATATAAATATGCTAAATGGATTATGAAAAAGTTGATTCTTTGAAGTAAAAAATATGTCCTACAAGATATTAGAGAAAATATTGGCCGTAATAATACCCATGAATAAAATAAAAAGTGATATAACTGGAAGTATCTGTTTATTTCATATTTGAACCTAATACTCAGTTAACTGTATTGACTCAAATTACCTTTTTGTGTCTAAATTTTGTTACCGATAACCAGTTTTGTTCCTCATTTAAAGGACAATGGTCCTAACGAGATAAATAATATTTATGTCACCATTGTGAATGATGTTACAAGTGACGGACGTGAGTGGCATGAGATATTGTGAGATTCATAAAACGGTCGTGTAATTGCTGACTGAGGTTGTGCCAAATTTTTGAAAATAAAAATAATATTTGAGGGTCAGATCATATGTATATTGGCTAGTAGGAACCAAATATGAAAAAATATATAAATTGTCCCATTTAAGAAATTTGATTTTCATGTCATTTGCCTCGAAACCGGAAGTCAGAAGTTGGTTTTTTACATCTATAATTGGAAATTTCATCCCATATCACTACACCGAATTTGAAAAAAAATCCATTCAACCATGCAAAAGTTACAAGAGGGAAGAAGAGTAATGCCAATGAAATTTCTCATGACTGTCACTAGAGTCTCAAGACCATCACACTCAAATTTGTGCCCTGTGACGGTCATGAGTGTGACGGTCGTGAGGGCCGCTAGACAAAAATGACTAAGAATTATATTCACCCTAAGCAATTATTAAAGTAAGGTTAGGAGAAGACAATGTACTGGATATCTCAAAATAAAAACGTATTCGGATATTAATAAGTTGATAAATGCTAAAATACACAACGTGACGGTCATGAATGAGAGCACAGGGCCATATATTAGACTTACCATATAAATTACTGGAAATTTAAAATGTTTTAGGAAACAGCACTTGGTTATTGTATCTCACATGATTTCACAACAAAAACTAAATTTCGATGTGTTTCTGAGTCGCTGGTAGTCCTAGCATTCAACTTATTAACTAATAATGAGCGCTGTGACGGTCGTGAGTATTAACCAAGTTACGCGACTTTAATAGTTTATATATTAAATCCTAGACTTTAAAACATTAAAGTTGTATCTCGCCAATAAATTTTGGATATTTTGTAATAATTATAGCAGAGATGGACACTAACCATTTCTCTGGTAACAAAATTTTAGTCAAAACAAATGTGAATCTCTATGGAGTTATGCGTGGCGGTCTTGAGTTTTAGGAGTAAAAACAGCCAATATTTTATTTTTGTCGTAATTTAGCTCAAGTTTTTTATTATAACAAGGTGCGGTAAGACTCATTTAAGCGAATATTGAATACGGGTTGTAGCTTGGACCAATTTTTGATCAGTAAGTTACAAATATCATGAATCGACCATGCTTTGTAGAACTGCCCATTTGATAGATTTATCAAAAGTTTTGGTTTTATTCAAAATAAAAGTGACAGTTGTATTTACAAATGTCAATATAAAGGAACATTTACATTGCTTGTTATCTATGTGGATGATGGATTGATTTTGTCAGACTCGGAAGAAATTCTGGAGAAGATTTTATGTGATCTTAAAGTTGTTTTTGAAATACCTGTATGTGAGCTTGTATATTTTGTCGGACTAGAAATAGTTCGAGAGGATAATGGATCAATTTTTATTCATCAATCGAATTACATTAAGCAAGTGAGTGTACCAGCTGATCCTCATACAAATTTAACTTTAAGGTACTTGTATACTAAAATGAACTTTTACAGTTTTAAATGTAACTTGGTATACTAATAAATAAAGTGATTTTACACTTGAATTTTCAATAAAAATAAAATCGTCCGTTTAGTTTCGGAGTAATTGATTCGGAAAGTTTGACTTTTATAGGCAAAGATGCCTTATTTGACGTAGTTGAGATCGGCTCAAGTTAATTTTCGCTCTTATTACCACAATTTTTGAGAAATATGTTTCAAAAACTAACAACATTAAATAGTTTCTTATTAACACTCTGTTAAAACCCTGAAAAAATCGTCCGTCTAGTATAAAAGTTATTAGAACTTTAATCAATTTTAAGCCCGACATTTGTGTAAATAAAACAGCTGTTGAAATCCATTGGCAACGTTGCATATTTCGAAGATTGCGGGAATATTTAAATTCTTAAGAGTATAAAATTAATAAATAAATTATAAAATATGGATAATCGATAAAAATAAGTTTTACAACACTTTATTGAATAAAGAAACATATTATTTATTAATAAATTAGAAAATTTTAAAACATTTTAAATAAAATTTTCTTCTTATGGTCCCTTGAGGTAAAGCTTTTACCCCAAAAGTTCTGTGACTGGACCACAAGACATCTACCCCCCCCATTTTCGAGGGCGGGGAACACGATGGTGACAATGTTTTCCGACCTACCATTCACCTACTACCTCTAAACATCAAAAACCACCCCCTTTTCCGATTTTCCCTTTCTAGGCTTGCGAGGGCTTGTCGGATCAGTTTATTTTTAAGTAAATTCGAGTAAAATAAGTAAATATTGTCCGCAGGTGACCTAACCCACCCCCAGGGGGTTAAACTACCCCCAATAACGAAATGCCACGAAAACAACGAAAATCAGCTTAAAGACAGTATACCTCCGTTTTCGAGGAAGGGAACACGATGATGACAATATTTCCCGACATATCCTTACCCACAATCCCTAAACCTGAAAAGCCACCCCTATTTTGCGATTTTCCGGTGCTAGACTTGTGACGGCTTGTCGAATAGGATTTTTTCTCATCAATTCGAATAAAATAAGTCAATAAGTCATTTTTATTTTAATTATATTTTCACATAGTGGAGTGCAAAATTACCAAAATTTTTTACGGTGTGAGAAACTTGGATAGAAAATATGGATGTGGAAGTAATGATTCCTTGGACGGCGGTTTTTAATACCTAAAATATAAGAGCTTATTTTCGTTGTTTTCGTGGCATTTCGTTATTGGAGGTAAGGGTAGTTTCAATCTACGGGAGTGGGTTAGGTCACCTGTGGTCAATCTTTAATATTTTATTCGAATTGATTAAAAATAACTTTCCACGTGCCGCCATTGTAGTAATATCATTGTGTTGTATTTTCTTATTTGTTTTTGGAGTTACAGAATTTTGTTTATATTCATTTACTTCATGCACTTTTCCTGTACGTACAACCGAAACGAATGAGCAATTTTTGCAAAATACATTCCAAATTGAAAGCAAACCACAATGTTTTTCACTTTTTATGTCTTCCAAAGAAAGAATTGATGAGCACTTTAAACACTTTAGATTTTTACCAAGCTCCTTTACGTTAATCATTCGATTTCCTTCACAAACATGATCTTGGCATTCCGATGAAAGGTTAGAGCCGGGTTTATTATTTCTGATACCGTTGTTAAGTTTTAAATATTTTTTTAGGACACTTGCCTTTATATTTTAGCTGTTCTGACATTTTTAAATAAGTTGTATTATATTTAATTATTTCGCAGTGACAAGCAGATTAGTATATGACAGTTATGACAATCGTATTTAATACAGCATTGCCAAATCCTTTTACTCTATCTCTCTCGCGCTTTAGTTTATTAAATCCACCGCTAGATTCGCTCTTATCAGTATACAAGTACCTTAAATAATGACAGCGCAATTGTCACTGGAAATGTGCCATATAGAGAGGCTGTTGGTTGTTTAATGTTTGCTGCGATTGTGAGCAGGCCAGATATAATGTTTGCAGTAAGTGTTGCGAGTCGTTATCTTGCTGAACATTCTCTTTTACATTGGAATGATGTAAAACGTATTATGAAATATTTGAAAAATACTCTTGATTACGAAATTCGTTACTCAGCTTCCGATAATAATTTGCCGTTATTACTTGGATATTCGGATGCTGATTTTGCAAATGATGTTCAGACACGTCGTTCAACTAGTGGTTCTATATCTTTGTCATCTTGTGTAGGTTCTCCTTAACTGAACAAATAATTCTCTTCCATAAGCACAATCAGCAAAAGAAAACTACCGAAGTAGTAATATGAGCAAGTTTTGTTACAGAAATAGATCATATTTGTCAAGCATAAGGCAATGCCAAAGAATTATAGTTGTTGAATTAAAATTTGTACTCCTGGTGCTTTTAGTCATTAAATTATAACTGAAAGTAATGCCTAACCTGTCTATCCGATGTCGCCTTTTCTGTGGTTGTGCAACACAACAACTAAACCAAGTAACCCATATATCATTTACAGCAGCCATCTGCAATATACAACAAATATTTGTTATAAGGATAAATCTTATATAAACTAACATCAAAATAATTTAGAACTCACTTTTGACCAAATTCTATTACATCTTTCTCGTTAAAAGATTATGGACACTTCTCACTGTTTAATTCATAGAAACATTATTTTTGAATTCCTTAATAACATATAGTAATAATAACATCAGCCTAACATTCAGTAAATAAAATAAACTCACAATTAATACAACAGTAAAAATAAATCTCACAACTGACAAGAACCCAAAATTCAGTGACAGCATATTCTTCTTCTTCCTCTTTGGAAAGTCTAAGTGTTCCCTAGGTTTGTATACAGAAGGTTTATTAACACAGATAAGTTTATACTAACCCCCATTTGACGGCTACCATGTGTTTGAAATGTTATACTTTTAAATTGAAAAATTAAAATTGTAAACGTTATTGCACAAATTAAATATATATATAAGGTATATATGTACCCTGTTGCTTCAGGGTAATGTCTCGGACTGGATTCTTACGCGTGTAAAGAAACATTCTTGCAGTTTGAAAAAGTACCTATACTGCCTATCTATATAATATTAATCCGGTGAATCTACTTCAAAAATAACGATTTCTCGGAAAGTTTTGGAACTAGCCAAAAATTAGTCTATCCCCTATAGAATTTCCTCAGGAATCCGAAAAAAATAGTGTCGACCATTCAAAGTAGCGACTCTAATTATTGTTACCTATTTAACTTTTTGTAAACAAACTGAATTTTGCAACTTAGTTTTTTGCTTATATCTTCGCTTCTAAAGGTCGTAGAAAAACGTTCGACTCGTCATGAGCTCACCTATAAGTTAGGTATACGCAAAGAAGGAATATCTTTGATTGTTAATAACATTTTATGGCAAAAAAACTTAAAAAATTGAATTTTTCGATCCTCGAACTTTGAAATACCTAGTGTAGAAACAAATATAAAATCTGCATGTTAACGATATTATGAGAAATAGTACATATTTTTACCATTAATAAAATGCACTTTGTCCCGTTGCAAAATATTAATTATTTTTTTTTGTAATTAATTTAAAAAAAAATTTCAAACTTATATTAAAAGATCAAATCAATATTTTACAGTTCTGTTTCGGTAAATACATAGTATTTGACGTACCTACATTTACATAATCAAAAAGAATATTGCAAAAAAATTTTAATTTGCGCCTTTTTTAAAGGGTATAGCCGGATAAGCATAGTGAAAAATGCCCCTGAACCAAATTGGATTTTTGCATACATGGCCTGTTAGCTCTCTATTAATAAACAATTTCTGCCGAGTTTTAAATCCGTACCCCTACGGTTGGGCCAGTTATAGAGGGAGACGTGATTTTCAGTTTCTATTTAATTTCGCTTTTCCTGTTGCATTGAAAATTCTGAAAAAAATCAGGATCCATACAGTTTTAAGGGTGCATGTCAGGATTTTTTTCAGATTTTTTGGCTTAAAGTTCGGCTTGCTAAAAATTTTTGAAATTTTGAAAAAAATTTTTTTTTAGGATTTTATCAAGTGACTACCTTTATTTTTTTACAGTAATAACTAATTCATATGCTTGTTGGTTTGTAATTTTTTCAGATTTTTTAAAGTGGTGGGCCATGGTGTAAAAAATTAAATTTCGATTTTGAGATGTTTGGGCTCTTAATCTTTATTCTTGAATATATTGTAATTTGTATCGAGCGTGAGATAAATAATAAATTATTGCAGCTATGTGTGAACATCACCCGACTGGGCGTCTACCATTGCACACTCGCAGTAGTATCGCCTAACTCCTCGGAAACCAACGGAATTTGGCTCATAATCAATAAAACACTTATAAGTTCTGCTATTAACATGTTGCGACCTCACTTCTACTTTAATTATATTATTATTATCTTTAACTAAAACCATAATAACTGATACGATCCAGTTAATAAAATTTTCAAGTCGTTCTGTGTCATTTCTGGGAAATCAAGGAGGTATGAAGATTTCAACTGTTGAAATAGAACCTTTTGCCTAGTCCAATGTTTCATCTCGATCTTTAAAGTTAAAGTATTCTTCACAGTTTGTTGCGATGTCATTTGGAAAATAATGTTTTCGGAAAGACTAACATCTGAAAGGCGTTTTGTTTTCCAAATCTATTAATTAAAAAACAAGCTATCCGAAAGTATGCACGGATTTTAAGAAGCAATTTGTTATCCAACTGCTGATGAAGTAATCGGTATACTTCTGTCCGATTACACCGTGAATTGCTTCAGCGACCCAGCGAACTTTTGTTAGCATGAGTTATTGGATTCGGCTGTGGTCAGCTGACTACGTTTGCCTTTAAGAGCAGCCATAAGTACTTTATATTTTCATCCGCATCATTCTGCGTTGGGTGAAAAGGTCCGAGCATTTCGACAATGACTTGCACCACGCGATTTGCACCACAAACGGCTATATTGTCGAAATGCTCGGACCTTTTCACGCAACGCAGAATAATGCGGATATCATGAAAATTGTCTTGCAAGATCCGAAAGAGTTGCAAAATCTTCTGAAGGAAGGTGATATTTGTATCGTCGATCGAGGCATTCGCGATGTAAAGGACCATTTGGAACAACGAGGTTATAAAGTACTTATGCCTGCTCTTAAAGGCAAACGTAGTCAGCTGACCACTGCTGAATCCAATGACTCACGCCGAGTAACAAAGGTTCGCTGGATCGCTGAGGCAACTCACGGTGTAATTGGACAGAAGTACCGACTACTTCATCAGCAGTGGGATAACAAATTGGTTCCTAGAGTCCGTGCATACTTTCGGATAGCTTGTTTTTTAATTAATAGATTTGGAAAACAAAACGCCTTTCAGATGTTAGTCTTTCCGAAAAGATTATTTTCCAAATGACATCGCAGCAAACTGTGAAGAATACTTTAACTTTAGAGATCGAGATGAAACATTGGACTAGGCAAAAGGTTCCATTTCAACAGTTGAAATCCTCATACCTCCTTGATTTCCCAGAAATGACACAGAACGACTTGAAAATTTTATTCACTGGATCGTATCAGTTATTATGGTTTATGTTAAAGGCAATAATAATATAATTAAAGTAGAAGTGAGGTCGCAACATGTTAGTAGCAGAACTTATAAGTGTTTTATTGATCGTTGGTTTCCGAGGAGTTAGGCGATACTACTGCGAGTGTGCAAATGGTAGACGCCCAGTCGGGTGCTGTTCACACATAGCTGCAATAATTTATTATTTATCTCACGCTCGATATATTTCCAAAATTATAAAACCTGCAGAAATGCTAAGTAAACTTTTTGATGTTACAAATTACAATATATTCAAGAATAAAGATTAAGAGCCCAAACATCTCAAAATCGAAATTTAATTTTTTACACCATGGCCCACCACACCACACCACAAATCTGAAAAAATTACAAACCAACAAGCATATGAAGTAGTTATTACTGTAAAAAAATAAAGGTAGTCACTTAATAAAATCCTAAAAAAAAATTTTTTTCAAAATTTCAAAAATTTTTAGCAGGCCGAATTTTAAGCCAAAAAAATCTGAAAAAAAATCCTGACATGCACCCTTAAGATTGTATGGATCCTGATTTTTTTCAGAATTTTCAATGCAACAGGAAAAGCGAAATTAAATAGAAACTGAAAATCACGTCTCCATCTATAAACTGGCCCAACCGTAGGGGTACGGATTTAAAGCTCGGCAGAAATTGTTTATTAATAGAGAGCTAACAAGCCATGTATGCAAAGTCCAATTTGGCTCAGGGGCATTTTTCACTATGCTTATCCGGCTATACCCTTTAATTGAATATTTCTCAGAGTGAGTTTTCACTTACAAAAAGTACCATGTCTCTATATATATATATATATATATATATATATAAAATGGTTAAAGTTGTGTAGGAGCAAATGTTAAGCATCTCAAATAGTAGGCTATTAGTAAATAAAAAATTGAATATACGAGATGTAAGAAGGTATAATGTTAATCGAACTAATTGTAAAACAAGAAACAACTACTAACACAAGATTAATGAGGTTTAAAAATTATAACAAGTAATAAATGTCAAAAACATAACAGATTCACAAACAAATTAATTATTGACCAATTCAAAACAATGTTTACAATTTTTTTATTATTCGACGTAGCTACAACCCACATCCACACACATTTCGATCCTTCGCCTGAAGTCCTTAAAACTGTTTCGAATATGATCTAACGGTATGGAGTTTACGGCATTTGTAATTCTCTGCTTCAATACTGCTACATCGTTAGGAAATGGTTCAGCGTAAACCAACTGCTTGAGACGACCCCATATGTAGTACACAGGGGTAGGGGGTGAAAGGGGAAAACTTTGAAATCCCTACGCCCGCAATAATAGATAAAATGAATAATAAAATAAAAATACCTCCCTCAATAGGGGTTGGTAGTTTCGCTGCCACCACCCTGTATTAACAGGGAAAATTTTGAAAGGTAACGGTCTTCGAAGCGGGGTGTCGTGTATGGTTAATTGGAGTGGGAGAAAACTTTCTCTGAGAATAAAACTAAGTTCTGTTAATTTAAATTGACTTTAATGAAATGAATAATAAACACAAAATACAAAAGAAATTTAGAGAAACACATCAATAGTTAACAAAACCTTACTAGACCGAAAATATTGAAATGAGGGAAAATTTACAACCCAAAACATTTAATTCATAAAAATAAACTGCAGAGAGCATTTAACCCTCCTGCCGTGAGCATTTCAATGATTGCTGTACGGGGACATTTAATAATACCTGTGAAACACTAATATATTTGAAATCTTTACTCACCCCTGGCTGCAACACTCACTTTATATTTTGTCCGAGTTTCGCGGACGCGTCATAATCTTTTAATACCTAATTTATTTTCAAAATTTCCAAGTGAAGGTTAATATTGTGACAATTAAAATTCACACCCGTGGCACCGGGCCCTTAGATTGCGAAAACGCCAATCTCCATTATTAATAAGAATGAAAACAAAATTCACTTGGCTAAACAAAAGATTATAACATATTTTAAACTTATTGAAGTTATTCGGGCTTGTCCATCCGCTCACGCTCGAAGCCACGGGACAAGTCGTCCCTTCCCTCTCCTGCAGGGTTTCAGCTGTGTGTCTTTTGCTGTGATAGCATATTTTCCAACTGGCAAACGTATGACATATACATACAGGGTGTTACAATGCTCTCCCCAAAGAAAAGAGTGTTTACTTCTACAAGTAACAATCTTTTATAGTCCCTGTAACATTGATCACCTTTTCAATTTAACAAGTGTATTAACAGACATATCTTTTAAAAGTTAACAATATTTTGCAAAGATTACAATTATATTCAGTCATCTCTTTCCTTCCCAACCTTACTATATTAAAACTTATCCTACATCCGTAGTAATAGGTATATCCTTGGTACATCTGGTATACACCTTGCATTAACACACCAGGTATACACAACCCGAAAATATATGTAAAAAGATAATGAAATTTCAGCCAAACAACAGGTAAATCAATAATAAAAATGTTAGTCTCTCAAAACAATAAAGTCTTTTATTTCTTCATTCGTGCACTTATTCTTTTCGATAAAAAGACCATAACCGCACTCGACTTATTCGAATGGTTTAGACGCGAATTCGCGCTACGCCCGCGTTTGCATCGTGGTTTTCTCCTTCTCCGTCCAATGTACATCAGGATAGAGTCCTGCTGGGTTAGTAGGTATAAGTGGGGGTTGTTCCTCATTTACAAGTACGTTACCGGGTTGCTCGGGTACATGGGGTTGCTTAGCTCTATTGTGGACTACCCTGTCAAAAAAATCTCATCAATCCGTATTGAAAATTATCAAAAATTAATAAGTATCTATGAGAACCTATATGGTCAATAAGTTTCTATAAGAGTTAGATAAAGTTGCTGTTGAAATAGTTATCAGTTTATATCAGAAATGACCAGCAAAACGAGTCAAGCCATATCCATTTGTAAATCCAAACATTTACTTATACCACATCAATGAGAATTTATGAGCACTGTATCTAGTGTAATTCATGCGGCTTTCCATGATTAAAAGACAAGTGTTTCTCTAAGAAACGAGCTGCATTAGGTTAGAACAGTTTTGATTTGCAATTGAAGATTACAAATTACAATGTTTGAATAGCGATTTATGAGATCAGTTTCTATGAGTATTAATGTTTTTTTTTTCAGTAATATATTAAATGTGTTTTCATTTGTTTGAATGGGTAAAAAGAAAGGTCAGTTTTCAACTGCAATTACAAATACAAGTTTAATCACTTCGAATGGGGTTATATGCGATTAATTTCTAAAAGTATTATGCTGTTTTCCGAATATAATTGTGATGAGGTTTAATCAGTAACAAATTGTTCACTACTTGTTATGATATGGTCGGAAATTCCAAGTACACATTTAGTATTCCTTCAAGAGGATTGATGAGAGCAGTTTCTACGAGTATCTATTTGTTGTTCCTCTAGTAAATTATATAAGTCTTTATCAGTACAGATTCGGATCTAATTTAAATATGAAAATTATATCAGAATAAAGCAACTAAATATTTTAAACAGTATCTATTTGTAAATCCAGATATTTACTTATACTATCTCAATGAGAATTTATGAGAACAGTATCTAATGTAAAACGTGCGGCTTTCCGTGGTTAACTGGCAAGTGTCTCTATAAGAAACGAGCTGCATTAGGTTAGAACAGTTTTGATTTGCAATTGAAGATTACAAATTATAATGTTTGAATAGGGATTTATGAGATCAATTTCTATGAGTATTAATGTTTTTTTTCAGTAATATATCAAATGTGTTTTCATTTATTTGAATGGATAAAAAGAAAGGTCAGTTTTCAACTGCAATTACAAATACAAGTTTAATCACTTCGAATGGGGTTATATGCGATTAATTTCTAAAAGTATTTATGCTGTTTTCCGAATATAATTGTGATGAGGTTTAATCAGTAACAAATTGTTCACTACTTGTTATGATATGGTCGGAAATTCCAAGTACACATTTAGTATTCCTTCAAGAGGATTGATGAGAGCAGTTTCTACGAGTATCTATTTGTTGTTCCTCTAGTAAATTATATAAGTCTTTATCAGTACAGATTCGGATCTAATTTAAATATAAAAATTATATCAGAATAAAGCAACTAAATATTTTAAACAGTATCTATTTGTAAATCCAGATATTTACTTATACTATCTCAATGAGAATTTATGAGGACAGTATCTAATGTAAAACGTGCGGCTTTCCGAGGTTAACTGGCAAGTTTCTTTATAAGAAACGAGCTGCATTAGGTTAGAACAGTTTTGATTTGCAATTGAAGATTACAAATTATAATGTTTGAATAGGGATTTATGAGATCAGTTTCTATGAGTATTAATGTTTTTTTTTCAGTAATATATCAAATGTGTTTTCATTTGTTTGAATGGGTAAAAAGAAAGGTCAGTTTTCAACTGCAAATACAAATACAAGTTTAATCACTTCGAATGGGGTTATATGCGATTAATTTCTAAAAGTATTTATGCTGTTTTCCGAATATAATTGTGATGAGGTTTAATCAGTAACAAATTGTTCACTACTTGTTATGATATGGTCGGAAATTCCAAGTACACATTTAGTATTCCTTCAAGAGGATTGATGAGAGCAGTTTCTACGAGTATCTATTTGTTGTTCCTCTAGTAAATTATATAAGTCTTTATCAGTACAGATTCGGATCTAATTTAAATATAAAAATTATATCAGAATAAAGCAACTAAATATTTTAAACAGTATCTATTTGTAAATCCAGACATTTACTTATACTATCTCAATTAGAATTTATGAGAACAGTATTTAATGTAAAACGTGCGGCTTTCCGTGGTTAAATGGCAAGTGTTTCTATAAGTATTAGGTTAGAACAGTTTTGATTTGCAATTGAAGATTACAAACTATAATGTTTGAATAGGGATTTAAGAGATCAGTTTCTATGAGTATTAATGTTTTTTTTTCAGTAATATATTAAATGTGTTTTCATTTGTTTGAATGGGTAAAAAGAAAGGTCAGTTTTCAACTGCAATTACAAATACAAGTTTAATCACTTCGAATGGGGTTATAAGCGATCAATTTCTAACAGTATTTATGCTGTTTTCCGAATGTAATTGTGATGAGGGTTGATCAGTAACAAATTGTTCCCTACATGTTACGATATGGTCGGAAATTTCAGGTACATATTTAGTATTCCTTCAAGAGGATTGATGAGAGCAGTTTCTACGAGTATGTATTTGTTGTTTCAATAGTAAATTATATAAGTCTTTATCAGTATGCATTCGGATCTACTTTAAATACAAAAATTATATCCGAATGAAACAACCTATTTTAAGCAGTATCCACTTGTAAATCCAAACATTTAAAGATATATTTTAATGAGAACCAATCAGAACAGTATCTAATGTAACGCGTGCGGCTTTCCGTGGCTAAATTTTAAAAGTATTTTTAACAAATAAGCTTTAACGGATTTGAACCGTTTTAATTTGCAATTCCAGATGAATAGTTTTAATTGTTAAATAGGGATCTATGAGGTCAGTGTCTTTGTGTAATGTGTTTTTTCCAATAAAAACACATTTTATTGAAAAAAAAAAACATTGCACTGACCTCATAGATCCCTATTTGACAATTAAAATTATTCATTTGGAAATGCAAATGAAAACTCTTCGAATCCGTTAAAGCTTATTTATTGCAAATAATTTTAAAATTTGGCCACGGAAAACCGCACACGTTACATTAGATACTGTTCTCATTAAAATATTATCTTTAAATGTTTGGATTTACAGGTGAATAGTTTTTAAAATATTTGGGGTTTCATTTTGATATAATTTTTGTATTTAAATTAGATCCGAATGCATACTGATAAAGACTTATATAATTTACTGTAAGAACAACAAATAAATACTCGTAGAAACTGCTCTCATCAATCCTCTTGAAGGAATACTAAATATGTACATGGAATTTCCGACCATATCGTAACATGTAGTGAACAATTCGTTACTGATCAAACCTCATCACAATTATATTCGGAAAACAGCATAAATACTTTTAGAATTTGATCGCATATAACCCCATTCGAAGTGATTAAACTTGTATTTGTAATTGCAGTTAAAAACTGACCTTCCTTTTTACCTATTCAAACAAATGAAAACACATTTAATATATTACTGAAAAAAAACATTAATAATAATAATAATAATAATAATAATGTTTATTTCCATATTTCAAAAATATACATTTTATTTACATATAGCAGTTTATGCACATAAGATCTGTACGAGCTTGATTTGTGCAACATACGTATATATTCAATATTTAAATATACATAACACATATATTCTCACAAGAGAGCATTAACATTTCAGGAAATAAAATTTAGATACATGATATGATGACAGCAAATAAAATATATCAATTAGGTACATTTGAGTGCACATAAAAAGAGAGTAAGAAGGAAATTTATTTAAAATTAAATATTACTACTTATTAACAATATTTTTGAAAGTTGACATATTTTCTAAAACATACGATTTTAGTTTATTTTTAAACTTATTTTTATTTCTTAATTGCCTAATATGCTGAGGTAAAATATTAAACAACCTTAAACCAATATAATCCACAGATTTATAGAATGCGTGTCTTGTAGGTTTTGACATAGTATAATTTTTATTTATATTAGCACGCGTTTGATACTTATGATCTATTAATTTGCCTATATTGTTATGTTTGTGAACGAAGTGTAAGGTTGATAGTATAAATAAACCCTGTAAATCAAATAATCCTGACTCATGAAATAGTTGACTATTTAAAGTTGATTCATAAGCTCCTCCCCATATCACTATTCCATAACTTACAACTGATTCAATGAGGGATTTATATATGTTTATTAATGTTGGTTTCTTGAAAATTTGCCTCAACTGATAGAATTTGTATAACAGTTTTCTTAGCTTACCTGTTAGGGCATCAACATGTATGTTCCATTTTAAAAATTGGTCTATGTTTATACCAAGATATTTTATTTGTTCTGATGCTTCAATATATTTTGTACACTTACAATTCGCTATATTTTTACACTTGTGATATTTTATTTTGGTAAAAGTTGATTTTCCAGCAACGCTTGAAGAAAAGTTTATAAATTTAGTTTTTTCTATATTCAGTGTTAATAGATTTTGTTTTAACCAGTTTGTTACTAAATGTAGGCCATTTTCCGCTTTTATTTTGACATCTTCCCAGGTGGCATCAACGAAAAGCAGTACGGTATCGTCGGCATAAGCGATAATTTTTCCAGGGATAGGTAGATTTAACATATCATTTACATATATTTGAAACAAAATTGGACCAAGTACAGTTCTCTGGGGAACACCATACTTAATTATTCTTTCCTTACTTTTTTCTTTGTCAATGGTTACAATTTGTGTTCTATTTGTTAGATAGTCCACATTAATACTCATAGAAACTGATCTCATAAATCCCTATTCAAACATTATAATCTGTAATCTTCAATGGCAAATCAAAACTGTTCTAACCTAATGCAGCTCGTTTCTTATAGAAACTCTTGCCATTTAACCACGGAAAGCCGCACGTTTTACATTAGATACTGTCCTCATAAATTCTCATTGAGATAGTATAAGTAAATGTCTGAATTTACAAATAGATACTGTTTAAAATATTTGGTTGATTTATTCTGATATAATTTTCATATTTAAATTAGATCCGAATGCATACTGATAAAGACTTATATAATTTACTATTGGCACAACAAATACATAGGTACTCGTAGAAACTGCTATCATCAATCCTTTCGAAGTAATACTAAATATGTACCTGGAATTTCCGACCATATCGTAACATGCAGTGAACAATTTGTTACTGATCAAACCTCATCACAATTATATTCGGAAAACAGCATAAATACTGTTAGAAATTGATCGCATATAACTCCATTTGAAGTGATTAAACTTGTATTTGTAATTGCAGTTGAAAACTGACCTTTCTTTTTACCCATTCAAACAAATGAAAACACATTTAATACATTACTGAAAAAAAACATTAATACTCATAGAAACTGATCTCATAAATCCCTATTCAAACATTATAATTTGTAATCTTAAATTGCAAATCAAAACTGTTCTAACCTAATGCAGCTCGTTTCTTATAGAAACACTTGCCATTCAACCACGGAAAGCCGCACGTTTTACATTAGATACTGCTCTTATATATTCTCATTGATGTGGTATAAGTAAATGTTTGGATTTACAAATGAATACGGCTTGACTCATTTTGCTGCTCCATTCTGGTATAAACTGATAGAAATTTCAGCAGCAACTTTACTCCAGGCTCCAGTAGAGGGAGCTTATACGTGTCGCTAATTCATATCTAATCTAATGTGACCTAAGGAACTGACGTGTGTTTGTTAAATTAAAAGTAAAGCAGTCTCTTTCACTGCTAACTCATTCATTGCTTCTAGGCTAGAACAAGAACACCCGAGGAAATAGCTTTGCAGTATTTTGTGTTTACCACTATATTGGTATTTCTATTTGAAATATGCAATTTAAACTGTACATTTGTCGGTATGCATATCCAAATTAATACTAATAAAAAAGCATAATGGAAGTTTACAATAAAAATACATCTGTAAAATATACAATTGAAACTGTACATTTGTTGACATGTATATCCACATTAATACTAATAAAAAGACAATGTTGAAATTTACAATAAAAACATGTTGATAAATGGTGTGTTACATACGATAGATACTGGAGAAAGGACGGACTGAAACTATTATGATATTACTTATAGAAAAGTTTAGAATCTCTTTAAAGTTGTATCTGTAATTCCATATGTTTACAGATATAAGGGCAAGAGTGTATTTGCAGACACTAAGCTGTAGATTTGTTGATGTATATTTCATATAAATACTCGTGAAAGGGCAACATGGTAATTCCAAATAGCTCATTCGGAATTACTGTTTCATAACCGATTTAAAACTTAATAAAACAGACAAAATCCTGTCTGTATAATACTAATATAACTTAAAGAAACGATAAAACCGCATCACTTTTTTTTATAAGTTTCTATGTGGAATTTTTGGCAGGGTACCCACATCGTCACTCCAAAAGCTGGCTAACAGTGTAAAACTAAATCCGAATAGTTGATATAAATGGAATCCGTTCATTACGACTTCTATTACATATTTTATTCCTCGACATACAATATAGACTCCCATAATTCCACTAACGAAAATTCCGACATCTGTGAACCATCCCCAAACTTTCTCTAGGGTAGTTCGTGCCAACTTTTCTAAGTCTGCTTTCTCAAAAATGTTTAATGTTGAATATCCCTGGTTATTGATCTCGAAATCTGCTACTCTCCTGGCAATAATATTTTCAACTGCAGATCTCTCAACTCCAAAAGTAAGGCTTTTCTGGGTTTTGTTTATTTCTTCCATTGTATACATGCCGCTGGAACTAATGGGCTGTATAGGGGCAAATTTTAGACGTTTTTCCGGTTCGACTTCAATTTTTCTGGGGGGATCTGATATAACGGGATGTGGTGCCAAGCCTATCCACTGGCCATCGATTTGGTATAAAGGAAAATTGCACTCAATTTCTTCCGCATTCGCCTGGACTATATGGGTTACAGCTGACATAAAGTATGATTCGTTGTTAACAGAAATCGGCAATTCATTATAGCATTGATTTGTTCTTCTTATTTCGACTGTCTTGGGTGTAACATATCTGTTACAATTTTTGCCGTAGTCAAAAATCCTATTTTATTTCCGACCATATTTTGAGTATCACTCAGTAAGTTACAAAATTTTACCGTTCATTTAATAATAAGTACTATTGTAAAACACATCACGAAAACTTCTCATTTTGTATACTTAAATATTTCTACAATACAGCACCCTCTTTTTAAATATTTATTGTACTAATTAAGAAACAAGGTTACCATAGATTTCTTTATGGATCTACATTTACTCGTGGTCAAACAATACATTAGTTTCCATTACTAATCTATTACTTTAAATATTAATAATACTACCAAAATCCAGATGGCGTAAAGCGCTTGACAGAACTGTTGTTTTTTAAACCATACTAATATAACTTAAAGAAACGATAAAACCGCATCACTTTTTTTTTATAAGTTTCTATGTGGAATTTTTGGCAGGGTACCCACATCGTCACTCCAAAAGCTGGCTAACAGTGTAAAACTTGTAATTGAAACTTAATTGGTATTCATTTTACTATTCTGAACTGTCAATGAAAGTTGTGCGACTCAATTGCGATATCTCCAAGACTTTGTCTAATTCTGTTGTATCGTCAATTACCTAGTGCATCAATAGATTTTGAGGTATATTAGTTTTAGTATTATTCTTTTATAACATATAGGCACCTTCTGTGCTATATATTTTTTTGTTCAATTGACCATGTGAGTATTTGTAAAATCTAATTTTGGTTTCCTTCTTTCCTATGATGGCGTTATAGTTCTGGCAGCTTAAGTAATAAAAATTATTAAGTAAAAATTATTAAGTAAAATTATTAATAAAAATTATTAATAAAAATTATTAAGTAAAAATTATTAAGTAAAATTATTAATTAAAATTACTAAATTGAAATAATTAGTAAAATAAAATAAGTACTAAAATAAAATTAGTACTCAAATTTTTGATGAAGTTACATTTGTTTAATCAGAAGAATTGATGAAATTAAAAACTTCTGGAGAGTTTAATTTGCTGAAACAAATTAAACAATGTTTATTTGGAATTCAGTCCATAAGGAGAATTTAGTTTTTCTATCAATCAAATTGTGAAGATTCAATAAAAAGAAATTCTTGGATTCATTCGGTATATTCTTCCACATGGAGCACGTGTCAGGAGGGAAACATTTCCTATTGTAAAGAAGCCAATTAAACTTCATTTCCTAGAGATTCATTTTCGTAAAATTAAATTTACTCAACTAAGCCGAACTATTTCGACAATCAAGCACAGGTTGAAATTTCTTGCCAACGTCTTCACGCTGTAAGCATCGAGACGACGACGTGGTCCACCAGGTCTAACGAGACACCTTAGGACACGGTGAGAGTTTTGTGTAGTGTTAAATATTATTGATGAATTACTAACATCCACCTGGTGTTACATATATTTTTGTGCAGGCCATGATGTCCTTGATCAGCATAAATTTCGTTCTTGTTTTATTGCTGTACATTTCTATATAATTAAGATTATCATTTCATCTCTTTTTGAAATTTGGAACATTTTATTAGTTATAATTATTTTTGATCGTAACCTTGCTGAACATTTGAAATTGCTATTATTCTTTTTTTATATTTATGATTATGTAATTTGCTCACGTAAATTTTAATATCGACCTGAATACTTTTAAAATAAATTTTATCTCATAACCATTTTTTTCAATCTTTATTTTTTTTCTTAATCAAAAGTTTATCCTTTCTAAATTTACCTGTAGGAGTTTTCGTCCTGGTAAAAGGAGGTCAGTAATCTCTATTAAGGCTGCAGGTGGCGCCCCAGATTAAATTCATTTTTAAGCCCTCCTTTTACCAGACACGAATTGTGTGACAGGTGTCAAATAAAAAGTGTGTAGTGTACTTTCCCCTAAATAAAATAAGAGCCACAAGGTCGACCTAAAGGTAAGAGAACTCACGTTTATCTCTAAACAAGTAGCTAGCCGAGAGCCGGGGTTCTTCTGGTTGTCACGTCGTTCTTGGGACTTGTCCCGGGGATAACGAGGGAACCTGAAGGCTCCAAACAGGCGTTCACTCCACCCAACAATATCGGGAGGAGCGAAAACGTAACAATGGCGCCGCAAACGTGGATTAACAATGGCGCCGCAAACGTGGATTAAAAAGTAACAATAGGCCGCAACGTGGATTAATATGAAACAATGACGCAAAACGTGGATTAACAGTGGCACGTAAACGTTAAAATGGCGACCAAAGTGAGAATTTTTACCTAACCATTTTGGGGTAAAAATTGTTAAAAAAAATTATTTTTTATAAAAGTTATAGCTCTAATAGTATAAGTAAAAATTCCGTTGAGGAAAATTCTTTTTGTACAGCCTGTACACTTTGAAAATTTAATTTATGGGAAAACACACTTATTTAACACGCGTCACAATCAGAAAGTAAAAAAAAGTTAATTTTTAATTGTTATAGTGAGCATATTTTATAAAATGTTTTATATGGTATTTGACTAGAACAAAAAAATTTTAGTAACATACAGAGAAAGTACATCGAATAAATTTTATTTAGAATATTTCATTATCATCCTGATAATCGTGAAATGAAACGAAACGGTGAAACTATTTTACTTGGCTTATAGGAATATTTAAAGGGAGATTTTTAAGAAACGTTGAAAAGTGGCCAGAGTACAAAATTTGTGCAAATTGGAGACGTTCTTGGGTAATTATATTTGTTAGAAATATCATTTTATTGAGATAGCTCATTAAAATAAATAGACAAAAAATTTACTTGATAAATAATAGATTAAATTCTTAAACTTGTAAACTGTTACTGATAATTTTTTTAGTGATTAACTAGATTACACAGAGTATCAAAATGTCGTCCTTTAAAATAAATCCTATTCATCTAACTGAAAGTGAATTAGATTGCGAGCTTCGCATTTGCAAAGCCAGAGCTCATAAAAAACCTTTAGATATGAGACGAAGTATCCTAAAATCACAGTTAGAAAAACATAAAGATTTATCGACTTTAGCAGATCCAGATTTTAATTTAAAAACTGAAAAAAAATTTATAAATAATACTATTTCAGACTTAGAAACTTTAATTAATCAATTTAAAGGAACCACGGATATTTTGTACAAAATAATCGCTACTCGATTAACCTCTCTCACAGGTAGAGTAGATCGATTTATTTTACCTGAGGAGACCGACAAAGATTACGAGTATTATTCAGATTTCTTAATTGAAGCTCAAGCATTCTGCGAGGAGCTCAAAGACAAACTCGAGCAAAATTTAATAATAAGTAACAAGTGCACTGCAATAAAAGATAGTAGTTTGCATAAAACAGTACCAGTTTACAAGTGGGGTATTAAATTCGATGGCACAAGTAGTGTCAAAGCTTTTTTAGAGAGGGTTGTCGAACTTATGGTTGCACGAAACGTAACAGAAACAGAATTATTTAACTCTGCAATAGACTTATTTTCTGATCAAGCATTAATATGGTTTAGGTCAAGCAGGGACAAAGTTTCAAATTGGCAAGAGCTAACAACTCTGCTGATAAACACATTTTTGCCAGAAGATTACGACGATATTTTATTAGACGAAATAAAATCTCGAAAACAGGGGAAGTCAGAAAATATCAGTATTTTTATTGCTGTAATGCAAAATTTATTTCATCGTCTATCGACACCTTTGGACGATAAAAACAAATTAAAAATTATTAGACGTAATATGCTTAGCAAATATATTGAACACTTGGCATTGTATAATATAGAAAGTATTCCACAACTGGAAACATACTGCAAAAAAATTGACGAGGCATCTAAAATTAAATCAATGTTTACTAGCAACAAACCGTTAAATTCTCTAGAAACAGATTTGGTTTACGTAGAAAACCCAGGCCCGTCTACGTCAAATAATTATAAAATTGTTAAACAAAAAAAATTCAGAGAAAAAAATGTCAAACCTAGTAATTCTCATAAAAATAATTCATACCAAATTACAGAAAGCAACAATCAACAAGGCAAAAATGTTGTTTATCACAATAGAAAGAACACAGACTATAAAAAAATAGTTACATGTTTCAACTGCAGAAAACAAGGTCATGTTTTCAACGTTTGTAGACAACCAAAGAAAAAATTCTGTTATAAATGCGGTAACCAAAATTTAGTTTTCAAAAATTGCCCTAAATGTAGGCCGGTTTCAAAAAACTAATTTCCAGGTCTGACGTAATAGGCCAACGTCACACCAGAAATTTTAAAGGCCGTACTTTCGTCAATAGTAATTATACTTGCCCCGAGAATGCTTTTAATTCACAAAATATTGTTAAAAAACTCAAAAATCAGAAATTTAATTTGTTAGAGTGGGAAAAATGGAAATTTACTGTTAAAAATTTCATGAAAAGTGAAAGTGTTGCACAAACCTTACCGGTTTTTATTGAAAAACCATTTGATAATCGACCATATATTACAGTCACATTGTTCGGTGAGGAAATCATTGCACTAGTAGACAGTGGTGCAAACATAACATGTCTAGGTTCACTAGGTACCCACCTATTAAATAAATATAAAATTAAAACAAAAAAAAGCTTTAAGAAAATGGTAACTACAGCTGACGGCAAACCACAGCAAATTCAGGGAACTTGTGAAATTCCATTAGGCATAAATAACATCAATAAGCTGATAAACGTAAGCATAGTACCATCCCTTAAATTTGGTTTAATTTTAGGGAGTGATTTTTGTAAAATTTTTGGCTTAACGTTAAATTTTATTAATAATTCTTGGGAAATACTTAGTACAATAAACCACTCTAATTTTTGTCCCGTGACTGAGCCGCCGAAAAATGTTGATAATAACGAGGGTTTGTTAGTTAACTTATCAGAATTTCAACGACAGGAATTGAAAAAGGCAGTCGATTCTTTTAAAACTTTGTCCCCAGAGGATAAAATTGGCAGAACTGACTTAATTAAAGCTAATATTGACACGGGAGATGCCAAACCTTTTAAAAAAAGACAATACAAAATGTCACCCTATATGTTGCAACAATTAAACAAAGAACTAGATAATATGCTTGAACTAGACGTAATAGAACCATCATTTAGCCCATGGAACTCTCCAGTTCTTTTAGTAAAAAAAAGCAGCGGCGAGTGGCGTTTTTGTTTCGATGGTCGCGCCTTAAATGAAGTTACAAAAAAGGATGCATACCCGTTACCCAGGGTCGACGATATATTAAAAATGTTAGCAGACGCCAAATTTATTTCCTCAATAGATTTAAAAAGTGCATTTTGGCAAATAGGGCTCGATGAAGAGAGTAAGGAAAAAACTGCATTCTCAATTCCTGGTCGTGGTTTATTCCAATTTAAAGTCTTACCCTTTGGTTTAGCAAACTCAGCACAGGTTACACAACGCCTGATGGATACAGTTTTAACGCCTAAATTGCAGCCAAAAGTATTTGTCTACTTAGATGACATAATCATTACGTCATCAACTTTTTCAGAACACATGTCACTTTTAAAAGAAGTACAAAACTTATTGAGTAAAGCCAATTTAACAGTAAATTTTCAAAAATGTAAGTTTGTCAGACAATCTCTCAAATACCTAGGTTATGTAGTAGATTTACAGGGTTTACGTACCTCTAGTGATAAAGTCAAAGCAATGGTCGACTACCCTAGACCTACCAACACAACTCAAGTTCGATCTATTCTTGGGATGTGCGGGTGGTACAGGAGATTTGTTCCACATTTTAGTACATTGATAGCTCCGTTAAATGAGTTACTTAAAGGTCGAAAATCAAAGAAAAGTCCTATTTCGTGGAACGAAAATGCAGAAACAGCTTTTCAAGAAATTAAACAGGCTTTAATTTCGGCACCAATTTTAACTGCACCAGACTTTTCACAAGAATTTTACATTCAATGCGACGCTAGCGCATTTGGGGTAGGAAGCATGTTGACACAATACCAGGAAGGGGTTGAAAAAGTCATAGCTTACGCGAGTAGAAGTCTTTCGCGCACAGAGCGAAATTATTCTACTTGCGAAAGAGAAATACTGGCTTTATTACATGCAACCGAAATTTTCGCTGGGTATATGGTATATACAAGGCGTACACTTTAAAGTAATCACTGATCATTGAAGCTTACGTTTCCTAACTAAATTGTCCAACCCCACAGGCCGTCTAGCAAGATGGGCAATGAGGCTTTCAATGTTCGATTTCGAAATAATTCATAAAAAGGGCAGTTTACACGTAGTGCCTGACGCATTATCTCGTTCAGTCCCAGTAGAGGACATAAATAAAATGAACATTACTTTGACTGATCTAGAACCCTGGTATATTAAAATGAGAGATAAAATTTTGAACAAACCAGAAAATTATCCGCACTGGATGGTAAAAGATAATTTTATTTTTAAACACACCAAAAATAAGTTGATTTTAAAAACCAATATTTCTGAGTGGAAATTAGTGGTACTAAGTTCCCAACGACAACAAATAATTTCTGATAATCACTGTGATGTAAATAGTGCACATTTCGGGTATTACAAAACATGGCATAGAATTGCCGAAAATTATTATTGGCCAAGAATGAGAAAAGATGTCCTAAAATTTGTTAGACAATGTGAGACGTGTGGTAGGGAAAAATCCCCCAACACACAAAGATTTGGTCTAATGGGCGCTAACAAAAAGGCAACTTTTCCTTTTCAACTAATTTCTTACGACACAATGGGTCCTTTACCTCGTAGCTCGAAAGGCAACAAATATTTGTTAGTAGCTTATGACTATTTTTCCAAATATGTGGTTATGAAACCAGCTAGACAAGCAAATGCACAAACAATCGTTTCTTTCCTGGAAAGCGTGATTTTAAAACACGGTTGTCCACAAGTGCTGCTGCTAGATAACGCAAGTACGCACACGGGCAAGGTTTTCGATAACTTTGTAAAAAAATATAAGATATCAAAAATATGGTACACCTGTTATTATAACCCACAAACGTACGCAACGGAACGAATGAACCACACAATTGGCACTGCAATAAGATGCTTTCTAAAAGAATCTCATAAAAATGGGACGAAAATATCCCTAACATAGAAGCAGCCTTCAATACAGCATTCCTAAATTACGGGCGAAAGCTACCGCTAAGTGGTGACTATTATGACAATATCACAAATTTAGACATTACAGACTTATCGGAAAACCGGAAATCGTATGCCGCGGAGTTAGACAAACTGCCCGAATTATACAAAAAAGTTCAGGAAAGACTCGATAAAGCGTACACACGCACTACGCAGCACTAAATATTATAATTTAAGAAAAAGAGACCAAGTATTTAAATTAGGTGATAAAGTTTGGAAAAAGAATTTTGTATTAAGCGATGCAGCAGATGATTTCTGTGCAAAATTAGCAAATCGTTATGTACTATGTAAAATTAGTAAAGTTTTGTCTAAAGTAGCTTACGAATTGTCCCATATGGACGGCACCCCAGCTGGAAAATTTCATGTCTCGAAATTGAAGCCTTACCTAGGTTCAACTTCCAGTCTGGATCAAGTGTAAATAAGTCACTTTTAGAAAACTAAGTAGAAGATTTTTTTTTGACTTACTTTAGTAAATGATTCCGCTAATTACAATTTTTGTAACTTTATAATAGTTAATAAGTTCTAAAACCTACGAGCTAAAGACACCCTGAGTTGAAAGTTTTATTTTCCAGTAAAAAAAAATACTGAAAATTATTTTAGATTTAAATGGGAACAGAAAGTTCACTATATTCCTGTGGACTGAATATTGCAATAAATTTGCCATTAATTTTAAACATATGGCAAACACTTTTTGCATATGTATTATTTTTGAGATTCATGAATCCATTAATTTATTGCTCAACAAAATTCCTGTTGCAATAATTTTTGTGTACTAAACAGTGAAAATAGACACAAATATTTTCAAAATTTTGAATAAATTCGCATGAAGCGATATATAAATAAAGTCGAAAGATTTTCTTTACCTAATTAATTCTATGGTTAAGTTCCTAACAAAGCTCCAGAAATCTGGCAAGGAACATTTCAACAACCATAATAAATGTAGGATTTTGTAATTATTTTGTAAATAAATCATGATTTAGATACTAATTAGTTAGTTTTTTTTCGAGTAGGTTAAAACAGAAAAAAAATACAAAAATTTTTTTTTCAGAAAAATATAATATATCTTAGAAATATTTTATCATAATAGGCTTAGGTTTAATTAATTTTAGGATGCATCCATAGTTTAAGCTAGAGTTAGTAAAATAGTGAAATCCATTAGGGTTAGTAATTTTCTGACACTTAGAAAATTTTTGTACAATGAAACACAGAGACACTTATCCTTTAGAGGTATAAGATGTCTTCTGTGGGCGGTTGGGAGGTGGCCTAGGGCCTAACAAAATCGGTACTTAACATCCAAACTGATAGTTTTTGAGATAAATCAAAAACACTCTATTTTATTTTTACATTTAATAGGTAAAAATAAAATTTTTTAGATAAGTGAGCAATTTATATAGGTTTTTTTTTACATAAAATAATTATTTATTTTATTTTTTTTATCCTAACAATTCATTTTTGAACACATAACTCATTAAATTACATAATCTTAATAAATTTTAAATTTAATTATTTATTTTACTTCCAAAAATTCATTTTGAGTAAACATAAAAATAAATACTTAGGTAATGTAGTTTCACCACATTTCGCAACAATAAAGTATACAAATTACTCTTCACGATAAAATTTAAAAAAAAATGTACCATTTTTTTTCCCGAGGGGAGAGTAATTGTAACATACCTGTTACAATTTTTGCCGTAGTCAAAAATCCTATTTTATTTCCGACCATATTTTGAGTATCACTCAGTAAGTTACAAAATTTTACCGTTCATTTAATAATAAGTACTATTGTAAAACACATCACAAAAACTTCTCATTTTGTATACTTAAATATTTCTACAATACAGCACCCTCTTTTTAAATATTTATTGTACTAATTAAGAAACAAGGTTACCATAGATTTCTTTATGGATCTACATTTACTCGTGGTCAAACAATACATTAGTTTCCATTACTAATCTATTACTTTAAATATTAATAATACTACCAAAATCCAGATGGCGTAAAGCGCTTGACAGAACTGTTGTTTTTTAAACCATACTAGCTTTCCTTGTAATTGAAACTTAATTGGTATTCATTTTACTATTCTGAACTGTCAATGAAAGTTGTGCGACTCAATTGCGATATCTCCAAGACTTTGTCTAATTCTGTTGTATCGTCAATTACCTAGTGCATCAATAGATTTTGAGGTAAATTAGTTTTAGTATTATTCTTTTATAACATATAGGCACCTTCTGTGCTATATATTTTTTTGTTCAATTGACCATGTGAGTATTTGTAAAATCTAATTTTGGTTTCCTTCTTTCCTATGATGGCGTTATAGTTCTGGCAGCTTAAGTAATAAAAATTATTAAGTAAAAATTATTAAGTAAAAATTATTAATAAAAATTATTAATAAAAATTATTAAGTAAAAATTATTAAGTAAAATTATTAATTAAAATTACTAAATTGAAATAATTAGTAAAACAAAATAAGTACTAAAATAAAATTAGTACTCAAATTTTTGATGAAGTTACATTTGTTTAATCAGAAGAATTGATGAAATTAAAAACTTCTGGAGGGTTTAATTTGCCGAAACAAATTAAACAATGTTTATTTGGAATTCAGTCCATAAGGAGAATTTAGTTTTTCTATCAATCAAATTGTGAAGATTCAATAAAAAGAAATTCTTGGATTCATTCGGTATATTCTTCCACACGGAGCACGTGTCAGGAGGGAAACATTTCCTATTGTAAAGAAGCCAATTAAACTTCATTTCCTAGAGATTCATTTTCGTAAAATTAAATTTACTCAACTAAGCCGAACTATTTCGATAATCAAGCACAGGTTGAAATTTCTTGCCAACGTCTTCACGCTGTAAGCATCGAGACGACGACGTGGTCCACCAGGTCTAACGAGACACCTTAGGACACGGTGAGCGTTTTGTGTAGTGTTAAATATTATTGGTGAATTATTAACATCCACCTGGTGTTACATATATTTTTATGCAGGCCATGAGGTCCTTGATCAGCATAAATTTCGTTCTTGTTTTATTGCTGTACATTTCTATATAATTAAGATTATCATTTCATCTCTTTTTGAAATTTGGAACATTTTATTAGTTATAATTATTTTTGATCGTAACCTTGCTGAACATTTGAAATTGCTATTATTCTTTTTTTATATTTATGATTATGTAATTTGCTCACGTAAATTTTAATATCGACCTGAATACTTTTAAAATAAATTTTATCTCATAACTATTTTTTTCAATCTTTATTTTTTTTCTTAATCAAAAGTTTATCCTTTCTAAATTTACCTGTAGGAGTTTTCGTCCTGGTAAAAGGGGGTCAGTAATCTCTATTAAAGCTGCAGGTGGCGCCCCAGATTAAATTCACGTCTTAATTAGTACAATAAATATTTAAAAAGAGGGTGCTGTATTGTAGATATATTTAAGTATACAAAATGAGAAGTTTTTGTGATGTGTTTTACAATAGTACTTATTATTAAATGAACGGTAAAATTTTGTAACTTACTGAGTGAGACTCAAAATATGGTCGGAAATAAAATAGGATTTTTGACTACGGCAAAAATTGTAACAGGTATGTTACGTGGGAACACATTTCATAATATATAGTACCTCTCCTAAAACTCTTCCCGTGTATCCTACATCTTTCTTTATTAGCATGCCTATAGCTGAAAGGGTTAAGGGTGCCATGAATTTCTCTGTGTGCCAGACATCGGCGATACACAGTGTCGCTATACAATCTTTGGATTGATCGTTTATACGCCTGCTCTACATATAAAAATTTGCTGTTTACGTACATCATTAAGTTCATGTTTTGTACTGGGTGTCCCAATTTATACTTTCTGTTAATGGTTTCTTCGGCCTCTTATATCACTAGGAGTTGCGGATGTTCCGTGGTCCAAACATTTGAACTGCAAATGTGATCTTTCCTCATTAAGGTTAATGCAAAGACTTTGGCATCCTGCTCAACAACCAAATATTTTCCCGAATTTTTCTCGGTAATAAATTGAGCTTCTCCCCTATAAAGCATGGTTAAATCTTCTTCGCACGTCTTTTCCACGTCTAAGTCCCACGTAGTTTCTCCAAAGGTCGAATCAAAACAGTACCCTTGAATATACGGACAGGTAACTCCGCCCACTAAACTGACTTCGTTTTCGATCAACTTTACTGGTGCCCTGTAATTTTTTGTAGTAATTTTTATGGTGGCTAAGACTACAACATTGTTCCATTCATTTTCATTCTCCACGTAACTTCCTCCATAGCAGCTTCCTTCTGAGTTTACTGACCCGACTAAGGTAATGGATTGGCTAGTCGTCCCATTTATTATTATTTGATTTATCAAGCGATTAAAAATGGAAAAGGTCCTATATCTGTGGACATCTTTGCACGCATCGCTCCCCACTTGGTACATGTAACTGTAAAGTCCGTTTTTTACTACCGAACTATGACTTTGCATCCCACAATAAGTGATCATACGCGTAACTTCAATCAGACACGATTTAACCGCCACTTGTCTGACTTCGTCTTTTTGTAATACAGCAACTTGGACAGTCTTTTGATTATAGTCTTTCACTGGATCCGGACATGAGGCAATGTCTTTTATGGAAATCACTGAAATGTTTGTTTTTGGGTCCATACAGTCGTATGCTACTAACGCGGCACTTTTGTTTAAGCACAAGAATAATATCACGCAGGACAAAAACATTGTTACAATTGTTATGAACAAAAATAAAATAAAATATTAACTTATAAGTATTAAGTACTTGGGTTGCTTATACCTGTGTTAGCTAGTAATCGCGTTCATATGAGAGAATGTACTGTCAATAATATTCATGTATAAAGACTACCTTACTGTCAGCAAAATTCATATCATTCTCGAATAAAATATTGGGACTAATCGCCCTCGATAAACATCCGGTTTTACTGTGAGAAACCTATCACTTGAAAAGTTCTTTATTTACTTTTATTTTCCTACAAAAAGGCAGAATTTATTTCTGTGTTATTTTACAATTATAACATTTTGAATGTAAAAACGGTCCCATCATAGAGACAGTCTTTTTCTCATCCGACCCTTCATTCTAGCTTTCAATTAAAAAACTGTATCATATATATTTTACAACGAAAGACAACATTGTTTGTCTAGAAATTAATCTTAATTTCCCTGCTATAAATTTAACCTGTCAGGCGGTTTACGTATTCTAGCGGAGCGTCGCAAAGGTTGCGGCACTTCCTCATCCCTATCTTCTTCAAAAATAGTTTCTAACGGGTTATTCCCCGGGTCATGACAAAAGGATAATATTTCTAGTGTGTTTTGAAAAATATCGTCCTCACTTTCGTGAGGTTCTAAATTTTGTATATTTCCCTCCGCGGGGTCAATTAAAGTCTCCTGATTGTCTTCATTTAATATTATATTCTCAATATCATCCACCTCAATATCATTTGAACTATATAATTTAAGTTTATTCACATGTACTACACGATCTTTCCTAGTATGTAATTTTCTGATTTTATACGTGACTGGTCCCTTTTTGTCTATGATTCTAAACGGTCCTACCGAAGGTTTACGTAATTTGCGCGAGAGCCCTAGCTTAGCATGACGTTAGATATTAATGCTTCCTAATTTAATCTCCTAACTAATCTTTTCCTTAACTTTTCTACTTTGGCTAATAAATTCGCTTAATAAATATCCACTATTTTCGCCTAAACACGCCAAATCAAATTCGTCATATACCCAATCGTAATCCGAAATATCTATTTTATTTAACCTGGTATTAGTCCCTGGTAAATTTGTTTTTTCTAAATAGGATCCGGCAGCTCCTATAATGCAATTACTTCCACATCCAGTGGAAGTATAGTAACGACAAAAAAATTTTTAAAAATTTTTCTTTGTCCAAATAGGCTTAGAATGTCATGAAACGTCGAGATATTAAGTTTGAGCGAAAAAAAAAATTCTGTCTGTCGGTCTGTAACTTTTTTTTGTGCGCACGTTTACTCTGGAACCGTTTAAGATATTGACTTGAAATTTGGTACACGTATGTATTTTAACGTGATCTGGAACTAGATTATATTTTCATCTTGTTCCATCGAAGGGTTGGGGGTAAATTGGGGTAAATTTGGGGTAAATAGGTAAATTAAGCAGGTAAGAGTCCAGAAAATTGGTTTTTAGTATATTAAAGAGAAGCTAAGGTCTCAAAAAAATGTTTGGCATTAGCCACCCCCATTACCACCCCCACCCCATTATTAAAGGGGATGAAAAAAAAATGTGATTTAGTGTGTGTACAAGAACCAGAAACTTCAAAATATTTTTTTACTTCATCCACCCCCACTACCACCCCCTACCACCACCCCCACCTCACTACCGATGTGGGGTATCGTTTTATAGGTTTTTGTGGTAGAGAATTTTAAATATTATATTATTAAAGTTCCATAAGCAATTATTTCCACGTACAAAATTTGGATGTGGAAGTAGTGATTCCTTGGGCAGCGGTTTTTTCTTTTAGAGTTACCGAAAATGTATTCATGTTTACTATGCGCATATTTAAATTTTGTGGTCCCAGTAGGGTACATGCAGCGTGAACGCCCTGTATATCTAAATTTTTTGGTTCGACTAATATCGTTTGACAGTTCAAATTCTTCCGTAATTGTATTTTGCAATCCACCTCGCATCTAGGGGGTATCACAGTATCTTCTATTAATATTACATTACAAGTTATAATTCGGTTTTTATTGTTTATTAAGTTTGTTTCATTTGCGATCTGAGTTTCAGTGAAGTAAATGGATGTGCCCTGAAAATTAGCAAAGTCATTCGCTTTGTCGTCGTTTGTCATGGCCCTGAAAGTATCTTTATTTAGACTAGCTTTTATCTTATCGCTCCCGGCCTCTCACATTGATGCTCGACTGTTCACGTCCTCTACGCTATGGAAGTTATTTTTCTCAATATAAATATTACGGTCTTCTATACCTAGTATTGTTTCAGATTTATTTATACCCGTGCTATCAGAAGTTTTATTACGCCCCATTATATCTTTTCCTCTATCAATTTCCCTCGAATTTACAGTACAGTTTATTTTTTCCTTAGTATTTTCAGCCTTGTCTACTTTTAGTTTGGTTACCTTACAAGAAAAATTATCTTTACCTCGATTATTAAATTCATTTTTACCTGCTTTACTTCTACTTATCTCACTTGCGGACTTCATTACATTTATTACCTGTTTATTTCCTTTTTTATCGCTTACTTCACATTGATTTGTCTTATTTACATATTTTCCCTCAATAATATCAGTGTTACCTCTCTCAACATTATTATTCTCATTATACCTTATTTTACCTTGTTCTAGTTTACCTCTTATTACTTTATTATCAATATTCTCCGTATTTCTTATTATCTCAACAACATTATCTTTATTATTCATAGAACTTATTTCTTCTTTACTTTATTTTATTTCTATGTACCTTTATAATGTCAAAGTGCCTTTTTATTACAAGTTAAAACCGGGTAAAATCATTTTTGAAAATCATTAATTCATTCATTCTGTCGCTCTGTACAAAATTCAGTTCATAAAAAACATTAATTTACATTTTACAAATTTTTAAAGTTTTAGAGATCCTTTCGCTGCAACAAGTTCTGACCATTTAAACCTCCGTCCGACCAACACATATTTATACTGGATATAGTCAAGCGCGCCGTTTTTGATTGGTTAGTCTTAAAATGTTGGCTCCTCCCTTAGTATAAATATAAAATTTACTTCGCGAAATAGTTAGCAATTCCGAGTAGCAATCGACCAGGAGTGCTCCTCCCAATTTCCCATCCTTTCCGGAGTCCCCCAGGGCTCCTCCTTAGGTCCAGTACTGTTCCTGTTATATATAAACGACCTACCGAAACCAAATGACCACAGAGTGACATATGCAATATACGCAGATGACACGGCGATCGTGGCCACATCGAAAAACCTCAACCTTCTAGCGCAACTCCTGCAAAAACAACTGAACTCCACCACGAAATTTTTCGAAAAATGGGGGCTCCCAGTCAACACAAACAAGACCAAAGCCCTGGCCATAACAAAAAGTGTTCACCTATACCCCTCGGAAAAGCTCACACTAAAAAACCAGAACCTTGAGTGGTCTTCCGAAATTGATTACCTAGGAATAAAAATCGACCACAAGCTCAAATTCAGTCCACAACTACGCTCAGTTATAACCAAAGCCCAAGCCAGATTTTCTCAACTATTCCCCATCCTTGACTCCTCCCCAACGTATATTGCATCCCTCCTATATAAATCGTATATCCGCCCGATTTTAACATATGCTAGCCAAGTATGGTACCCACTCCTTTCTAAATCCAATCAAAATAAATTGCAAGTGGCGCAAAATAAAAACCTGCGTGTGGCAGCCAAACTACCCAGGTCCACAAACATAACATACCTGCACAACATTACAGGTACCCCTACCATTGAAAATTTTATACTGCTCAGATTAATACCGGCCTTTGCCCAGAAATTAGTGGTGCATACCAACCCTACTCTAAAAGACCCACTAACTACCAAGTTCCCTACTGCACCTAAATACCCGTCATTAAATTACATATATAATCCATAACAAAATTTCATATCCAAGTTGTTGCACTCTCCCCGATTCCACCTCCCCCCCCCCCCCCCCCCGACCACACACCAAAAATTTACTGTAAACCAAACAAAACTGAAAAAAAAAAAAAAAAAAAGAGGCCATAAATTCAACCCAAAGCAAAAGATGCCCAAACCTAGAACTGCAAAAGAGGCCATAAAATAAATCACAAAAAGATGCCCAAATCACAAAACAACAAAAGAGGCCATAAAATACAAAATCAACAAATAAACATAAAAGATGCCCAACACAAAAACTTTACTAACCCAACGAATGATGTCATTATTCTGTAGAAAAGCTCTGTAATTACTAACCAATAATATTGTAAAACCTAACCCCATCCCCCAAAAAGTCTGACAAGTAGAAGAACAAAAGAAGAAACACACCAACAAACCGCGGAAAGCGCCCGAAGGGCGGAAACCGCAAACATCGGCGCATTGACTAGTAGAACGAAATAGTTAGCATTCCAGGCATTCTAGAGACTTCGAAATTCGAAAATTACAGGAACAAATCTAGAATCTTTTATTTTTAATATATAAAGAGGCACTCTGCATCGCGGAGTTAGTTCATCTCAGTTCATCTCAGACATCGGTAACATTAAAACTTCGAATCGGGATAAAAAATCAAAGGCAAATTTTTACTCTAGTGCTTATCATTAACACATTATTAATTACAAATGATTAATTAATTTCATCTCAATAATCAAAGTATTGTGGAACGTGAACAGACAATAAACTGTGATTTATTTTTCTTCCTTGTGAAAAGTGACTTTCATTTCAAATAAACATTAAAAAACCATAAACAGGGTGTTCAAAAACTTAGTGACAAAAAGTTAACAGTGGTGCAGTGTTTTTGTGCACGAATTAATAATCAACACATATTGGTTCGTGTTCATGGCGCCCAACGTGGGGCTTTGAGAAGCAGAAGAAACCAGAAGAAAGAAGAGAAGAAAGAAGAGGAGAGTAGTGTGACTTGCTCTAGGGGCCTTGAACCGAGTAGGGGTCCCGAAGGTAAGGCGAACGCTACGTGAAGATACAAGAAGACTACGAATAAGCTTCTCAAGTCCGCCATTTTGAAAAAATGGACTCATATGAACAAATCGTCCAGAAGCTTAGCGAAGCAGCGGCGCGTCAGGGTGTCGTTCTTACAGCACAGGATGGACAACAATCTTCCTCAGGGAGGGAAGAGGACCCACATAGACGCACTTTGGATACTGCACCACCAGGAGAATCTTTATTGCATACTTCAACACCCAGAACAAGGCAAGTAGAACAACAATCTCAACCTAACATTGAACTAAACCAAATCTTTTTGGGCATGGCGGAAGCATTTAAACAAGCCATCCAAAATGTCGCCACTACAAACGTGGGAGGCAAAATGGAAAAAATTATGCAAGCAATTAGGAATTCGCCCATGCACACTTTCCAAGGACTTGACCACGAAAGTGCTAATACATTCATATTTAACATGGAAGAACACTTCAGAAAACACAATGTCACAGACAAAACAGAGAAATTAATCATGATCACTTCTCAGTTGAAAGGATACGCCAAGGAATGGTATGAACCTCATAAAAATCTTATATACGACTACGATACTTTCAAGCTTAGACTTCGACAGACATTTGACACCATTGCCAAGCGGGCTCAAGCAGAACATATCTTACATACCAAAATGCAAGGACCCAGCGAATCTGTTACATTATTCATTTCTAAGAAAATCGGATTATTCAATAGGGTTGACCCAGCACGACAAGAGAAAAGGCCCACTGCATATATAGACAATTAAGGCCGGAAATCAGGGCCCAAATCAGGTTCAGCGACTTCGACTCCCCCCGAGGCTTTGCTAACGGTAGCCGCGGAAGTAGAGGAATATCATTCACCAGGAAGCAGTAATAACTCCTGTAGAAGACGCCCGTACGAAGAAAATAATTATCCTACCTTACGACCCATAATGAACACCCCGAGTAATACAAGAAATACTAATCAACGGGCTATTACACAGGGATCTACACAGGGAACTACCCAATCAAATAAAAATGACAACGCAGGAAGACCACCACCATCAGCCTGTCGTTTTTGTAGTGAATGGCACTGGCAAAACCAATGCCCCCAGAACCCTTACAATAAAGAAAGAACACAGAGGCGTCCGGAAAACCCCCAAGGGGCCGGCGCCTGTCAGAGACCAAACAACTAAACCACCACTCGGCGTCCGGCCCATGTCAAACGAATGCAGCTCCAGTACCGGCACCTCCGCCATCTGCTAACTCTCATTCAAAGACACACCTTAATTTATTTCAAGACGTCATCGACATTTCATCACTCTTCAACGAAAACAATTCTCGAGAAATTTCGACACAAACTGAAAACGATATTTTGTCCTACTCAATTCAAACAATAAATCAACGACGACAACTACCAAGAATTAAAATACTAGTCACGGCAGGAAGGTAAACGCATTCATCGATACAGGGGCAGCAAGTAATGTAGTCAGGGCAGGACTTTTTGACAACGAACAATCAGGCAGGGACAAGAAACTGTTTACTATGGCATGTGAAGGGCAAACTATTGAGTCATTGGGGAATATTAACTTAAATCTGAACATCCAAGGAAGCCAAATTCAGGGGGAATTTGCCATCATTAGAAACTTAAATGAGGAACTAATTCTCGGCGCCCCATTTTTGGAGGACGAGGGGGTCCACTTAGATTACGTACGAAAGTGTATGTACGTCGGAGGACCTCGAGAAAAACAGTATATTGGAATCTTGGAATCGAAGAGGGACAGATCGCAGAACAGCCCGTTCTAAATGAAAAGGTTAAAATTCCAGCAGAAGCCCAGGACTTACTCAAACCAGTGTTGGAAGACTATGCTGACATATTTAGCGAGAAACCCACCAAAGGCATAACCACTACGACGACTAAACATACTATTATCCTAACGAATCCTACTATCATCAATCAACGGTGCTACCCGATGTCACCAAGCAAGAAAAAAATATTCTATGAACAGATAGAAGAAATGTTGAAAGCCGGAGTAATTGAACCAAGCAACTCTCCATACAGCTCACCGCCAGTCATTATCGAAATTCCAGGCAAGAAACCACGTTTTTGTATAGACTACCGAAAACTCAACGCAATTACTAAGGACCAATCGTCAGCTTTGCCAAAAATTCATGATACTATCAAAACCTTTGGAGAAGCAAAAATATTCACTCTGCTCGACCTTACATCCGGATATTGGCAGATACCCATGGATCCCGAGTCTAAGGCCTACACGGCATTCACTATCCCAGATGGAGCATGTTACCAATTTACAGTTATGCCTTTCGGACTGAAAACCGCCCCATCCACTTTTCAAAATTTCATGGTTAGAGACGTGCTTTCTGGTTACATCCACAACTTTATTCAAGTATACTTAGATGACATAATAATATATAGTAAAACACTCGAAGAACACCGGACTCACTTACAACTTGTTTTTGAAAGAATCCGTCTACACAATCTGAAGATCTCCCCAGAAAAATGCAACATAGCCACGACAGAACTAAATTATTTGGGACACCGTATATCACAAGACAAAACCCTACCGCAAGAAAAACACGTCCTAGCCATAAAGGACTTTACCACACCGCAATCCAAAAAACAATTGCAGAGCTTTCTGGGAACATTCAATTGGATAAGGGAATATATACAGGATGCAGCAAAATTAATTCAACCCCTCACCAATCTGCTACGCAAGGACCGACGTTTCAAATGGACAGCCGAGCACGAGAAGGCGTTCGAAAAAATTAAAGAAGAGGCATCCAAACCACTAGAATTACACCGGCCAGATTTTACCAAAAAATTTATATTACAGACAGACGGATCGATGACCGGCATATCAGAAGTCCTTTATCAAATGGGAGAAGACGGGTCTCGACGCATCATATCGTTTTCCAGTGCATGTTTGTCTCCTGCAGAGAAGAAATACCACATCAATGAAATAAAATGTCTCGCAATAGTAACGTATATCAAGAAATACAAGATGTACTTAGAGAATACAAAATTCCTACTCCGAACAGACAATCGTGCATTGTTATGGCTTCATAAAAATCAAGATTCGAAAACCAAATTAACACAATGGTCACTTCTACTTCAAGAATACGACTACGACATCGAGCACTGTGCTGGGAAACACAATGAATTACCTGACTTCCTGAGCAGACATCCAAATACAGACGAACCAAGACCTGAGTTGGATGAAAAAAGAATGTTACCCCCGCCTTTAACACCGGAGGGCTTAAACATTTTCACTCGAGCAGATCTCTACGAAGAAGTAAAGAATGTCCAGCTCCGATCTAGACGAATTCAACAAGACATACGCAAGTGGGAGCGAATACAAAACGATGGCCCGGCTAACGAAAGAGAGCAACGATACATAAATGAATTCGCAGTTGACGACCAGCAACTATGGCGAAATTACCAGGGAGGTAAAAAACTTGTCGTTCTAAGAAGTATGGTACCCCAGGTGTTGGAAAGTTTCCACGACGAGGATATCGCAGCTCATCCAGGGAGAGATGAGACTCTACGCAACATTCTCAGGACCTACTTCTGGAAGAACATTCACAAAAATGTTGCTCAATACGTCCGAAACTGCCGAATCTGTAAGGAAATAAAAGCTCGACAAATACAGCCAAAAGCTCCACTGCAACCTCATCAACCAAGATTCGCCTTCGAGATGATAAGTATAGACGTAATGGGACCTTATCAAGAAACCCCACGAAACAACAAATATATTTTCATCATCGAAGACGTTTTTACAAAATGGGTCGAAGCCAAGGCATTCCCCGAATTAAACGCTCGAATAATCATAAACTACTTGGAAGAAGAAATAATAGCTAGATACGGGACACCAAAAACAATCATCTCAGACAATGGAGGTCATTTTGATAGCGCCCTGTACAAACAATGGTGCGCCCGAAACGAAATAAGCATCAAATACACTCCCATATACCATCAGAGGTCCAACCCTACAGAACGAAGAGTGCAAGAATTCAAAAAGGTCTTGAAAACCCTTACATATCGCCGAACACCAAACAGATGGGACAGATACATTCCCAAAGTCTTATTTACGCTCAGAACCAGATTTAATGCCGCTACCCAGATGACGCCGAGTCGTGCCTTACTTGGTTATGAACTACCGCAGCAAGGAGAGCTGAACATACCAGCGTACCAAGAGGAACGAGAAGCTCAAGAAGAACAGACCTACGAGGAACGCACAAACGAAATCCAAACCAACCAGAAGGAGTACCAAGAGAGGTATTCGCTGCCAGAAGACAGACCAGAAGTGACATTTGCTGAAGGTCAAGAAGTAATGGTTAAGGCCCTGAGAAATAAACCTAACATGTTCCTCCCATCATGGACTGGACCACTTAGAATAACTAGAAAAATCTCAGATGAAGTTTACGAGGTCCAACGCGGCAACAATAAATATTTTTTCCACGTCGATGACATTCGTCCCAATCCCGCAGGAAATCCCCCTGCAGATCAAATAGACACTGATGAAGAATCAGGCTCAGAAGATGATAACCCTGATGATGACATTCAACCTGCCCCAGCGCAACAAAACATCGAACCTGCCTTAGCGCATCAACCAGACATTCAACCTGCCCCAGCGCAGCGAAATGGCGAACCAGCTTCAGTAAAACCACGAGAAATTCACCCAGCTCCGGAACCACGAATTCCAGAGGAACCTCAACCCTCTACTTCGGAAAGCTCATAACCACCGATACCCGGACAACATATACACAGAGAGATGGACAGACCAATACCTCGAAGAAGAAGACGAACCCGCTTCGTAATACTGGACCCATGAATGTATACTTTTAATTGCGAAATATCTATGTACATATCTTAAGAAAATAGCATTGTATAACGTTTTAGTTATTGACTTTTCTCATGTAAATTATTTAAGTTTTAGAATTATAATCTTTAGGTTTCAAACACATCTCGTAAAAATTTGCCTTCGCGAATGGGGGGAGTGTCAAAGTGCCTTTTTATTACAAGTTAAAACCGGGTAAAATCATTTTTGAAAATCATTAATTCATTCATTCTGTCGCTCTGTACAAAATTCAGTTCATAAAAAACATTAATTTACATTTTACAAATTTTTAAAGTTTTAGAGATCCTGATTTCGACGGGGGGGAAACGTAGGGGGGTTGTCGTGATTGGATGGTGAGAGCGCCGGGGTGAGCCCTCGCATTTCCGCGTCCCTAGCGTCCCGACGCATCTGGCTGTGCCCTCCTCAGAGCGGCGCGTCGCTGTGGCTCGAAAGAGGTGCAGTTCCACGTCCCTGTTCGAAACATACACCTTGCGGCATCTGCATTCCACCAGCTTGGCTCTGACCTGTGCTTCCTTGTGCACTGTGGCGAGAGAGAGCTGGCCTCGCCGTGTGGGTCAGGCTTCCATGCCTCCCAGATCGCCCGGCGCGTGCTTCTGGTTCCCTGTCCTGGACGTTGAGTCCGGAGTGTGCTTGCGGAGAGATTTGCCTCATGTGTGGGCTCGTCACAACAGTGGTTTGAGGGCTTGGCGTCAAGTCGCGAAAAAAGAATCAAAGGGCCGGGTCTTCTTGTAAATTTTGCCAGTCTCTTCTTAGATGAATGGGGGCGGTGTCCGTGCTGCTGCTGGCGCGCGACATGGTGAAACGCGGCCCGCACTTGGAAATCGAAGCCGAGAAAAATTCGAAAGTGACACGAAATTTTTCGAAAGTCCGCTGAAATTTGTCTTTGTGAAAATCGAAAGTACCACGAAATTTGTCTCTGTTAAAATTCGAAAGTACGTCGAAGATTGTCTTTGTGGCTGCGAGGAAAATTAATTCACTCGCACCCCGCGAAATTGACGTTGGGAGACTAGTCTTGATGTATGTGAATGCTTGCACTCATACAACGAAGCGTAGTTGGTGTTGGGTTTGAATTGAGAACGTCCGAGGCGGTGCTTAATGTTTGGCCCCCAACGGAAACGTGTTTCAGAGGTGACCCGAAAAAATTTAATTTTCTTAATAATGATTTTGGCGCAGTGTGCACCTGGGGGATGCTTTCTGCGTTCATCAGAACAGCGAATTCACTTTACAAAAGTTTACATTTTTTCAAAATACAAAAGTTACAGACTTATTGGTGAATTATTAGTGGTGCATTCGGAAAGACGGCTTGTGCTACTTATTTACGCGAGTCAACTTCTACGAGGCACCTGGAGGCCTGGTGAATGCTAGTTAGTGAGTAATCGGCGCGGCACAAGCGATCCCCCTTTGCTGCAGGGCTGGAACTCGGCAACTTGGCTGTAAGAAATGTACATGAACAAATTTCACTTTCTGCTCAGCTGGCTGGCTTCTCCGTAGCTTAATGTCTAGGCACTGACTCTACGTTAAACTAGGGACTCCCTAGAAGAGGGAGTCAAACTAGCAAACTAAGAAAGTCTTTGTCCTGATTCGAACCTCAGCAGAGAGTTCGTTTAGTAAGAATGTCACTAGGTGCTGGCAGGCGGAGGGCCCCGACCTAGGTCAATGTTTTTTGAGTTGAACCTCCACAGAGAGTTCAATACACTGAATGTCTGATTACTGGGGCTGCAGGCTGATGGCCCCGCTACCCAGGTTAAAGTTTGTAGTGGTTCTTTACCTTGTATGTCCGGTGTAGAAAGCACTTTGTTTTAAAATCACTTTAGGAAAGAAATAGACGTTGCGAGGCCTTATGCTCGTTTTGGTTTATTTATTTCTTCTAGCTGCTTGTCCTCCTGCGAGCTGAGGGGGTTTGAGCCCAGCTCTGGTAGGATAAGGGAAGAAAAGGAGTCACTCATTCATTTAAACACTCGGGTCGAGTAATACCTTATATTAAATTAAATTTCACCTGTTGGTACTGCGAATGACTGATAGCGTCTCAGTGTCGCAATTTAATTTATACTTCGCTTAGGGGAAATGCTGGATTCTGATTGGCTGGCTTAATTTCAGCCGGACTATAACAATCCTTTCGCTGCAACAACTTCTGACCATTTAAACCTCCGCCAATATTCTTGGCTATAGATGTCGGTCTCGGATGTCTGGGGCCGGGCAGGACTATTGCCCTTTACCCCAGTACATCGCTGTAGACCGGGGACCAGCCTCGTGCAGGGCGGGCGAACTTACTTTACGTCGGCCCCACTCACAATTGTGAGCGGTGCAGACGATTTCGGTCCACCTCCCTGGGTCCTGGCTCGTTGGACCTTGCTGGCTAAGGCCTCTTCTGGCGTTCTTCTTTCTTCGTCTTCTGCTCTTCGCCAGCTTGTTTGCCCCCCGGGGGGTAGTCATCGGTCTGTTGGGTGTTTTGGGTTTGTGGCGGGAGTGACTGCCGGTACACAAGATGCCAAGAGGCATCCTGTCATCCGGATCATCGGTAGGGTAAGGATGAGCTGTGTAGCTCGAGGAAGGGCAGACCTAACTGCTTTGGTAGCATTTTTGGTCTGCCCGGAGCTAGGGGGACTATAGGTACTGGACGGTTGTTTGTCCGGTACCCGCAGGGTCTTGGGTGGGTGGTTGGGTGTCGTCATGTCTCTTCCGTGGGGGTGGATCGTCGGTTGGTGGTATGCTTCTCATACTCACCCGTTATCCAGGAGCTGCACCTTCGGCCGCTTGTGCCTCGGAGCGTCTGCTGGGTCATAGTCAGTTGCCTCCCTGACTAGTGGGTTCCCATGCTCCTCGGCAAGGGCGTACATCTTTCTGGCTCTCTGCTTGATGATCTCAGTGACCGGGGTGTATTCCAGGTCCCTGTAGATGTCCTCGTTGCGGATGAACCAGGGTGCGTCGACTGCCGTTCTGAGGGCGACGTTCTCCACTCTCTGGATCTGATGGAGGTAGCTCTTTGCTTGGTAGCCCCAAGCTACCGAAGCATACGTCAGCTGAGGCCGGATGAGGGACCTGATAAGCGTGAGCTTGTTCCTCAGGTTGAGTCTGCTCTGTCTACCCGTCATCGGGTAGATTAGGGCTCTCGTCCTCCTGGCCTTCTTGACGATGGCCTCCGTGTTCAGTCTCCATGTTAGGCCTTTGTCCATGACCACGCCAAGGTAGTTGGCGGAGTCGTGCCATTGGATGTCCTCACCAAACATGGAAACGTGACCTGTGGGGTTTTGTTTTCTTACCTTCTTGAAGAGTACCGCCTTGCTCTTCTCGGCGTTGACGGCTACCTTCCATCTGTTGCACCAGTCCTCTAGGAGGGTGGCCGCCTCCTGGAGGTTTCTGGTGGCTAGCCTGGCACTCCAGGATCTGGCAGTCAGGGCTGTGTCATCGGCGTAGAGGGCCATGGAGGTCCTCTCCGTCCGGGGTAGATCGGATGTGAAGATGGAGAACAAGTGGGGGGACAGCACTGAGCCTTGGGGGACTCCTGCCTCCATTGTTCTGTACGTGGACACCCTGTCCACGATCTTCACCCTCATCTGTCTCCTGTGGAGGTACGATCTCACTAACTTGATGAGTGCAATGGGGTAACCCATACTCATCATTTTGGCTAGGAGACCGTCGTGCCAGACCCTGTCGAAGGCTTTGGCCACGTCCAGGAACAGCGCTGCCGTGACCTGTCGTTGGTTGAACCCCTTCGTGACCTCCTCGGTGAGGCGGAGCACTTGGAGTTCGGTGGAGTGCCCTGTCCTGAAGGCGAACTGCTCGTCTGGGAGGACTTCCAGCTCTTCTGTCTTCTCGGCTATCCTCTTGAGTATGACTCGTTCGGCTACCTTACTCATCGCTGGGAGTAGACTGATTGGCCTGTAAGAGGAAGGAAACATTAGGTTCTTACCTGGCTTTGGGATGACTATGACGTCGGCCTTTTTCCACCTGGAAGGGAAGTGTCTCAACCTCAACATTGCGTTGATGATGTTGACCATCGCCGCTACTCCTTTCCGGGGCAGCTTCTTGAGGGCGATGTTCCCAATGCCATCACATCCTGGAGCTTTCCTGGGTTTTAGGCTCCTTAGGATCTCCTTGACCTCCTCGGGGGTGGTCGGGGGGATGTGGTCATCATCTGGCAGACGGTTCATCCTACGTACCCTGCGCCTCACGTCGTCCTCCCAGTCCTCGTCCTCATCATCGAGTTTTAAACCTCCGTCCGACCAACACATATTTATACTGGATATTGTCATAGTCGCTCCTAAGACTCGGACCAATGAGAACGCAAAGAAAGAGCACAGTCCGGTGGGCGGAGCCTAACCGGGCTGTGCGGAAATGCATTTAAGCAGGCGTTTTTGCATTTGAGCTTCAGTACCTTCTCGCGCCTCAACTGAGCAACATCTGTGACACTTACCTCCTGGGCATCTTGTAAAATCAAAATCTTGTGTTTTATTGTGTTGGCGGTGGTCAACCAAACTTCGGATATTATTTACTTAATTGTAATAATATCACTAATTACCTACTTCGAAAATTCAACGGCTGTAGTATTCTCTTAATCGAAATACTACAACTAAACACTTATAACTTTAAACAAACAAACAACCGTGGTAGTTCTTTGCTGGACTATCACAACTCTAAAGTTTTAGTGTAACAAATCATCGGTTTCATTTCCTGTAGGGAATTGTTAATCTTTTGGTGGCCATCCTTTTGATTAACAATGCCCGGATCAGGGGATGAACGCTCTTCAACCCCCAGCGGGTTAGGGGAAGCAACAGAGGGTCGATCGGACGGTGTGGTGGTGAGCAGGGAAGTCCCCGGCGCGCCGACAATGTATGGCACGTCTCACCCCACACTGTTCGGTTACCACGAAGATGAGGCAGGGGGGTACTCAGAAGGAAACGAACCCAGGACAGATGGACCTACACCATTTTCCCTAAACGAGCTGGCCTGCTCGCTCCACGACGCACAGGCACAAGTGAGGGTTCTACAAACACAGTTAATTTTGGCTCAGCTCTCTCAAACGACGTCACAGCCGATGGCAAGCACGGAAGAGGCCCAACCGGCCAAAGAGGCCCAAAGTTCCCGGCCACGTGGACATGGCGCCCAAGAGCGTGGGGCAGAAGAAAAAGAGCCACAGGATAGTGGACACCCACAACAACCTGAAGAATTTCTGGGGACTTCAGCACCCCAGTGGCGCCCGACGAACCAGCTAACAGGACAAGGAAATAATAAACTACAGGATGAAATTTTAAATATTATAACCATGAGTACACAGGCGGCTGTCCAGGCCGTAGCTCGACAGAAAGCACTTGGAATAACCGAACCCAGAATTTTCCCGACGTTCTCCGGACATGAATGGGAGGACCCAGTGCAGTTCCTGGAGGAACTAGAGGACGTGATGGACAGACAGAAAATATCCTACAAAGATAGAGCACGAATAGCGCTAAACCAGCTCGAAGGCAATGCTAAGAGAATATTCGAGCCGTGGAAAGCACTGAAGTTGGATTTTGAGGCGTTTAAGCAACGTTTGACTATAAAATATAATGAGCCATCACTACTGGGCAGCCTGCGCTCACGTTTACATGGCGAGCGGCAAAAGGAAGACGAAACCGCTGCTGTTTTCATTAGAAGAAAAATGGGCCTTCATCAAAGGGTGGAACCATATACCCCTGAAAACCAAATTGTTACTGAAGTCAGGGAACTGCTGCGCCCTGAGCTACGCTTTGCTACTCGCACCCAACAATTCGAGACCCTGGAGGACCTCAGCCGCGCCATGGAATGGGTCGAGGAAGATTATAAGGAAGTTCAGAGGCACCTGAGGCCCTTGCCTAGACCGACTCCGCCACCGGACAGACAACCAGGACCTGCCACGCCCTGTCGATACTGCAATGAATGGCATTACCACCGAGATTGTCCCCGGCGTCAGGGAAACCCAGAGAATCGACAGGGAAACGACCAAGGGGCCGCGGCGGAAGCGAGCGCCCGGCCCAGACGACAGAATTAGACACGATTGCCACACTCACCGCTGCGGCAGGACATGGCCCGCTGCCGCGCGTGTGGGTCCAAGTAGGCCAAAAGAGGCTGCTGGCGTTACTGGACAGTGGGGCCACGCATTCGTTCATAAATCACAAACATACACAAAATTTACCTCTACTTCAATCCAAAATGAGAGTCCAGCTGGCGAGTAACCGCGAGGTCATCAGTACACAAGGACATGTGAGGGTCCCCATGGAGATAGGACAAGTAACCATTGAACTGACGTTAAATGTGTTAGAAAATATGTCGGAAGATGTAATCCTCGGACAACACTGGATGTTGGACCACCAAATCGTTATGGATTTCTCAAGGGGATGTGTGCACCTGGGGAAGGATCAACGACACACGTTGTACTGGACGACAACGCGACAAGTGGACACCAATCCCATTCCACTCGAAATAGATTCACAGCTCCTCCCGGCTAGCCACTCGCACCGGTACCAGGAGTTATTGGAAAAATTTGGGGACGTTTTCACTGAAACATTACATCAACCAACAACCAAGCTGGCCACGCACCAGATCAGGCTAAAAGACAACAAACCATTCAAAATTCGACGGTACCAATACTCCGCTTCAAAGAAGGACTTGATAGCCACAGAGGTACACAAGATGCTAGCTGCAGGCGTGATACGGAGGAGCCGTAGCCAGTTCTGCTCACCTGTTGTCATAGTGAACAAATCAGATGGAAAGGCACGGTTTTGTGTGGATTACCGCCAACTAAACGCGCAAACTTATGAAGAAGTGTCTCAACTCCCTCCGATACGAGAGACAATAAGAGAGTTAGGCGCTGCAAAACTGTTCACGTCACTCGACTTGAAGGCAGGCTACTGGCAGGTGCCTATGGAGGAAAATAGCGTCCCCTTGACAGCATTTAGCACCCCGGATGGGGCCCTGTACGAGTTTCTGGTGATGCCATTCGGCCTAAGAAATGCGCCGACTACGTTCCAGAAAATGATGACGGAAGTGTTGGCTGGATACGTAGACGAGTTCGTTAAAGTATACTTGGACGACATAATCATCTATTCCGAGAACCACGAGCAGCACCTCCGACATCTAGCCCTAGTCTTGGAGAGGCTACGGACCTATGATCTCCACTGCGGCATTTCCAAGTGCCGTTTCGGCGCCACGGAACTCAATTACCTGGGGTACACCATCACCACCACGGAAAATCGACCCCAAGAAAAGCATGTCATCCAGATCAGGGAATTTCCAGTGCCAAGAAACAAAAAGGACGTGCAAGCTTTCCTGGGAACAGCCAGCTGGCTGCGAGAATTTATTCCCAACTTCGCCGAAATAACGACACCCCTGACAGACTTAACGGGAAAACAACGATTCATATGGACTCCGGCGGCCGATCAAGCATTCCACCAGCTGAAGGAGGCACTTTCGCAACCCCTGTCCCTGTGCAGACCAGAGCCTGACCTTCAATACTGCCTCCAAACAGACGCTAGCCTCCAAGGCATGGGCGCGGTGTTGTTCCAGCGGGGCCCCCAGGGAGAGAGGCGAATCATTTCCTGCTCCAGTGCGAAATTCACGGCCGCCGAGAAGAGATACCATGTAAACGAGCAAGAGACACTTGCCGTAATATGGGCCTGTCGCAGATACCGCCACTGGTTGGAAGACAGACCGTTCATATTGATCACAGATAGCCGGGCACTCACCTGGCTTCACCAATTTAAAGATGAGAGGGCGAAGTTGACCAGGTGGGCGCTCCAACTCCAGGAGTACCAATTTATAGTGGAACATTGCCCGGGGCGCATGAACCAGCTTCCGGATTTTCTGTCGCGGCATCCAGAAGGAGAGATGCCCAGGGAACTAACAGAAAATGACCGGCTGATACCCCCCGAGGGCCCTACCATCACATCCGAAGGTTCCCCAGCAGACAACCACGACAAGTCAGCCATGATGCTACTCCTCACGGGCTACAGTGACTCCGAAGATGAGAGCGACGGTGATGATGACCAGTATCCTTTCGAAGAGCCAAATTCCCCCGATTACGACGAACCTGATGAAGACGTTCCAAATCAACCAGCCGAGGAAAATCCCCCCGATTATGACGAACCCGACGAAGACACAACACCCGAAACAATGGAATTCCAGCCCGTCCCGGACAGGACGGCCCCAGCCTCTACTATCATACCTCAACCCAGTACCTCGAGGCAGCCCCCTGTGCAAACCATGCCCCCGATGATGACCACGGAGAAGCCGAAACCTACCTCAAGTACCTCCATTCCTCCCCGAGAAATCACCATCCTAGTCCCACATCCGCAGGATAGCGATCCCTACGAAATCCATGTAAAGATTCCAGAAATTTCCGGTCCTACCACTGTGAGACACCACATAGTCGCTTCCCGTCCTGCCGACCCTTCCCAGGCAGCAAGCACCAGTCAACAACACGTCCAGATGGCCCCGGATGACGTCCCGAGTAGACGACAAAGCCAAATCCTCAAGTTGATGGAAGTACCCGAACAGACAACCACGACACTCTGTTCACCTCGCCACATGGAGCCCTGTCCAACGCCGTGCCAAGCCCAGCAGCAGACGATCCCTGCCCCAGTCAGCCAACCACGACGAGCCCAGCTGCCCATGGATGTGCCAGCAGAAAGACAGCCCCAGGCGTGCCAAGTCAATGCAAGCCGCCTTCAAGACGAGATTCCCTTCCCAGAGGCCCCCAAAGCAATGTGGAAGCCAGCCAAGACGCCCACTTCAGTTTCGCTCCAGCCCAATGTTCCCACAACCGGGCATAGTGAAGATTGCCCCCCAGAAGCCCTGCAGCCTCCTGGAAAGCTACACACGGAGAGACGGACAGAGGCCCGGATTTCCTACCCAGCCAGCCAGCCGCCGCTGAACACATTCAGAAAGCATTTCCAATTCAGCCTGCCGGCAGTAGATGTAATGCAGAGCCCCGCAGTCCCGGACGTGTCCAGGTCAACGAGCGCGCCCTTCGGCGCCGTCTGTGGCCGTTTTCCCTGGGCTACCTCTCCAACCCAAACCAGCAGGACTATGCAGGCTATGAGCGTCGCGACGCTTATGGGAAACCGCGAGCAATAGTGATTTCGTTGACATACTTATGAAATGCTGACTAGGTATTTAGTTTTGTTTTACAATGTTAAGTTAGGGAAAAACGAATTTATTTTTTGTACAATGGAATATTGAAATATTTAACTAATCCATTTTTTTTTCACAGTATCATTTTGTTTTGTCGCCAATATTCTTGGCTATAGATGTCGGTCTCGGATGTCTGGGGCCGGGCAGGACTATTGCCCTTTACCCCAGTACATCGCTGTAGACCGGGGACCAGCCTCGTGCAGGGCGGGCGAACTTACTTTACGTCGGCCCCACTCACAATTGTGAGCGGTGCAGACGATTTCGGTCCACCTCCCTGGGTCCTGGCTCGTTGGACCTTGCTGGCTAAGGCCTCTTCTGGCGTTCTTCTTTCTTCGTCTTCTGCTCTTCGCCAGCTTGTTTGCCCCCCGGGGGGTAGTCATCGGTCTGTTGGGTGTTTTGGGTTTGTGGCGGGAGTGACTGCCGGTACACAAGATGCCAAGAGGCATCCTGTCATCCGGATCATCGGTAGGGTAAGGATGAGCTGTGTAGCTCGAGGAAGGGCAGACCTAACTGGTTTGGTAGCATTTTTGGTCTGCCCGGAGCTAGGGGGACTACAGGTACTGGACGGTTGTTTGTCCGGTACCCGCAGGGTCTTGGGTGGGTGGTTGGGTATCGTCATGTCTCTTCCGTGGGGGTGGGTCGTCGGTTGGTGGTACTTCTCATACTCACCCGTTATCCAGGAGCTGCACCTTCGGCCGCTTGTGCCTCGGAGCATCTGCTGGGTCATAGTCAGTTGCCTCCCTGACTAGTGGGTTCCCATGCTCCTCGGCAAGGGCGTACATCTTTCTGGCTCTCTGCTTGATGATCTCAGTGACCGGGGTGTATTCCAGGTCCCTGTAGATGTCCTCGTTGCGGATGAACCAGGGTGCATCGACTGCCGTTCTGAGGGCGACGTTCTCCACTCTCTGGATCTGCTGGAGGTAGCTCTTTGCTTGGTAGCCCCAAGCTACCGAAGCATACGTCAGCTGAGGCCGGATGAGGGACCTGATAAGCGTGAGCTTGTTCCTCAGGTTGAGTCTGCTCTGTCTACCCGTCATCGGGTAGATTAGGGCTCTCGTCCTCCTGGCCTTCTTGACGATGGCCTCCGTGTTCAGTCTCCATGTTAGGCCTTTGTCCATGACCACGCCAAGGTAGTTGGCGGAGTCGTGCCATTGGATGTCCTTGTTGTAGAACTCTCCAAAATCGTCCTAAGTTGAAGACATAATCAAAATTCGACTTAGGCAAAAATTTCATTTAAAGACATTTTCGGGAGTCTGCAGAGGCGCAGATCAGTCCACAAGGACCGTTTTGGGTTCTATAAGGCGTTGGAAATGACCAGGCGAAAATTCGAAGAAACACCGAATTTTCACTTAGGAAAAATGTTTTTGGTTCAGAATATCAGAGTAGAAGTATATAATGACAAAGATTTATGAATAATATACTTTTTCAAAGGTACCATAAATTGGACTTTGAAAAATAATATTTTTGGAAGGGCGTCAAAATTTGGCCCAAGAATCGATTTATCGAAAGTACGCCAAAGTTTCACTTGCAGACTAATTTTTCAAAACTGCGTTGAAATTTGGCTTGAAGATCGATTTTTCAAAAGTACGCCAAAATTTCACCCGCAGATTAACTTTTCAAAAGTACCTTGAAATTTGGCTTGAAAATCAATTTTTCAAAAGTACGCCAAAATTTCACCCGCGGATTAACTTTTCAAAAGTACCTTGAAATTTGGCTTGAAAATCGATTTTTCAAAAGTACGCCAAAATTTCACCCGCAGATTAGTTTTTCAAAAGTACCTTGAAATTTGGCTCGAAAATCGATTTTTCAAAAGTACGCTGAAATTGGTCTTAAAATGGATTTTTCAAAAGTACCACGAAGTCAGTTTAAAAAGTACCACGAAAATATACTTTAAATTATTTTTTATTTTTTATTCCTCAACCAAAGACATTGACCTTTGAGGTACGGTCATTGAAAGCCCAATTCTAAAATATGAGCATAAAATTTTAACGATGCACTGCATCCGAAAGGCAAAAAAGAAGATTTTGTCAAAGCCGGCGTAGTGCCGATAAGCAAAAATTGATAAAAATCAATGCACATGTACAAGGCCGGTTTCTCGCATAGAAAGAGTTTGGATTGACCCAGCGGCTCGCAATTTGGTCGAGCGCGTTGAGTGGTCCAGACAAAGCAATGGTAGAAAAGCCAATAACAGGGCTTTTCAAATGACAAAGTTATAGAGGAAACCGCCTTGTGCATAAAAATCCAAAAATTCAATTTTGCCTAAAAGTCGCTCGAAGGTGAGACGCTGCCAAATCGATAATATTAATCGACTGTGATAAGGGTTAGTAAGTCGTGGACTGATCGAACGCCACTCAACTTATGCAGTAATAAGTCCTCTGAATGTGTTTGAGTACGTGAATTTCCACGATACAAGAACTTTAAAGCTAGGTAGTCTCTAGCGAAACTAAATTTATTTAGTAAAACTTTTTTAAGTTAATTTCAGTCAGCCTTAATTATTCATTTACCCAGAGTCTGAAATGATTCTAAAAGCTCGCATTTTGATTCTGAGAAGGTACGTATGAATCTTTTCTACCTAATCGATCGTTAGCGCGAGCGCTCTCGCTTGTATGGTCTGAAAGTCACTACCTTGATTGGGGAAGGCACGATTCTTTCTTGAGAATTTTGTATAACCAATTCTGTTAAATAAACGGATTCTTTGAACTAATGTTTCTTAATTGATCTTGAGGCCTGTTGACGGTCTATAATCCCTGGAACTTTCGTATAGAAAACCGGATGTGTCGAGTTAATTCGCATTAACGTTCGACCTTCTGGTTGTTTTACGGAGGTTCGATAGGGATTTTTTTATGCGTTTTTTGAGAAATATATTCCGTTATTAATGGACCAAAACGCGATTTTCGCGTACCAAAACTAATCCCTCCGCAGAGAAATTCTTCGGTTGGGATTTTTTTATGCAAAAATTCAGGAAATTAAGAGGTGCCTAAACCCCTAACGAGGGAATTCGGGTCCAGAGAGAGCGTAGTTTCCGATCTGTGGTAGTGCAGCCTTGGTCCCGCTTTTCGGCTACCGAAGTCATCTTATCTCGAACCCGCCTGGGAGGTAGAAGAACGGGGTAATACGCGACTGGCGCCCCCTGAGAAATAAATTGGTGTCGCGTCATTTTGACGCCCGGTAGTGCGTTCTTCTACATGGCGCCCAACGTGGGGCGTTGTTAGTCAGCAGGGCTTTCTGGAAAGGATATGGATGAATCAACGCCTTTCCAGTTTTACGACGAGCCGACATCTGTGATGGACAACGTCTCTAGAGGGTTAGAGAGGCCGTGCGCGGAGGATGTACTGGGTAGTTCGGGGGTTGGCCCGAGTACCACTGAAGGAGTCATACAGCCCTCCTCAGAACAAGTGTTCGCCCAAATGGCAGCAGGTCTTGCCAAAGCTCTAAGCGAAGCCACACACGAGCATAAGTATCGGTCGAAGCATCCAAATGCGGAATTTCATGGCTTCGAACACGAAGACCCTGAAACCTTCATTCATCATATGGAGGAATTTTTCGTCCGAGTACGAATTACGCAGGATAACGACCGTCTGTATAAAATATCAGAACAGCTCAAAGACGATGCTAGGAAATGGTTCGAACAATACCGAACCCTAATTACCACGTATCCTCTATTCCTCGAGCGGTTCAGAAGCCGTTACGATTCAGGTGAAGTACTCACCGAAGCAGTAGCTAATTTATATGGCAAGAAACAAGATGCCGAGGAAAATACGTCAGTATTTATTTCCAGGAAGGTATGCCTCTTCAACAGGATCGATCCGTTTAAGCCGGAGGCGATGAAGGCGGCTACCATCTTCAATCAGTTGAGACCTGATATGAAAATGCTCCTAAAGAGTGCCGTCATACTAGATACAAATACACTAGTGACGATGACCGAACAAATGGCCAAAATCATGGATGAGAATAAAGAATTCGAGATTCTGCAAAATGCAAAGAAAAGCAAAGACCGAGAAGCGTCCACCTCTACCGCTTCAGCTCAAGGGAATCAGCAATCGAGCAGTAACTGGAGAACGGAACCCTCCGCATTAGCGAAGCCGTCCTCCAGTTCCTTTGGTGCATCTAGGACACCATTCAATGGATCTCAAAGAAGAGATAATCCGCCAGCACCAAGGGTGCATTTTGCAAATAATATTTCCTCGCTGCCTAGAGGGGATATACCGAGAAGGGGTACTGGAGACGTAAGGAACTCCCGAGTCCCGTATCGCCCTTGCAGATATTGCCCAACGGAGCAGTGGCATTTTCATGCGGAATGCCCAAACAATCCCTATCGTAATATGAATACGGGAAACCAAGCGGGGGTCAGAGGCGATGGCCCAGGCCGAACTGTACCAGCCCCGCCTACCAGGCCCCAGCAGGCTCGAAGCGACCCTCGAGGAAGCTCCGAAGCAAGAAGTTTAAATTAAAAAACTTCGATGACCTTCCTGACCTTAATTACCTGTTTAAGGATCAAGAAGTCAACCTATCTCCCCATCGATTCACTCCATTAGAATCTATCAATCAAACCAACGACGCTTTCCCTCTGCCTCGCATTAAGATTATAATTAATAATCGAGCGGTTAACGCTTTATTGGATACAGGTTCGACAAGGAATATTATCCAACCGAAATTTTTGAACGACATTGATCAACTTACAGCTCCCCAAACGTTTGTTATGGCTTGTGGCGATGGTTTAGTAGAATCCCTCGGGACTACGACCATGAACGTTAATGTACTAGATGTACCCTTTCAGACCACGTTTCAGGTCATTCAAAATTTAAATGAAGAGCTCATTCTGGGAGCCCCGTTTTTATATGCTCACAATGTCGTATTCGATTATCAACGTAAATGTGTCTACGTCGGCACTGAAGAGCGAATAACCGTCTTCTGGAATCAAGCGGCACATCAAGCAAGGAAGCAATGCCGGCTTCCCGAAGAACTGATCATCGGAAACGATAATTTAAAACCTCTATTCGAGGAATTCGCTGAATTGTTCACCGCGGTGCCTACCCAAGCTACCACGGTGACAACGAAACATAAAATAAAAGTTAAAGACGACCGCCCGTTCAATATCAAACCCTACCCCATGTCTCCTTCTAAGAAAAAAGTTATGTACGATCAAATTGAAGAGATGCTGAAAGCCGGGGTCATAGAACCGAGTACCGCTCAGTACAGTTCGCCTCCCATTATAATTGAAAGGCCCGGCAAGAAGCCTCGCTTCTGCATTGATTATCGTCACTTAAATGAAGTAACGGAAGACGAAGCATCCGTCTTACCAAAGATATACGAGAGTATAAAGGATCTAGGAAACGCCAACATATTTACGGTGTTGGACCTCAAGAGCGGATATTGGCAAATCCCTCTTGAGGAGTCGTCAAAAAACTATTCTACGTTTACAACATTAGATGGAGCATCTTACCGATTTAACGTGATGCCTTTCGGATTGAAGACCGCTCCATGTACATTCCAAAAATTTATGGCAAGAGACGTATTGACCGGCTACTTGCATCATTTCTGCAAAGTATATCTCGATGATATTATCATCTACAGTGAAAATATAGAACAGCATGTAAACCATCTGAGAGCCGTCTTTGAACGCCTGCGTTTGCATAATTTAAAGGTGTCACCGGAAAAATGTGTGATAGCCACGTCAAGCATAACCTATCTCGGGCATCAAATAAATGCCAACACCACTCAACCATTAGAAAAACACATATTACAGATACAAAATTATCCGGCCCCTACGACGAGGCGCCAGCTTCAGAGTTTCCTTGGTCTATGTAATTGGGTACGTGAATATATCCCTAATGTTGCAATAATTACAAAGCCCTTGACCCGATTACTCTCGAAAGACTGGCGCTTCAAGTGGAATCCGGAAGCCCAAGAAGCTTTTATTTTACTAAAAGAAGTATTGAATAAACCTCTAGGACTGCACCGGCCAGATTTCAATAAAATGTTCATACTGCAGACGGACGCATCCTTAATAGGATTATCTGCAGTATTATATCAATTGGGGGATAATGACCAGAAGCACATCGTCTCTTATGCTAGTAATACGTTATCTCCGACGGAGAGAAAATACCATATTAATGAATTGGAATGTTTGAGCGTCGTTAATTATATAAGGAAATACAAAATATATTTGGCAGACCGTCCATTTATAGTCAAAACCGACAATCGAGCTTTACTATGGTTAAATAAGCATAAGGACGAGAAAACGAAATTTACACGTTGGTCATTATTACTTCAGGAATACAGCTTCACCATAGAACATTGTCCCGGCAAGGAAAATATATTGGCTGACTATCTTAGCAGGAATCCTCAAGGCCCAAACGTCGAAGCAGACGACGAAGAGGAGAGAATGTACCCACCAAAATTCTCGTACAAGGAACGAATATCAGTGATTACCACATTGGAATTAAACGATCAGGTCAGAGAAGCGCAAACGCACTCCAGAGATATCCAAGACCAAATTGAACGATGGAATACTCTAGTGCGACAAGCAGATAAAACCGAGGCAGAGGTGAAATTCGTCAATACAAGACAAGTGATAGGCGGCACACTTTGGACGAGAGGCGAAAATGTTATAGAAAAATTATACGTACCAAAACGTATGGTCATGAGAGTAATATCTCATTTTCACGACCGACCGGAAGTAGGTCACCCCGGCCGCGATGAAACTGTTAGAATCATCTCGGGCCGCTATTATTTTAATAATTTGTCGAGACTAGTTAACAAATATTTAAATGAGTGCATTATTTGTAATTCCGTAAAAAGCAGACAGTCACAACCGAAGGCTCCTCTCAGAAGCCATGCTCCATCGCATCCGTTCGAAGTTCTAAGCGTCGATGTAATCGGACCGCTTCAGCGAACCAAAGATGCAGATAACCGATATATATTAATGGTAGAGGATGTATTTAGTAAGTGGGTCGAAGCCAAGGCGTTCACCCAAGTCAGTGGAAAAACAATAGCACAATTTATCGAAGAGGAACTAGTGGCGAGATATGGCGTTCCGAGGGTCATCATTTCCGACCAGGGAGGCCACTTCAATTCCGGCTTTTACGATACGTTCTGTACACGTAACAATATTGAAAGATTCTTCACAGCAGCTTACCACCAACAGGCTAATCCAATAGAAAGGAGGGTGCAAGAAGCTAAGAAGATCTTAAAAACCTTATTATATGGTTCACCCAACGACGAGTGGGATCGACATGTTAGTCAGATGGCATATATCTTGAGAACAAGAAAAAACGCCGCTACGGGGCATACGCCCAGTTTCGTAGTGCTCGGCTATGAATTACCGCAGATTGGTGATTGGAATATGTTCGCTTATAGACAAGAACGTCGTAATCAAGCGGACGTTCCCCGCCTTGAAAGAGTCAAGGAAATTCGTAAAAATCAAACAAATTACCAATGGCGTTACGCGCCCAAAGTGGCGGTAACGCCGGTCGTATATAAAGTGGGAGATATGGTAATGACTAAAAGGATCAGGAAGGATCATACCTTCACACCGTCGTGGAGTGGGCCACACAAGGTTTTAAAGAGATTGTCTAATGAAGTTTACCTCATTCACAAGGGGGTAACTTCGACGAGATTACATGTCGATGCCATCAGGCCGGCACCTAAGGGAGACCCCGATGTTGAATTGGAATTGTCTGAAGAATCAGAAGATAGTCCGGATGAAATTCATCTTAGTGACGACGCTTCCTCATCAGACAATGAGATCGCGCCCAGGTCAGAGCGACGTAGCGATACCACACTAGTTCAAATCAATGTTCCCGCAAGTGCTCAAGATGAGCCGGATGTAATAAGTCGAGATCCCGAAGATGCTCGAGATGAGCCAGATATAGAAGAGTCACCTCTAGATATTTCTGAGGTCGACCACGGCTAATAGCCGTTTTCGCTTTTTTTTATATTTTTTCTCAAAATTCTAAGTGGCGATTTTGACCTGTATGCGGTCGAATCGAAAATTTAAAGTCTACCCCATGAGCAGACATGGAAAGACGGCGAACCCGACGCAAGAGCGCGATCCGGTAAGCCTAGCTTCTCAAGAGCGAGAGCCGCCAAGTTCGAGTAATGGACGTAGGCATAAGTACGAATCAGTACGAGTTTCGGAAGCTGTTTTTCTTATGCAAGAAGACAACTTCAATTTTAATCATTTTAAGTCAACAAAATTAACGTATACCCCAAATGGAAACTACGAGTTTCAGAAGCCGTTCTTCGCTCAAGAAGACGCTTCAATTTTTTTTTTATACTTTTTTCACAAGTCGTGATGACCGCACGAGTATCGTAAGCCGATTTAATCTACCTTACGAAGTAGAAACTACGAGACGAGTTTCAGAAGCCGTTCTTCGCTCAAGAAGACGCTTCAATTTTTTTTTTATACTTTTTTCACAAGTCGTGATGACCGCACGAGTATCGTAAGCCGATTTAATCTACCTTACGAAGTAGAAACTACGAGACGAGTTTCAGAAGCCGTTCTTCGCTCAAGAAGACGCTTCAATTTTTTTTTTTTATACTTTTTTCACAAGTCGTGATGACCGCACGAGTATCGTAAGCCGATTTAATCTACCTTACGAAGTAGAAACTACGAGACGAGTTTCAGAAGCCGTTCTTCGCTCAAGAAGACGCTTCAATTTTTTTTTTATACTTTTTTCACAAGTCGTGATGACCGCACGAGTATCGTAAGCCGATTTAATCTACCTTACGAAGGAGAAACTACGAGACGAGTTTCAGAAGCCGTTCTTCGCTCAAGAAGACGCTTCAATTTTTTTATACTTTTTTCACAAAGTAGTGATGACCGCACGAGTATCGTAAGCCGATTCAATCTACCTTACGAAGAACCAATTTCTAACCATTATAAGTTAACAAAATTCATGTTAGAAAAATATTTCATTAAAAACAACACATTGTGTTTGTTAGTCGACGCGTTCCAGTCGACGACTTGCTAAAAAGTCAATCTAGTTGCAGAACTGCATTTTCCATGTGCAAAAATGGAAAGATGACCCAGCCTGTCGCAAGGGCGCGGCATGGTGAAGTCTGGAACTCAAAGGCGAGGACCGTCCAAGCTGCGGCATGGAGATATAGACAGCCTCTTCTAGAAAGGACCGAAGTTAAGCAAGAGCGAGACCAGGGCAAAAAAAGCGAGTGCAACGAGTTAGTGAGAGTGGACGCTAATCAAAATTGTGCTACGCTTCGCTTCGCTTCGCACCTCGACGCGGGTGTAATTAAGTTGATAAAAATGTTGTATCAACTTGTCGTATTGTTTAAAAAATGTATTTATTTTAAGTTAGATAGGCGAATCAGCCGTCTGCCCCAATTAAGGCCGTTATTTTTAAAACATCTGTACCATAGGTCAGACCGTCAAATGAAGGCATACAGACATACAAGTGAATATGGAAATTAAAGGCAATCGATGAGTAGAAAAGATTCAACCAAAGGAGGGGAGTGTTGTAGAACTCTCCAAAATCGTCCTAAGTTGAAGACATAATCAAAATTCGACTTAGGCAAAAATTTCATTTAAAGACATTTTCGGGAGTCTGCAGAGGCGCAGATCAGTCCACAAGGACCGTTTTGGGTTCTATAAGGCGTTGGAAATGACCAGGCGAAAATTCGAAGAAACACCGAATTTTCACTTAGGAAAAATGTTTTTGGTTCAGAATATCAGAGTAGAAGTATATAATGACAAAGATTTATGAATAATATACTTTTTCAAAGGTACCATAAATTGGACTTTGAAAAATAATATTTTTGGAAGGGCGTCAAAATTTGGCCCAAGAATCGATTTATCGAAAGTACGCCAAAGTTTCACTTGCAGACTAATTTTTCAAAACTGCGTTGAAATTTGGCTTGAAGATCGATTTTTCAAAAGTACGCCAAAATTTCACCCGCAGATTAACTTTTCAAAAGTACCTTGAAATTTGGCTTGAAAATCAATTTTTCAAAAGTACGCCAAAATTTCACCCGCGGATTAACTTTTCAAAAGTACCTTGAAATTTGGCTTGAAAATCGATTTTTCAAAAGTACGCCAAAATTTCACCCGCAGATTAGTTTTTCAAAAGTACCTTGAAATTTGGCTCGAAAATCGATTTTTCAAAAGTACGCTGAAATTGGTCTTAAAATGGATTTTTCAAAAGTACCACGAAGTCAGTTTAAAAAGTACCACGAAAATATACTTTAAATTATTTTTTATTTTTTATTCCTCAACCAAAGACATTGACCTTTGAGGTACGGTCATTGAAAGCCCAATTCTAAAATATGAGCATAAAATTTTAACGATGCACTGCATCCGAAAGGCAAAAAAGAAGATTTTGTCAAAGCCGGCGTAGTGCCGATAAGCAAAAATTGATAAAAATCAATGCACATGTACAAGGCCGGTTTCTCGCATAGAAAGAGTTTGGATTGACCCAGCGGCTCGCAATTTGGTCGAGCGCGTTGAGTGGTCCAGACAAAGCAATGGTAGAAAAGCCAATAACAGGGCTTTTCAAATGACAAAGTTATAGAGGAAACCGCCTTGTGCATAAAAATCCAAAAATTCAATTTTGCCTAAAAGTCGCTCGAAGGTGAGACGCTGCCAAATCGATAATATTAATCGACTGTGATAAGGGTTAGTAAGTCGTGGACTGATCGAACGCCACTCAACTTATGCAGTAATAAGTCCTCTGAATGTGTTTGAGTACGTGAATTTCCACGATACAAGAACTTTAAAGCTAGGTAGTCTCTAGCGAAACTAAATTTATTTAGTAAAACTTTTTTAAGTTAATTTCAGTCAGCCTTAATTATTCATTTACCCAGAGTCTGAAATGATTCTAAAAGCTCGCATTTTGATTCTGAGAAGGTACGTATGAATCTTTTCTACCTAATCGATCGTTAGCGCGAGCGCTCTCGCTTGTATGGTCTGAAAGTCACTACCTTGATTGGGGAAGGCACGATTCTTTCTTGAGAATTTTGTATAACCAATTCTGTTAAATAAACGGATTCTTTGAACTAATGTTTCTTAATTGATCTTGAGGCCTGTTGACGGTCTATAATCCCTGGAACTTTCGTATAGAAAACCGGATGTGTCGAGTTAATTCGCATTAACGTTCGACCTTCTGGTTGTTTTACGGAGGTTCGATAGGGATTTTTTTATGCGTTTTTTGAGAAATATATTCCGTTATTAATGGACCAAAACGCGATTTTCGCGTACCAAAACTAATCCCTCCGCAGAGAAATTCTTCGGTTGGGATTTTTTTATGCAAAAATTCAGGAAATTAAGAGGTGCCTAAACCCCTAACGAGGGAATTCGGGTCCAGAGAGAGCGTAGTTTCCGATCTGTGGTAGTGCAGCCTTGGTCCCGCTTTTCGGCTACCGAAGTCATCTTATCTCGAACCCGCCTGGGAGGTAGAAGAACGGGGTAATACGCGACTGGCGCCCCCTGAGAAATAAATTGGTGTCGCGTCATTTTGACGCCCGGTAGTGCGTTCTTCTACATCCTCACCAAACATGGAAACGTGACCTGTGGGGTTTTGTTTTCTTACCTTCTTGAAGAGTACCGCCTTGCTCTTCTCAGCGTTGACGGCTACCTTCCATCTGTTGCACCAGTCCTCTAGAAGGGTGGCCGCCTCCTGGAGGTTTCTGGTGGCTAGCCTGGCACTCCAGGATCTGGCAGTCAGGGCTGTGTCATCGGCGTAGAGGGCCATGGAGGTCCTCTCCGTCCGGGGTAGATCGGATGTGAAGATGGAGAACAAGTGGGGGGACAGCACTGAGCCTTGGGGGACTCCTGCCTCCATTGTTCTGTACGTGGACACCCTGTCCACGATCTTCACCCTCATCTGTCTCCTGTGGAGGTACGATCTCACTAGCTTGACGAGTGCAATGGGGTAACCCATACTCATCATTTTGGCTAGGAGACCGTCGTGCCAGACCCTGTCGAAGGCTTTGGCAACGTCCAGGAACAGCGCTGCCGTGACCTGTCGTTGGTTGAACCCCTTCGTGACCTCCTCGGTGAGGCGGAGCACTTGGAGTTCGGTGGAGTGCCCTGTCCTGAAGGCGAACTGCTCGTCTGGGAGGACTTCCAGCTCTTCTGTCTTCTCGGCTATCCTCTTGAGTATGACTCGTTCGGCTACCTTACTCATTGCTGGGAGTAGACTGATTGGCCTGTAAGAGGAAGGAAACATTAGGTTCTTACCTGGCTTTGGGATGACTATGACGTCGGCCTTTTTCCACCTGGAAGGGAAGTGTCTCAACCTCAACATTGCGTTGATGATGTTGACCATCGCCGCTACTCCTTTCCGGGGCAGCTTCTTGAGGGCGATGTTCCCAATGCCATCACATCCTGGAGCTTTCCTGGGTTTTAGGCTCCTTAGGATCTCCTTGACCTCCTCGGGGGTGGTCGGGGGGATGTGGTCTTCATCTGGCAGACGGTTCATCCTACGTACCCTGCGCCTCACGTCGTCCTCCCAGTCCTCGTCCTCATCATCGAGTTGGTTTTCCCTACACTGCAGTTCCAAGCTGTCGGCAAAAGCCTCGGCTTTTTCCTGGCGAGTGTAGACAACACCATTCTCTCCGTGGATCGGGGGCATGGGAGTCCGCCGGTTTCGCAGGGCCCGTTGGGTGGTCCAGATGCTCCTGTCCTGCGTGTCCAGGGATTCCAGGTGGCGTTGCCACCCTTCTTGTCTGTGTTCCTGAAGGGCGGCCTTGACTCTCCGGCTCAGGGTGTTGTAGTATCTCCTGTCCTCCGGGAGTCGGGTTCTCTGGGCCCGTCTCTTGGCACTTCGTCTGTCCCGTATCAGCTGCCTGGTTTCCTCTGGGAGGTTGGCCAGGGGAGCTGGTGCTCGCCTTGTTTCCGTCTCGGTGGTACTTACCCTTAGTGCCGCCTGGATCTGGTCCTCCAGGGAGGTGATGGCCCTCTCCACGTCTGCCTCGGTTTCGAGTCTGGGAATGTGTGCTATGTTCCTCTGCAGTTCTGCACGGAACACTTCCCAGTCCGTCCTCCTTTTGATGAATGTTGTCGTGTTCTCACCGTCCTTTTCTCCTAGTTCTAGGAGAATGGGGCTGTGATCGGTGGAACCATCCATCATGGCGGTGATTTCGGCTTCGAGGGGGATCTCCTTCAGCATCGCAATGTCCAGGACGTCCGGCCTCCCAACACCATTGTCATGGGTCGGTCCCTCCGGGCCAAGGACCAGCAGGTTGCCATCGTGTCGTCCCAGGAATCGCAGTAGCTCTCGTCCTCGAGTGTTTGTAATCCTACTGTGCCATTCCGGGGACTTGGCGTTGAAGTCGCCGATGGCAACCGTCTGGGTCCCTGGGGGAAGAACCAAGTCCAGGTCTGCGTCTAGCAGCATGTTGTTGGGTGGCTGGTAGCAGGAGACCACTCTGATGTCGCCATTTCGTGCCGTGGACACTACTATGGCTGTGGCCTGCAGGGTCTCCGTCTCTGGGAGTAGGATCGGGTGGTGTGCGATGCTCGTCTTCACTAGCAGGGCTACTCCTCTCATTACTCGTCTGTATGGCCCCGTCCAGTCCTTCCTGTATACGTGGTAGCCTGGGAAGTTGATAGCCTGGTCTGGTCGCAGCTTCGTTTCCTGCAGTGCCATTATGTCTATGTCACCCCTGGCGAGGAGTTCCTCTACCTCGAGTTTTCTCTCTCGCAGTCCGTTGACATTCCACGATGCGACCTGCAGGAACCCTGGTTTGACCTGAAACAACATTATACATTAGTAAATGCTGGCATTTGTGCAAAAAATGCGCTCATTGCTGAGCACATTTGTTGCATCTGTGCAAGCACCGCGGTGAGGTTTTGGGCCTCAGCGGGTGCCTGCTGCCTGGGGGCTGGGCCTGGGTTCTGTCCCTTCCCTGCCTTGCCCTGTGCTACCCTGGCGTAGCTCAGGCCTCCGGTTGAGGGTGTTGCCTTTTTAGGGGCAGCACCGGTCTGGGTTGGCTTGGCTGCGGGGGCTGGTTTCGCCGCCGCCGTCTTCTTTGGGTACTTGGGGCACCCTCTGTAACTGGCTGGGTGTGCCCCCTGGCAGTTGGCACACTTCGCCGGTACATTTCGGGGCTTCTCGCAGTCCCCGGAGTGGTGTGGTTCAGCGCACTTCACACACTTGGCCTGTGCGGTGCATCTCCCCTGGGCATGGCCGAATCGCTGACAGCGGTGACACTGTGCGATTGCCAGGGCGGCTTTCTGCCTCTCAGTGTGGACCACCAGTGAACAGCAGCGGTTCACCGATAGGATTTTCTCCTCACTGTGGGGGACCTGAACCAACATCAGGGGGATCTCTTGTTTTGTCCTCCTTGATGTCATCCTGTGGACGGAGACTGGTGCGAAGCCCTGGGTTTGGAGGTCCTCCTTGACCTCGTCAGAGGTTACTCCGCTTGGGATACCTCTGATGACTACCCTCAGTAGTCTGTCTTCGGGCAGGGCGTATGTGTGGTATTCGCGCTTTTCCTGCGCGAACATCCTCGTCATACGCCTGTAGTCTTCGGGCGTTTGGGGCTCGATGGCGATCCCCTCTCGCACGGTCCTGGCCTTGGTGAATTTGACGCCTGTCTCGTCCAGCCTCTGCCGGACAGCCGACCATGTCTCCGCCTTGCGGAGGATCACTGGTGGGATCTTGGGCGTCTTGTCTGCCCCGGTGGTTTCTGGCCTGGGGGCCCTTTGGTTGGCCTGGCTGGTGCTTGGGGCCTCTTGGGTGCTGGGTTGCACCTGGGAGTCCTGGTTTGCCGCCTTCTTCGCCCTTGTCTTGGTGACAAGGGTGAATTCGCCTTCACTGTCTGTGTCGGCGTCGGCTTTCCGTTTGGGGGCCTCTTTAGGTGCTGGTTGCACCACTGGGGTCGCCTGGGGCTGGGCCTGGGGTTGGGCCAGGGCCTGGGCCTGGGCTTGGGCCTGGGGCTGCGCTTGGGCCTGGGGCTGCGCTTGGGCCTGGGGCTGCACTTGGACGGCCTGGAGGGTTCTCATGGCTGTCACCAGCTCTGTTAGCTGGGCCCCTTGCACCTCGTTTTTGGCTTTTTGCTCCAAGTACTGGGCACGTTGAACTTCCAGTTGTTTGGCCATGTCGGCTCTCATCTGGGACATCTTGCTGTTTACTTCAGCAAGCTGCGCCCTCAGTGCTGCGTTTTCAGCCATGAGGCGGGCCACTTGGTCGTCCCTCTCTTCGAACTCCATGTTCGTTGGCCCTCTGGAGTTCTCGTGTTGGCCCATACCGTCCTCCACGGTATTTGCCGTTCGTCTCACACCTGTAAAGGAAACCTGTTTGTTAATCGGGAAAAAAGAATTATTAACCTGTAAAGAAATGTTTGATTAGTAAATGGGGAAGGGTAAAATAAATGGTGTCTCCAGTGAGGGAGACTTTATTTATCTTTTACTATATTAGCGTCTTAAAAAAGACGTCTAATATTTCTCCTCTTCGACTTCAGTGTGGGGCTGCCACTTCGTAGTTCACTTCGCTTGGATCGTAGACACAACACTACTGCACTACTGCACTGCACTGGTGGTCCGTACTCTCCGACTGCTGGTTGAACTGTGTTTTGTTTTGTGACTTTATTCAATTCTTAAATAAAGCCAAAAAAACAGAAGGGAAGTGTCATAGTCGCTCCTAAGACTCGGACCAATGAGAACGCAAAGAAAGAGCACAGTCCGGTGGGCGGAGCCTAACCGGGCTGTGCGGAAATGCATTTAAGCAGGCGTTTTTGCATTTGAGCTTCACACCCCACAACATGCTGCGAGACGCAGACCTGGACTCGGTCCTCCCCCCAGGGACCCAGACGGTTGCTATCGGCGACTTCAACGCCAAGTCCCCGGAATGGCACAGTAGGATCACAAACACTCGAGGACGAGAGCTACTGCGATTTCTGGGACGACAGGATGGCAACCTGCTGGTCCTTGGGCCGGAGGCACCGACCCATGACAATGGTGTAACCAGGCCGGATGTGCTGGACATTGCGATGCTGAAGGAGATGACCCTCGAAGCCGAAATCACCGCCATGATGGAAGGTTCCACCGAGCACAACCCTATTCTCCTAGAACTAGGAGAAAAGGACGGTGAGAACACGACAACTTTCGTCAAAAGGAGGACGGACTGGGAAGTGTTCCGTGCAGAACTGCAGAGGAACATCGCACACATTCCCAGACTCGAGACCGAGGCAGACGTGGAGAGGGCCATCGCCTCCCTGGAGGACCAGATCCAGGCGGCACTAAGGGTAAGTACCACCGAGACGGAAACGAGGCGAGCACCAGCTCCCCTGGCAAACCTCCCAGAGGAAACCAGGCAGCTGATAAGGGACAGACGAAGTGCCAAGAGACGGGCCCAGAGAACCCGACTCCCGGAGGACAGGAGACATTACAACACCCTGAGCCGGAGAGTCAAGGCCGCCCTTCAGGAACACCGACAAGAAGGGTGGCAACGCCACCTGGAATCCCTGGACACACAGGACAGGAGCATCTGGACCACCCAACGGGCCCTGCGGAACCGTCGGACTCCCATGCCCCCGATCCACGGAGAGAATGGTGTTGTCTACACTCGCCAGGAAAAAGCCGAGGCATTTGCCGACAGCTTGGAACTGCAGTGTAGGGAGAACCAACTCGATGATGAGGACGAGGACTGGGAGGACGACGTGAGACGCAGGGTACGTAGGATGAACCGTCTGCCAGATGAAGACCACATCCCCCCGACCACCCCAGAGGAGGTCAAGGAGATCCTAAGGAGCCTAAAACCCAGGAAAGCTCCAGGATGTGATGGCATTGGGAACATCGCCCTCAAGAAGCTGCCCCGGAAAGGAGTAGCGGCGATGGTCAACATCATCAACGCAATGTTGAGGTTGAGACACTTCCCATCCAGGTGGAAAAAGGCCGACGTCATAGTCATCCCAAAGCCAGGTAAGAACCTAACGTTTCCCTCCTCTTACAGGCCCATCAGTCTACTCCCAGCGATGAGTAAGGTAGCCGAACGAGTTATACTCAAGAGGATAGCCGAGAAGACAGAAGAGCTGGAAGTCCTCCCAGATGAGCAGTTCGCCTTCAGGACAGGGCACTCCACCGAACTCCAAGTGCTCCGCCTCACCGAGGAGGTCACGAAGGGGTTCAACCAAAGACAGGTCACGGCAGCGCTGTTCCTGGACGTTGCCAAAGCCTTCGACAGGGTCTGGCACGACGGTCTCCTAGCCAAAATGATGAGTATGGGTTACCCCATTGCACTCGTCAAGCTAGTGAGATCGTACCTCCACAGGAGACAGATGAGGGTGAAGATCGTGGACAAGGTGTCCACGTACAGAACAATGGAGGCAGGAGTCCCCCAAGGCTCAGTGCTGTCCCCCCACTTGTTCTCCATCTTCACATCCGATCTACCCCGGACGGAGAGGACCTCCATGGCCCTCTACGCCGATGACACAGCCCTGACTGCCAGATCCTGGAGTGCCAGGCTAGCCACCAGAAACCTCCAGGAGGCGGCCACCCTCCTAGAGGACTGGTGCAACAGATGGAAGGTAGCCGTCAACGCCGAGAAGAGCAAGGCGGTACTCTTCAAGAAGGTAAGAAAACAAAACCCCACAGGTCACGTTTCCATGTTTGGAGAGGACATCCAATGGCACGACTCCGTCAACTACCTTGGCGTGGTCATGGACAAAGGCCTAACATGGAGACTGAACACGGAGGCCATCGTCAAGAAGGCCAGGAGGACGAGAGCCCTAATCTACCCGATGACGGGTAGACAGAGCAGACTCAACCTGAGGAACAAGCTCACGCTTATCAGGTCCCTCATCCGGCCTCAGCTGACGTATGCTTCGGTAGCTTGGGGCTACCAAGCAAAGAGCTACCTCCATCAGATCCAGAGAGTGGAGAACGTCGCCCTCAGAACGGCAGTCGATGCACCCTGGTTCATCCGCAACGAGGACATCTACAGGGACCTGGAATACACCCCGGTCACTGAGATCATCAAGCAGAGAGCCAGAAAGATGTACGCCCTTGCCGAGGAGCATGGGAACCCACTAGTCAGGGAGGCAACTGACTATGACCCAGCAGATGCTCCGAGGCACAAGCGGCCGAAGGTGCAGCTCCTGGATAACGGGTGAGTATGAGAAGCATACCACCAACCGACGATCCACCCCCACGGAAGAGACATGACGATACCCAACCACCCACCCAAGACCCTGCGGGTACCGGACAAACAACCGTCCAGTACCCGTAGTCCCCCTAGCTCCGGGCAGACCAAAAATGCTACCAAAGCAGTTAGGTCTGCCCTTCCTCGAGCTACACAGCTCATCCTTACCCTACCGATGATCCGGATGACAGGATGCCTCTTGGCATCTTGTGTACCGGCAGTCACTCCCGCCACAAACCCAAAACACCCAACAGACCGATGACTACCCCCCGGGGGGCAAACAAGCTGGCGAAGAAAAGAAGACGAAGACAGAAGAACGCCAGAAGAGGCCTTAGCCAGCAAGGTCCAACGAGCCAGGACCCAGGGAGGTGGGCCGAAATCGTCTGCACCGCTCACATTTGTGAGTGGGGCCGACGTAAAGTAAGCTCGCCCGCCCTGCACGAGGCTGGTCCCCGGTCTACAGCGATGTATTGGGGTAAAGGGCAATAGTCCTGCCCGGCCCCAGTCATCCGAGACCGACATCTTTAGCCAAGAATATTGGCGTTGAGCTTCAGTACCTTCTCGCGCCTCAACTGAGCAACATCTGTGACACTTACCTCCTGGGCATCTTGTAAAATCAAAATCTTGTGTTTTATTGTGTTGGCGGTGGTCAACCAAACTTCGGATATTATTTACTTAATTGTAATAATATCACTAATTACCTACTTCGAAAATTCAACGGCTGTAGTATTCTCTTAATCGAAATACTACAACTAAACACTTATAACTTTAAACAAACAAACAACCGTGGTAGTTCTTTGCTGGACTATCACAACTCTAAAGTTTTAGTGTAACAAATCATCGGTTTCATTTCCTGTAGGGAATTGTTAATCTTTTGGTGGCCATCCTTTTGATTAACAATGCCCGGATCAGGGGATGAACGCTCTTCAACCCCCAGCGGGTTAGGGGAAGCAACAGAGGGTCGATCGGACGGTGTGGTGGTGAGCAGGGAAGTCCCCGGCGCGCCGACAATGTATGGCACGTCTCACCCCACACTGTTCGGTTACCACGAAGATGAGGCAGGGGGGTACTCAGAAGGAAACGAACCCAGGACAGATGGACCTACACCATTTTCCCTAAACGAGCTGGCCTGCTCGCTCCACGACGCACAGGCACAAGTGAGGGTTCTACAAACACAGTTAATTTTGGCTCAGCTCTCTCAAACGACGTCACAGCCGATGGCAAGCACGGAAGAGGCCCAACCGGCCAAAGAGGCCCAAAGTTCCCGGCCACGTGGACAATATTGTTATAGTCCGGCTGAAATTAAGCCAGCCAATCAGAATGCTGCATTTCTCCCCGGCCTAGTATAAATATAATTGCGACACTGAGACGCTATCAGTCATTCGCAGTGCACCATCCGCGTCACTTCGTGGCTCGATCATCCAAGATCAGTCATTCGCAGTGCACCATCCGCGTCACTTCGTGGCTCGATCATTTTCTTTCTGCCACCGAGGGAGCCCACAGCGGTAACCCCAGAGGGCCCATATCTATTTCCACCACCGAGGGAGCTCTTTGTAGTAACCCCAGCTGGTCCAACAACATTTTACAATCATTATCATACTGATGAAATCCTCTCACACCAGCTTCCACAGCTAGGACAACCAGTTATAATTGAGAATGACAAGTATTAATCAATTCTTCATTTAAATACGCGAACCGTGAGTTAGGGAAAGTTTTGGCTACCTTACCAACAGGTGAAATTAATCTAATATAAGGTATTACTCGACCCGAGTGTTTTAAATGAATGAGTGACTCCTTTTCTCTCCTTATCCTACCAGAGCTGGGCTCAAACCCCCTCAGCTCGCAGGAGGACAAGCAGCTAGAAGAAATAAATAAACCAAAACGAGCATAAGGCCTCGCAGGCCGTCAGCCTGCAGCCCCAGCAAGTCAGACATTCAGTGTATTGAGCTCTCTGTGGAGGTTCAACTCAAAAAACATTAACCTAGGTCGGGGCCATCCGCCTGCCAGCACCTAGTAACATTCTTGCTAAACGAACTCTCTGCTGAGGTTCGAATCAGGACAAAGACTTTCTTAGTTTGCTAGCCCTCTTCTAGGGAGTCCCTAGTTTAACGTAGAGTCAGTGCCTAGACATTAAGCTACGGAGAAGCCAGCCAGCTGAGCAGAAAGTGAAATTTGTTCATGTACATTTCTTACAGCCAAGTTGCCGAGTTCCAGCCCTGCAGCAAAGGGGGATCGCTTGTGCCGCGCCGATTACTCACTAACTAGCATTCACCAGGCCTCCAGGTGCCTCGTAGAAGTTGACTCGCGTAAATAAGTAGCACAAGCCGTCTTTCCGAATGCACCACTAATAATTCACCAATAAGTCTGTAACTTTTGTATTTTGAAAAAATGTAAACTTTTGTAAAGTGCGAACGCCGTTCTGACGAACGCAGAAAGCATCCCCCAGGTGCACACAGCGCCGAAATCATTATTAAGAAAATTAAATTTTTTCGGGTCATCTCTGAAACACGTTTCCGTTGGGGGCCAAACATTAAGCACCGCCTCGGACGTTCTCAATTCAACCCCAACACCAACTACGCTTCGTTGTATGAGTGCAAGCATTCACATACATCAAGACTAGTCTCCCAACGTCAACTTCGCGGGGTGCGAGAGAATTAATTTTCCTCGCAGCCACAAAGACAATCTTCGACGTACTTTCGAATTTTATCAGAGACAAATTTCGTGGTACTTTCGATTTTCACAAAGACAAATTTCAGCGGACTTTCGAAAAATTTCGTGTCACTTTCGAATTTTTCTCGGCTTCAATTTCCAAGTGCGGGCCGCGTTTCACCATGTCGCGCGCCAGCAGCAGCACGGACACCGCCCCCATTCATCTAAGAAGAGACTGGCAAAATTTACAAGCAGACCCGGCTCTTCGATTCTTTCTTCGCGACTTGACGCCAAGCCCTCAAACCACTGTTGTGACGAGCCCACACATGAGGCAAATCTCTCCGCAAGCACACTCCGGACTCAACGTCCAGGACAGGGAACCAGAAGCACGCGCCGGGCGATCTGGGAGGCATGGAAGCCTGACCCACACGGCGAGGCCAGCTCTCTCTCGCCACAGTGCACAAGGAAGCACAGGTCAGAGCCAAGCTGGTGGAATGCAGATGCCGCAAGGTGTATGTTTCGAACAGGGACGTGGAACTGCACCTCTTTCGAGCCACAGCGACGCGCCGCTCCGAGGAGGGCACAGCCAGATGCGTCGAGACGCTAGGGACGCGGAAATGCGAGGGCTCACCCCGGCGCTCTCACCATCAAATCACGACAACCCCCCTACGTTTCCCCCCCGCCGAAATCAATATTGTCTTCGGCGGGGGAAAAATGCGGGGGGGTTGTTGTGAGGTAATGGTGAGAGCGCCGGGTTGAGCCTCTGCGCTTGCGCAGTCCCGTCGACGTCTCGTACCTGGGTGTGCTCTTCTCGTAGCGGCGCGTCGCTGTAGCTAGGATGGTGCACCACTTTTACCCGCCTCCCGAAGCTTATACCTTGCGGCATCTGCGTGGCACCGGTCTGACTCGTGTCTGCGCTTCCTTGTACGCTGTGGCCCGAGTGGAGCGGCCTCGTCGTTGGGGTCAGGCCTCCAGGCCTCCCAGATCGCCCGACGCGTGCTTCTGGTTCCCCTTCTTCGTCGGCGTCGACATCGTTGAGCCCGGAGTTGGTTTGCGGAGAAAATTGCCTTCTGCGTGGGCTCGACACGACAGTAGTTTGTAGGCTCGGAGTCCAGTCACGTAGAAAGAATCGTAAAGCTGAATCCTGGTTTAGATTCTCCCAATCTTGAAGTAGGTGTTCGGGGACAGTGTCCGTGCTGCTGCTAGTACGCGACATCGTGAAACGCGGACCGCACTTGGAGACTGTAGCCGGAGACACTGGAAAGTTCAGAGTCCCTTGCGATTGAGCTTGTTGAATGTTTGTGCGTGGGTACGAGGAAAATTAATTCACTCGTACCCTGCTGAAGTGGATGTTGTGCAACGTGTGTTGGCTTGTGAGGGTGCTTGTACTTTCGAAATGAAACGTAGCTCGCGTGAGAATGATTTAGTGAAAGTTACCACAGGGAAAATGTTAGTGTGGCGCAATCAGCTGATTGGTGGAAAAACTTATTTGCGTTAATAACGTAGGTAGCCGCGCGGGCTCTTCGGGGATGCTTTCCACATACGTCAGAACGAAATAATCACTTTACAGACAGTTGAAATTTTACATAGTTCAAAGGTTACAAGCAATTTTACAAAATTCTGTGGTGCATTCAGTGGGACGGCTTGTGCTACTTATCAACTTTATTTACCTCTACAAGGCTCCTTAGGCCTGGTGAATGCTAGTATTTAAATTAATCTACGCCACACAAGCGATCACACCTTTCTGCAGTACTGGAACTCTGCTTCAAAGCTGCAAGAAAATTGTACATAAAAATTCACTGAGCTGCTCTGCTTCTCTGCCTCCATGAAAGTTTGGGTTGCACTGACTCTACTTTACACTCTTGGGACTCCCTAGAAGAGGGCTAGCAAAGCAAAGTGTCTCTGTCCCTGTTAGAACCTCAGCAGAGAGTTCTATTTCTGAATTAGTTTGTAGGCGCCGGCAGGCAGATGGCCCCGCTACCTAGACACTGAATGTTACTGGAGCTGGCAGGCTGACGGCCCCGCTTCCCAGGTTAATGTTGTGAAAGTTTTACCTTAATGTCCTGTCCTGAAGGCACTTTAGTTTAAATTTCACTTAGGATAAAGAAATAAGACGTTGCGAGACCTTATGCTCGTTTTAGAATTTTATTTGTTGGCTGCTTGTCCTCCTAGGAGCTGAGGGGGTTTAGCCCAGCTCTGGTAGGATGGGGAAAGAAAAGGATTCACTTTTGAAATTAAAATTTCGTGTCGAATAATACCTTCTATTAAGTTTAAATACACCTAGCTAGATAGCCAAACTTCCCTAACGTTCGCGCTCGCGAGACGAGTTTAATTAACCGCACATTTACTGTACATAACCTGCTGTAACACGATTTCGTTTCCAAAATGGTGAGAGAGCTGGGGACAGTCAATCCGTGGTGGAATAAACTTGAAAAGGTGTGGGTGAAACTCCTAACCGTGGTGCAATAAACTAAATTTCCAATATCATAAATTGACTTCATCAGCTTGTACGTAACGAAGCGAGGTTTAAATGATGTAAAATAGATTGCAGAAGGGTTTCTTCGTGCTTGAGTAATGATTAGAATGTTGTAAAGTTGTGGGATGATGCCCAAATAGATGAAAATTGGTGATCGAGCTCCGACGATGCGACACGTGCTGTGGACCGCGAGAAACTGATGGCGTCCGCCAATATTCTTGGCTAAAGATGTCGGTCTCGGATGTCTGGGGCCGGGCAGGACTATTGCCCTTTACCCCTGTACATCGCTGTAGACCGGGGACCAGCCTCGTGCAGGGCGGGCGGATCATCGGTAAGGTAAGGATGAGCTCGAGGAAGGGCAGACCTAAATGCTATTGGTAGCATTTTTGGTCTGCCCGGAGCCAGGGGGACTACAGGTACTGGACGGTGTGTTGTCCGGTACCCGCAGGGTCGTGGGTGAGGTGTCGGGCATCGTCATGTCTCTTCGGGTGGCTTCTCCGTCGATGGGGTGCTCCCTGGGCAGCTCTGGCGTAGCTTAGCCCGGGGGTTGTCCTGGTGGTGGCTGACTTGTGGGCGGGTGACTTCCGGGGGGCTGGTGTCTGTTGGCTGGCTGTCCTTTTGGGGCACCGGGGGCATCCTCGGTAGCTAGCAGGGTGCGCTCCCTGGCAGTTTGCGCACTTTGCTGGGGTGTCCTTGGTCTTCTGACAGTCTTTGGTGTGATGGGCCTCTCCGCATTTTACACACCTGGGCTGGGCCGTGCACCGTCCTTGTGCATGGCCGTATGTCTGGCACCTGTGGCACTGGGAGATGATCTGCTTGGCTCTTTGCTTCTCGGCTTTGACAACTAGGAAGCAGCATCTGTTGACTGTCAGAATTTGTTCTTGCGTCGGGGGGACCAGGACCAGCATCAGCGGGATTTCCTGCCTTGTCCTTCGGGAGGTCATCCTCTGGACTGACGTGGGTGTGAATCCCTGTCTCTCGAGGTCTAATTTCACGTCGTCCGTGCTTACGCCGCTGGGGGTCGTCCTTCTGGTGGCTGCGTTGGGAGCTGTTTGCTTCCGGGGGGCAGGTGTCTGGGCAGTCCTTTTGGGGCAACGGGGGCATCCTCTGTAGCTTGCGGGGTGTGCTTCCTGACAGTTTGCACACTTTGCTGGGGTGTCCTTCGGTTTTTGGCAGGTGGTGGAATGGTGGGCTTCGCCGCATTTTACACATCTTGGAGTCGCCGTGCATCGCCCTTGCGCATGGCCGAAGGTCTGGCATCTGTGGCATTGGGAGATAATCTTCTTGGGTCTCTGCATCTCCGTTTTAACTACCAGGTAGCAGCAGCGAGTCACTTTCAAGATATCTGTTTGGTTTTGCGGGACCTGGACAAGCATCATGGGGATGTCCTTTTTCGTCCTCCTGGACGACATCCTTTGGACAGTGGCTGGTGTGTATCCCTGGGTTTCTAAGTCTGCCTTGACCTCATCGCTAGTGACTCCACTGGGGATCCCTCGGATTACCACCCTAAGTAACCTCTCTTCTGGTAGGGCATAGGTGTGGTATTCTTTCTGCTCAGTTTTGAATAATCTGGTCATGTTACGGTGGTCATCCGGTGTTGTGGGTTCTATTGCTATACCATCTCTGACAGCTATGGCGTTTTTGAATTTTATTCTGGCGTCTTGTAGTTTTTTGGTTACCACTGTCCAAGATTCTTGGCTTCGTAGGACAACTGGGGGCATCCGGGGGGGTTTGGGGGGCTCGGGGGTCTCTGAGTCTGTGTCCATTTGGTTTGTCTTGTCCTGACTTGTGATGGGTCCGTCTGGGGGTGATTGCTGCTTGAGTGTCTTTGTGGGGGGGTTGTTTCCCCCTTGTCCTGCTTGTTTTTCCTTTTCGTGGTTTCTTTCTGTCGTTGTTCCGGGGGGGTTTCCGGGGGATTCTCGCTACCCGTTGTTGGTTTTTTAAGTTCCATCATGGCTTCCATTAGTTCTTTATGTTGTTTAGTGTTTTGCTCTGTTATGGTCCTGATTGAGACTTTTAACTGCGATATTTCCTTCCGCAGTTGTCGGTTCTCATCTTCTAATAGTCTGCATCATGCCCTTGATGACAACCTCCCTGGTGAGGATGTTCTGGATGAGGCCCTGGAGGATGCCGTCCTAGCGTCTGCTAAGGCTATCTCCATCTCTATGTCTGCCTCTGACATTTCGTATTTTGTCATGTCGTCACTCACGTTCTTTTACCTAAAAGAGAAATAAGGATAGGAAATGGGAAAGGTTAATACACAGTGTCCCCAGGCGGGGGACTTTATTTATCTTTTTATACCAGCGTCTTGATAAAGACGACTGATATTTCTCCTCTTGCTCTCTGTGGGGCTTCCACTTCGCTAGTTCACTTCGCACTGTCTTCAACTGCACACTGGAGGTCTGCACTCGTCGACTGCCACTTGAACTGTGTGAAATTTTGCCTTCCCGGCAGGATGGTGTTATAGTCCGGCTTAAAATAAGGCCAGCCAATCAGAACGCTGCATTTCTCCCCAGCATAGTATAAATTAAATGGCCACTCTGAAGCTCTATCAGTCATTCGTTGTTGGTTTTTTAAGTTCCATCATGGCTTCCATTAGTTCTTTATGTTGTTTAGTGTTTTGCTCTGTTATGGTCCTGATTGAGACTTTTAACTGCGATATTTCCTCCCGCAGTTGTCGGTTCTCATCTTCTAATAGTCTGCATCGTGCCCTTGATGACAACCTCCCTGGTGAGGATGTTCTGGATGAGGCCCTGGAGGATGCTGTCCTAGCGTCTGCTAAGGCTATCTCCATCTCTATGTCTGCCTCTGACATTTCGTATTTTGTCATGTCGTCACTCACGTTCTTTTACCTAAAAGAGAAATAAGGATAGGAAATGGGAAAGGTTAATACACAGTGTCCCCAGGCGGGGGACTTTATTTATCTTTTTATACCAGCGTCTTGATAAAGACGACTGATATTTCTCCTCTTGCTCTCTGTGGGGCTTCCACTTCGCTAGTTCACTTCGCACTGTCTTCAACTGCACACTGGAGGTCTGCACTCGTCGACTGCCACTTGAACTGTGTGAAATTTTGCCTTCCCGGCAGGGTGGTGTTATAGTCCGGCTTAAAATAAGGCCAGCCAATCAGAACGCTGCATTTCTCCCCAGCATAGTATAAATTAAATGGTCACTCTGAAGCTCTATCAGTCATTCGCAGTGCACCATCCGCGTCACGTCGAGGCTCGATCACCCGTGGTGGAATAAAACTTTCAAGCATCAGTCGTCCGCAGTGCACTCTCCACGTCACTTCGAGGCTCGATCACAACTCTAAAACTTCATTTTGGGCATCATCCCATATCTTTACAACATTCTAATCATTACTCAAGCACGAAGAAACCCTTCTGCAATCTATTTTACATCATTTAATCCTCGCTTCGTTACGTGCAAGCTGATGAAGTCAATTTAAATCCTCATGCACGCCTGATACAGTAAATCCAGTTTATTGCACCACGGTTAGGAGTTCCACCCACGCATTTCCGAGTTTATTCCACCACGGATTGACTGTCCCCAGCACTCTCACCATTTTGGAAACCAAATAGTGTGACAGCAGGTTAAGAATAGTAAATACGCGGTTTTAAACTTCGTCTCGCGAGCGCGAACGTTAGGGAAGTTTGGCTATCTAGCTAGGTGTTATTTAAACTTAATAGAAGGTATTATTCGACACGAAATTTTAATTTCTAAAGTGAATCCTTTCTCTCTCAATCCTACCAGAGCTGGACTAAACCCCCTCAGCTCCTAGGAGGACAAGCAGCAACAACAAATAAGTTTCTAAAACGAGCATAAGGTCTCGTAACATCTTATTTCTTATCCTAAGTGAAATTTAAACTAAAGTGCCTTCTGGACAGGACAATAAGGTAAAACTTTCACAAACATTAACCTGGGAAGCGGGGCCGTCAGCCTGCCAGCTCCAGTAACATTCAGTGTCTAGGTAGCGGGGCCTTCTGCCTGCCGGCGCCTACAAACTAATTCAGAAATAGAACTCTCTGCTGAGGTTCTAACAGGGACAGAGACACTTTGCTTTGCTAGCCCTCTTCTAGGGAGTCCCAAGAGTGTAAAGTAGAGTCAGTGCAACCCAAACTTTCATGGAGGCAGAGAAGCAGAGCAGCTCAGTGAATTTTTATGTACAATTTTCTTGCAGCTTTGAAGCAGAGTTCCAGTACTGCAGGAAAGGTGTGATCGCTTGTGTGGCGTAGATCAATTTAAGTACTAGCATTCACCAGGCCTAAGGAGCCTTGTAAAGGTAAATAAAGTTGATAAGTAGCACAAGCCGTCCCACTGAATGCACCACAGAATTTTGTAAAATTGTCTGTAACCTTTGAACTATGTAAAATTTCAACTGTCTGTAAAGTGATTATTTCGTTCTGACGTATGTGGAAATCAGCTGATCGCGCCACACTAACATTTTCTCTGTGGCAACTTTCACTAAAATCATTCTCACGCGAGCTACGTTTCATTTTGAAAGTACAAGCATCCTCACAAGCCATCACACGTTGCGCAACATCCACTTCAGCAGGGTACGAGTGAATTAATTTTCCTCGTACCCACGCACAAACATTCAGCAAGCTCAAATTGCAAGGAACTCTGAACTTTCCAGTGTTTTTTCGAAACCAAATTTCTCGGCTACAGTCTCCAAGTGCGGTCCGCGTTTCACGATGTCGCGTACTAGCAGCAACACGGACACTGTCCCCGAACATCTTCACCACGACTGGGAGAATCTAAACCAGGATCCAGCTTTGCGATTTTTTCTACGTGACTGGACTCCGAGCCTACAAACAACTGTCGTGTCGAGCCCACGCAGAAGGCAATTTTCTCCTCAAACCAATTCCGGGCTCAACAACGATGACGCCGCTGAAGAAGGGGAACCAGAAGCACGCGTCGGGCGATCTGGGAGGCCTGGAGGCCTGACCCCAACGACGAGGCCGCTCCACTCGAGCCACAGCATACAGGAAAGCGCGGGTTCGAGTCAGACCGGTGCCACGCAGATGCCGCAAGGTATACGCTTCGGAAAGAGGGTGAAAGTGGTGCACCATCCTAGCCACAGCGACGCGCCGCTACGAGAAGAGCACACCCAGGTGCGAGACGTCGACGGAACTGCGCAAGCGCAGCGGCTCACCCCGGCGTTCCCACCATTACCTCACAACAACCCCCCTACGTTTTCCTCCCGCCGAAGACAATATAGTCAAGCGCGCCGTTTTTGATTGGTTAGTCTTAAAATTTTGGCTCCTCCCTTAGTATAAATATAAAATTTACTTCGCGAAATAGTTAGCATTCCAGGCATTCTAGAGACTTCGAAATTCGAAAATTACAGGAACAAATCTAGAATCTTTTATTTTTAATATATAAAGAGGCACTCTGCATCGCGGAGTTAGTTCATCTCAGTTCATCTCAGACATCGGTAACATTAAAACTTCGAATCGGGATAAAAAATCAAAGGCAAATTTTTACTCTAGTGCTTATCATTAACACATTATTAATTACAAATGATTAATTAATTTCATCTCAATAATCAAAGTATTGTGGAACGTGAACAGACAATAAACTGTGATTTATTTTTCTTCCTTGTGAAAAGTGACTTTCATTTCAAATAAACATTAAAAAACCATATACAGGGTGTTCAAAAACTTAATGACAAAAAGTTAACAGTGGTGCAGTGTTTTTGTGCACGAATTAATAATCAACACATATTGGTTCGTGTTCAATAACACCCTTAATATCACCATTGTTATCTCCTTTAATAATAATATTACTAGAAACCTTATCATTACCTTCCTCGGTATAATTATCATTATTCACCAGAAAAGTTTTGTTAATAATCTGTTCTTCACCGCAAGTCGTTGCCGCGTGTAGAAAAGAATTATTGTTACTCACATTTTGTCTATTTCCCGTAAAAGTTTCGTTTTCGCCGCACTTTCTCGAAGGAGCCCTTGCCGCGCGTAAACAAATTTCACGCCTACTATCTACGTCCTCCTTTTCCGTAACATTGATAAAATTTTCATTTTCCTTTGTAATATCTGTTTCTAAAGGTTCATCCGCCCGTGAATATTCGCAATTTAATTCATCCTCATCAACAGGTATATTATCATTTGTACCTCTTGCATTGATAAAAGTGGTATTTCGGTATTACATACGCTCAAAATGTGTCGATCATAACAAATATTTACTTTATTCTTGACTAAAAAGTATCTGCCTAGAATTCCCGCGATACCTAGTGGCACCTGGTCATTACAAACGATTAATTCAAATTCCCCGATATAAAAATTATTATAATTTAATTTTGCAATGGTTGTACCCAAAATCGGAATAACGTGCCCTGTAACTCCAGTTAATTTGATATCGGGTCGCTCGAAAATTTCATACCTATTATTTAAATAACTCTTTTTAATCATGGAAACAGCTGATCCTGTATCCACCAAAAATTCTAGTAAAATACCGTTTATAAAAAGTTGCACATAGCCTGGTGAATTAATTACATTAAAGTGAATTTGCGGAATTTGTAAAGCGTACGTATTACTTCTTTCGTATATTTCGTAGCCACTCTCACAACTTAATTTCTCGTTCCCTCGCGAGGTATCAAAGGAACGACCCCCGAGTTTTTTGCTTGGTTACTTGGGCCTGCTGTAGCCCCTATGTCTAAATTTGAAAACTGCCTTCTCGGTGTAGCCCCTGTATATCGTTGGTTCGTCCCATCCTGCGTTTCTGACGTAGAATTATTTCTATAATTTTCCCTAAAATTACTCTGGCTATTGCCCCGATCTGTGTGAAAACTACCCTCTCTATCATCTCTGTTTCTCCCGTTATGTCTAAAATTGTCCGGCCTAGTTGGTCCGTAGTTGTTACTTCGATTATATCTATCATTTTCGGGCCTGATGGTCTGTCTGTAATTATTATTTCCGTTATATCTGTCATTACGGCTTTCATAAATATTGTTACCACTATTTCCCTGAAAATTATTATTATTTCTATTCCCATTAACATTACCTCCGAACTCTCTAAAATTACCATTTCCCGAATAACAATTTTTTGCAAAATGACCAATTTTGTTACACCGATAACAATGAATATTATTAACGTTCATTACTTAAGGTGTTTGTCGCGGCCTTAACATGATATCATTTAACTCCTCTTGTTTCGCAATTTCTACGGCCTTATCAATGGTTAAACCCACTTCTCGCATGAGAACTGCCCCGCAAAATTTTAGTAAATTTTTGTTCATCCCCGTCGTAAATTGGTTCAACACTAATTGGTCGATCTTTTTTCTCAAACCCGGCTCCTCGTTATCAGTAGCGGTGGTTAGATCTTCCTCAAGAATTTCTACCCCTAATAATTTAATCCTCGTTGCGTACTGGTCAATGGTTTCATCATGTCTTTGAAAACATTTATTTAATCTAATTAAAGCCTGTCCTGGTATTTTTACTGGTGAAAACCTTTTAATGAATTTAGCTTTAAAATCTGCATACGTTGCCGTATCTAAAGTTGGATCGGTTTTAAAGAAATTATACGCATCCCCTATCAATCGAAACTAAACAATATTTAAAGTTGTTTGTTCAGGCCAATCATCTAGCTTAGCTCGTTGTTCGACTTTTTCAAAGTATCTTTTCACATCATATTTTCCCGAAAATTGTTCTACTGTGTTCGCTATCATACCCCAAGTCACTTTCTGTCCCAACACTGGGGGTTGTGCTTGCGGTGGGTCGTCTGGCATTTTTATTATTTTACTTTACTAATTTTTGAAATTAAACAAATATTAAATCGCTAAATTACACAAGGTAAACGTTCTTAGTAATAAAAATAAAGGCAGTTAAAATTTCTCACACATTAACGGAATAATAAAATTACAAAACTATGTAAAACTCTATCAACTCCTAGAAAAATATTAGAATATCCTATCAGGTTGTCTAGAATTCTCTTAACTTTTATTAAAATGCTATCAACCCTGTTACATTTCATCCCATTCCATTAAGTTGTCTCAAATCTATTAAACTCTATAACATTCTATGAATCTGTGAAATTCTGTGTTAAATTACATTTAAATCTCTTAAATTCTATATTAAACTTCTCAAATTTTTAAATTGTATAATTCTATAATTCTATCCCACTTTTCTTTTAACCATATAATCTCACTTAGCTGCCGCCACTGTAGTACACAGGGGTAGGGGTGAAAGGGGAAAATTTTAAAATCCCACCCTACGCCCGCAATAATAGATAAAATGAATAATAAAATAAAAATACCTCCCTCAATAGGGGTTGGTAGTTTCGCTGCCACCACCCTGCATTAACAGGGAAAATTTTGAAAGGTAACGGTCTTCGAAGCGGGGTGTCGTGAGCCCTGTATGATTAATCGGAGAACTTTCTCTGAGAATAAAACTAAGTTCTGTTAATTTAAATTGACTTTAATGAAATGAATAATAAACACAAAATACAAAAGAAATTTAGAGAAACACATCAATAGTTAACAAAACCTTACTAGACCGAAAATATTGATATGAGGGAAAATTTACAACCCAAAACATTTAATTCATAAAAATAAACTGCAGAGAGCATTTAACCCTCCTGCCGTGAGCATTTCAATGATTGCTGTACGGCGACATTTAATAATACCTGTGAAACACTAATATATTTGAAATCTTTACTCACCCCTGGCTGCAACACTCACTTTATATTATGTCCGAGTTTCGCGGACGCGTCATAATCTTTTAATACCTAATTTATTTTCAAAATTTCCAAGTGAAGGTTAATATTGTGACAATTAAAATTCACACCCGTGGCACCGGGCCCTCAGATTGCGAAAACGCCAATCTCCATTATTAATAAGAATGAAAACAAAATTCACTTGGCTAAACAAAAGATTATAACATATTTTAAACTTATTGAAGTTATTCGGGCTTGCCATCCGCTCACGCTCGAAGCCACGGGACAAGTCGTCCCTTCCCTCTCCTGCAGGGTTTCAGCTGTGTGTCTTTTGCTGTGATAGCATATTTTCCAACTGGCAAACGTATGACTTATATATACAGGGTGTTACACATAAAAGGTCTGGGGATCTCGCCGGCCACTTGATCGGTCCATTTCTCCAAAATTTAAATTCAACCACCGATTAACCATTTTTGTGGAGTGGCCAGGGCAACCGTCATGTTGAAAATGAACTAAAGGCATATCTTAAAATATTTAAATGTTCTTCAGAAAATCTTTGAAGAAGCTGTAAACAAGTGTGCTGGTTTAACCTTCCCTCAATGAAATAAGGTCCAATAAGTCCATGCCTGTAGCTAGAAAGTGCTTTAAGGGCGGGCAAAAAATTTTTCAGGGGGGGCCGTAAAAAAATTTTGATGAGCAGGGGGAAGAATTCCAAAAAAAATTTTTGATGTGCGGGGGGGCAGAATCCAAAATTTTTTTTAGTCCGAAAAATTTTTTGATAAGCGGGGGGGAGAAATCCAAAAAAATCTTTTTAATCCAACCTCTTTTAAAATATTGGAAAGGCAGTTGAAATTGCCCCCCCCCTTGCGGTCGCCGTAGGTCGGGCGAAAATTATTCTGGCCCCCCCTAGCTACAGGCCTGAATAACTCTAACATGATAAGAAACGGCACACCAGACATTCCCTTTTTTATAATATTGTCTTCTACAATGAATTCTAAAGTTTGAATTTTCAGAAGCCCAAAACCGACAATTCTGAGATGAAAGAACACCATTAGTTGTGAATGTGGATTCATCTGAGAAAATTATGAAATGATGAAAAATCTCTCTTCCATGATTTTTTCTCCAATGGTCAAACAAAAATCCAACCGACGACGGCTGTAATCTCCCTTTTCAAGCGTATATTTATAATTTGCTTTATATGCCCTAATTTTCTTTGCCTTGTAAATTCTTTGGAGTTCAGACTTGCTAATATTAATAAGAGCTGATCTCTCTCTTAATGGCATCCTAGGATTTTCTATAACAGAGGCATGAGCTATAATAGCCCCAACATTGTCTTCATCATATATATGCTTTTATTTTTCTTTTCATGTTAAGAACACTACCAGTAGCCAGAAACTTTTTAATTATTTTCATAGCCTGAGTACGTGCCAAAGCAGTGTTTGGAAATTTCAAATTAAATTGGCTTACCACTTCTCTTAGCGAGTTTTCACCGCCAATTCCGTAGCATTGCACAATATAAATTTTTTCACGCACTGTGAGTACCATTTTCACTTAATTTTTTATGCTTGGTTCGTTAATTCGAAACAGAAATTAAGGATAATATTGACTATGTTTGACAGATATGTCAATAATAAATGATACATGTGTATCCACTGCTTTTCTCATAGCCTACTTTTCTTCTACATAACTTTTAATATTAATTCGCAAAAAATAATTTATATGCAGTTTTAATTGAATGGTTCAAAATAAAATACTAATTTATTGAAAAAATGGGAAGTTTCAAAAAAATAATTTTATATTCCTGAAAGGACCCCGCACACCATATAGGGAGATTTCTGCCTCCAGTCAAATTTAATCTAACCCACGTAAAAATGTTCTTTTGAACCCCCTGAACAAATGTTCAAATGCAGCCAGGTCCGAAAGATATGGAGTCAAGATATGGAGCCCTAAAGATCGGTCCAAATCGTGGCCTACGTAAATGATTCCATCAGGCCACCGCATTGCACTCGAATCCGACTGTGACGTCACGAAAGGAGTCCTTCGGTTTTTTAAAGCTACTGGGCTGCGGGTGGATTTCGCGCGATTTTGCAAGATTAACATTTTATTTTTTCGTATAATTTGTTTAGTATGAAATTGAGTATGGATTAGTGTCAACTAATTGGGTTTCAATTTGTATTGGAGTCGAATGAAAAGTGAGTTACTTAAATATTTAATGTGCCTAACATAGTAATAATTCAAATAGATGGAGAGAAATACTATAAATAAATGATTCAACCTCCTAATGCTTAATAATCATAACAGTTATTGAAATTTGATCTTGATTTATTAATGTATATTTATACTGTGAACATTATGAAAGTGCCCTTAATTAATGAATGTCAATTAAACTCAGGTAAGAATGCCCCGTCGATATTGTGCGCCAGGATTCAAATCAAATTACAATAAACAACGATATACCACTGTGTTTCGCGTTCCGTCGGACAAGAACCTGGCAAAAAATGGTCTCACAGCATTCACCGAAAACATTTTATCCAGAATAAAAATTCAGTAATCTGTGTTAATTATTTTAGTAAGCAATTTTTAATTACTGAAGATTCTGTCAAAAGAGATGATAGAACTCTTCTAACACTTCCTCGAAAAATCCATAAACTTTGTGAAGATGCTGTTCCTACAATTTTTAATGAACGACCCAAATCCAGAGTTTGATATCTGAAAGATTGAAAATGACTTTCTAAACATAAAGTCCAAAAAAAAAAAAAATATTAGAAACGAAATAGACAGAAACCTGCGATAGTTGTGATATGTAAAGACTGCAACTAATTCGTATTTGTTTGACATACTTTTCTAATATATTGTTGAACAATTATTCTGAAGTGACAAATAATCATATAAGGGAAGAAAAACAAATGAGGTGTAATAAGAAAAAAAGGTCATTGTTAAGAACGCCGATTTCTTGAATTTCTCCAATTTTTTTGCATATATGTGTTCACAGACGTTATAGTAATCGTTTCTGATAGTTGAAATGTTGTGCTTATTTTGGAAAACTACCCCCTACAATGGGGGTAGTTTCGAAAAAAAAATGCGAAATAGCGGAAGTAGTAAGTGTATTGTCCTCTAAATAATTTTATTTAGGGTAAGGACAATAATTTTTTTTATTAAAAATACCAATATTGTAGGGGGTAGTTTTCCAAAATAAGCGGAACATTTCAACTATTAGAAACGTTTATATAACATCTGTGAACACATTTATGCAAAAAAATTGGAGAAATTCCAGAAGTCGGTGTTCTTAACAATTACCGGAAAAAAAATACTAGCAATAAAGAGATTAAAATAAACTGTGATAAAAAAAGAAAAGTTGATAAGTTGCAATCTCTGTAATAGGAATTAAATTTAAAATAAATATGTTGTGCATACTTGTGTATGTACTGATCTTTTAATATTTATAACAATAACTGTTGTGACTTATTATTATAGAGGCATTTTAAATTTTTGTTACCCACAATTTATTGCTGTTAGAGTTTAAAGAAATAATTATTTTTTGTTTTGTTTTAACTATTATTAAAAGCGTTTATTTTATTTTGAATCAATAATCAATCAAGTGTGTATTTTAGTTTTATAGATATATTTAATTTTATAGTATAATACTGATGGGTAATCATTTACAAATTGTTTATTTATTTATTTTTAGAAAACTATTTGTGTTTTTATAATATATTTTATATTATTAATTATATAAAGTAAATCATTTTTAAGCATACATTTACATTTTTTGTTCATATAATTTTATTAGAAACGTTCAAGAAAGCGTTAAAGGTTTCGGTATGTACCGTAATGCTAGGACTCCGACGGCCGCCATTAAATTTAATGCGGTGGCCTGATGGAATCATTTACGTAGGCCACGTCCAAATCCAAAATCACCCAAAGTTACCTTGTCTTAATGACTAAATTCTATTGCTGTTTCCATAGAAATCGATAGTAAAACAACGAAATATTAAGTTTTATTTCACACTTTTTTATTTATTTTTCACTTGCCAATAATGATATTGTTTTGATTCATTGAATTTCCTACTATCCAAGAACGAGTGTGTTATTTTTTAAAAAATATCGGCATTTTTTGAGTACGTGGACACGAATTACTGATCGAAATTGTTTAGGTAAGATTACCACAGAAAATTCCATAATCATAGTTCAAATAAAAATCAAAGGACCTGATTAAATTGCCCATTTAATGGGCATTTAAAGTAAAAACATGATACACTGAAAGTTCAGATAAAAAAAGGACAATTCTAATTCTAGGAAGCTCGGAAAATAATAATTCATCATAAGATTCTGAGTCACAGAACTTTTCACTTCGCATAAAAAGAATCGCGTAGTTGCTCCCAGTAGACCATAATAAATGCCAGTTAACACGGCTTTCTTTCAGAATCATGGCGAATAGGATAAATTGTTATGTTTGTGATGAGAGACATCCACCTCGGTCCATGCCACGTCTTATAAATATGAATGAAAATAGACGAGAAATCGCTGTTCGAAGAAGTAATTTTAGGCGGCCGCCAGAAGATATTCAGGAAGACGATCGGATTTGCGTTAATTGCAATATTTCAATTTTAGAAGAGATAGATACTATTGCCCAAGATCCAAATTGTCCATACCTCAATTTTAGAAGAGATAGATATTATTGCCCAAAATCCAAATTGTTCATACCTCAACGTCTTAAGGCAAGCGCGTAATCACCCTGTATATTTTGCGGTGGTGATGATTATACCCAATTTTTATCCTTCGAATTTAGAGCAAAAATTTTTGTTTTGAAAAATATTTTTGTTCTCGATACCGCTAGAACATGCGTCGCGCACATTAACGACAACGGCTTCGTACCGCGATTATTATTGGATAGATTAACTTTCTTTAATAGACCTTATAAATTCCAAGCTAATGAATTATCTGCACTTCTACAATCTCTTAGAGAATCGCTTTTAGAAAACCGACAAGATTACAACGACGAAAATTCATTTACCGAGGAAGATTTTAACGTTTTGTGCGGCAAAACTCGAAAGCAATTCAGGGATTTGTTTACCTATTGCGATCCTGTGACAGAACCTCTTAGAAATAAGCATCGCATCGTAAGAAAAAAAGATTTGATTAAGTTTCTGTGCAAACTTCGTCAAGGTTTGTCAGATGAGTTTTTGAGGGTCATGTTTAAGTATTCTACGCGTCAAGTAGTGAGTATGTCAATTCAAAAAAGCACGAAAATCCTTGATGACACGTTTTGTTTCTTTAAATGTTGGTCTTACTGCATTGACTAGAGAAGAATAATCGATCGACATGCTACCGACTTTGCAAATGCACTTTATAATGAAAATCCGGAAAATCGCATCGCAATAATATACGTTGATGGGACATATGTATATCTTAACAAAACCAGCAATTTTAGAGGGTTGAGGCAAACATTTTCGGTTCACAAACATCGTCATCTTGAAAAGCCTGCTCTTCTGGTTGCTCCAAATGGTTATATATTGGATATCCATGTTCCTTATTTCAGCGACTCGAGAAATAATGATGCTGCAAAATGAACTTCATGCATTAAATGAATGGGCTGAAGAGAAGATATTATTATCGCTGACCGAGGTTATGACGATTTAAAGGAGCAACTGCGAGATCTCGGATATTCCTACAGGATTCCACCGACTCTAGGACGTAGAGAGAAACAACTTTCCACTGAAGATGCAAACCAAGCGCGGGTTATTACGAAAACTCGTTGGATCGTAGGATCGAGAAATGGACACATCAAGTCAATTTTTAAGTTTCTAGACAAGTCATGTCGATCACTCATGCAGTAAACATACGTGACTTCTACAGAATTTCTGCAGCAAATATAAATAAATACAAGGCAAAAATATACATGGAGGGAGCAAATGCCGGACCTCGCACGAGAGATTCTAAGAAAAGCAGAAGAACCTAATGTTATGCAAGCAAGGATTGAGGGAGATCCAATGTATAGAAATGTAAAACACGCAAATTGGCGAAAATTGAACGAGAACCACGCTCCTCTTTTTTCCGATTCTGAGTTTGGAATTTGTGCGAGAGTTGACGGTTGGAGTATATCAAGTGAATCTGGCACCTGCTTATGTTCAAGATAAATTAGAAAGAGACGGCATAGAAGAATTTCAGATTTATGAACTCATGCGAGAACACTTGGTATGTGCGCACACGTAACGGCCGTGTTATGGTTCTTGGGTTATGCAAGGCATCAAGAACTGGTCAAATATCCAAATACGTTGCTTTTAGATAATATTATTGATGCTGGACATAGACCACCACAGGCACTTGAACTTCCAGTTGCATAAAAATCAGAAATACATTGTATCTTTGAAAAAATGCGAACCGCGTCGAATCGCCCTCGATTTTGACCGTATCTCAAGGGCTAGAACTAAAATAAAAACGATTTTAACAGAAGTTTTTTATTTAAAAAAAAAGTATCACAACTTTATTCTTGAATCAAAAAAACTGCAGCGAAGCCCTTGAAAACCCACGGTGTCATTAACACGAGTAAGATATATGGTGTTATTTAAGAATTAATTACGCAGTTCTGAATTTCCATAAAATCAAAGCCAACTTCAATTTAATTTTTTCAATTTTAAAACGTATTTGGAACGATCTTTAGGGCTCCATACCTCGAAACGAAGACCTTTTCGGACCTGGCTGCATTTGAACATTTGTTCAGGGGGTTCCAAAGAACATTTTTACGTGGGTTAAATTAAATTAGACTGGAGGCAGAAATCCCCCTATATGGTGTGCGGGGTCCTTTGGTATAGAGGTATAAAACTGCATTCTAATTAACTTTTCTTAGTGGAATTTTTTCATATTTTGAAAAATAAAGGTACTTTATTAGTGGTGATTTTTACAACTTTGCTTATAAAACACCCTGTAGAACACCAACTCAAGACATTTTTGGTATACTTTAGTTTTACAACAAGCAGGATTCAATCCCCAAATACCATTCCAAAATTCCAAAATTTTTGGTCCATAACACCTCTTACATCTATCCTGGGACACATTTTATATATATATATATATGTGCATTTGTATCGTGTCCGCCTCCTTACAAATTTGTGGCGCCCGCACCTCCACTAGAAATAATATAGATAGATTAGTTCTGTTTACATATACATAACCGCCAAATTTCACTTACCAAGGGCACGCGGAGAGGGGAAAGGATTTTTATCTTTTTTTACATACACTTTTTTGTTCATACGATTGGTATGTTTACACCTCGTTATATAAATAGTACCTCTCTGACTCAATGTATTTAAAACTGTTATATATAACGGTAGACTTTGCCTCCTTCGAGGTTGCCAGACTTCTATACTGTAAAATGCTCTAGCGCTTGCGCAATTAGTTGCGCTATGCAATCGTGTGCGTTTGTTATTATGATGATTCATATTGTGTAAGTTATACTCTATCAGATTACATTGGTGTTTTACCCGATAATGTGCGATTATCTGTTTTAAAATGAACCGTTCACGCTAAATATCTATTGTAGAATAATATATGTAATTCAAAATATGTTCTTAAGGGAATTATTATTACTATTTAAAATGCTTTTCAAAATACATCACTGAATCAGTTCAATTACTCCGCGTCCACTGGATGTATAGTGACGACAAAAAAATTTTAAAAAATTTTTATTTTCCAAATAGGCTTAAAATGTCATGAAACGTCGAGATTTTAAGTTTGAGCGAAAAAAAAAATTCTGTCTGTCGGTCTGTCTGTCGGTCTGTCTGTCGGTCTGTCTGTCGGTCTGTCTGTCTGTAACTTTTTTTTTGTGCGCACGTTTACTCTGGAACCGTTTAAGATATTGACTTGAAATTTGGTACACATATGTACTTTAATGAGATCTAGAACTAGAATATATTTTCATCTCCGCCGAAGGGTTGGGGGTAAATTGGGGTAAATTTGGGGTAAATGGGTAAATCAAGCAGATAAGAGTCCATGAAATTGGTATTTGGTATATACAAGAGAAGCTAAGGTTTCAAAAAAATTTTTGGCATTAGCCACCCTCATTATCACCCCCACCTCCTTATTAAAGGGGATGAAAAAAAATTTTGCGATTTAATGTATGTGCAGGAACCAGAAACCTCAAAATATTTTTTTACTTCATCCACCCCCCCACTACCACCCCCCTATCACCTCCCCACCCCACTACCGATGTGGGGTATCGTTTTATGGATTTTTGGGGTTGAGGATTTCAAATATTATATTATTAAAGTTCCATAAACAATTATTTTCACATACAAAGTTTTTTCGTTGTGTGAGTGACTTGGATAGAGAATCTGGATGTGGAAGTAGTGATTCCTTGTGCAGCGGTTTTTTGTAACACAATTGTTACGTATTAGTCCACGTAAATTAGATATTTTAGAAGAAATAATTTATAAAGTAATAATATTTGGGATGCGTAATCTAGATAGGGTTCGAAATAGATACCCGAATAGTTCCCCACAATTTAGGGGTGAAACGTCCGTAATGATTATGAATAGAGCTGCTTCGGCCATATTACGGGGACTTAACGCTGGTTTTTCACTTTTATCTTGTAAACCGTTCGTCGAAAGAGAAAAAAGTATAGGAAATAAAAAAATCGTCTTGTTAAATTCTGCATAAAAAATGTACTATTAACCTTGTAGCTTATCCTCACCTATTTCGCGCTAACAGCGTCCGAACAGAGGCGTAGTTTGGGGCGCAGGGGTAAAAATCCATCCTATTCTAAGTTTGACTCCGAATATCTTAAAACCGGTTACTTTAACGAGAAAAATGCTCAGGAATGAATTTATTGAGCAGAATTTTCTCTATTAGATGCATATATAGAGGGTTTTGTCGCAAGTAGTTTATGTATTTTCCCCTTCTTTGCAATTATATTAGAGGATAATCTGTACTGTTCACACAAAAGAAGATTTGGAGTCATATTTCAACTCTGAGCTTGCTTCAATTCCACTTCTTCTCTCCAATAAGAAAGGGTTAATGAGGAAAATTAAGAAATCGTCTGTATGATATTTTCAATGCTGTACGAGAGAGGCCAATAGATTTTTCAGATTGCCAGTTCATTGTTGATGGCGGCAATTTGATTCATCGTGTAGTATGGCCGAAGCAGCTTTATTCGTAAACATTACGGCCAAAAGTGACTGTAGTGTTTGACGGATATGCTGACTGCAGTATGAAGAGCATCGAAAGACGGCAGCGTCTTTTGAAACGCATTTCACCGGAAATTGTTTTTCATGAGAACACGCCACTGACTGAAACGCAAAATAAAATGATAAACAATCTCACAAAAAGGAACGCTTTATTTCGCAATTGGTGGGGAGATTTAAAAACGAGGGAATCAAAACAATTACTGCTGTAGACGACGTTGACGTACTCATAGTTCAAACCGCCTTAAACGAATCTCATGGAAACGATACAGTGGTCATCCTCGGACAAGATATTGATCTTCTCGCATTGATTATCGCTCTCGCATCTGAAGATAAAGATATCCGTTTCTTAAGAGAGGCTCAGAGATAAATAAAAAATAAAGATTACAGTTCTCGTGACTTGCAGTCCTCGGAAGTTTTAAAAAGCTGTATGGCCACACGTTCAGTGGATGCGATAACACTTCAGCTTTCTTTGGTAAAGGAAAAGTGCAAACGGTGGAATGTGCCAATAAAAGAAAAGATCTCGAAGAGGTTGTCCGTATATTCAACAACCGTAGCTCAACGAAAAAAGAAATTACATCTTTGAATCATCAAAGATTTATTATCTTCAATAAGTTAGTCCGCCAATCTAGTACTACCGGGATTCTACGAAGACTGCCAGCAACATCCGAGGCATTACGTCAACATTCTTACAGAGTATTTCTCCAAATTCATGTTTGACGAGGAGAAAACTTGGAACCAACGGAATGCAGAAAAGCAGAAAAGCAGAAAATAATATAAAATATTTCAAAGAGATGATATACTTAAAGAAGTAAAATGTTCAAAACTTAATCATTTTGGAGCAAAAATGTAAATATTTCCCTCCAGCAAGAGAAAAATTTTTGAATTGTTTAAAAATTTTTGAAAAGCATTTGAGATGACTCCAACAAACTATCATTAATTAGTATAGCAAAATTTATGATTAACCAACAAATATATTCTAGAGTTTTGGTCTCGAATGCTTTTTAAAACATTTTTATTTCTTGCTAGAGGGAAATATTTACATTTTTGCTCCAGAATAATCTAGGTTTTTAAAATATCTTTGGAAGGTGGAAGATTACACTGGTCAACATTCAGTTTGAAAAAATACACCGGACTCTACCTAGGTACCCAGGGGTTTTGGGGTGGCTGATTCCGTTGCCGAGGTCGGTTAAGCTCTATCACGTCAGGTTCAAGGTCATTTGAAGGTCAACCTAAGAAAAGCTTTTTGAAAAAATCTAAAAAAATTCACACCTAGGCTCTTGGGGGGTCTCTGAGTCCGAATCCGATGTCGGTTGACCTTTATCACCTCATGTCCAAGGTCATTTGAAGGTTAAAGTAAGAATAGGAGGTGAAAAAAATTAGAAAAAATTTATACGAATGCTCACCTGCCTACTTATTGTCTGTTTATCTGTCTGCCCTTATACCTGCACACCTGTTTGTTTGCTTGTTAGTCTGTATTTATCATCCGCCTGCATTTTCTCTCTGTCCATCTATTTGACATCCTGCCTTTCTGTCAGTAATTCTGTCTGACTGAATGACTAAATGTTTCTATCTGACAGTCTGTCTGCCTCCTTGTCAGTTTGTCTGACTCAGGAAACCATTAAATTACTTTGACCCTGACAGGATTGAGCTCAGGGCCGGTTTTAGGTAAAGGTAACCGGAGGCCCTAAGCTCTAGGTATGTTTTTCGTTGAAGCTTTCTCTTCTAATAAAATAAACGTGCATATCTGCGTATGAAATCTGAGTTCTGAGGCCCCCTAAATGCGAGGCCCTAAGCTGGCGTTTACTCAGCTTTACTTGCATGTTCGCTCTGCTTCTGCAACTATACCTAAAGGCCATCCTTTCACAGAAGAAAATAGGTAGGTGATTCATTGAGTTAAATATATTTGCACTGAGATAGCCGAAGAATCTTCATGTGCAGCTAAAGCTGGCGGACGAATGCCGGCTTGAAATGACCTCAGAATGACCTTGAAATGACCTCTGGATGCCTCTTTTTTTTAAGGGTAAGCGAACAATGGATTCGGACTCAGCGACCCGAAAAACCTGTGTGAATTTTTTCAGATTCTTTCAACCACCTTTTCTTACTTTAACCATCAAATGACCTTGAAACTGACGTGATAGAGGTCAACCGACATCGAATGCAGACTCAGCGACTCAAAAAAACCTATATATAAGTTTTTTCAGATTTTTTGACAGCTTCTCCTCTGTTTTTCTCAAACTAACCTTGAAATGATCTCCGGATGCCTTTTAAGGATAAACGAACACCGGATTCGGACTCACCGATCCCAAAAACCTATGCGTGAATTTTTTCAGATTTTTTCAATCACCTTTACTTAGTTTGACCTTCAAGTGACCTTGAAACTGACATGATAGAGGTCAACCGGCATCGGATACAGACTCAGCGACCCAAAAACCCTATATGTAAATTTTTTCAGATTTTTTAACAGCTTCCTCTCCGTTTTTCTCAAATTAACCTTGAAATGACCTCCGGATGCCTTTTGAGGGTAAGCGAACACCGAATTCGGACTCAGCGACCCCAAAAACCTATGTGTAAATTTTCTCAGATTTTTTCAACCACCTTTTCTTAGTTTGACCTTTAGATGTCCTTGAACCTGACGTGATATAGCTTAACCGACCTCGGCATCGGAATCAGCGACCCCAAAAACCCCTGGGTACCTAGGTAGAGTCCTGTGTATTTTTTTAAACTAAATGTTGGCCTGTGTTATTATTATTCTTTTATTTTCTGCTTTTTAGCCCCCCCCCCCAATAAAAATTGTCTTCTAATTTTTTTTTTACTTTTACTATATAAGGCCAGCAGCAGTGACAAATAGTGGATTAAGGGCAACTAGTTACGTTAAGGAATGTTCGTGTCCTGTTAAATACCTTTTTTAATTTGCTCTAAGCTATAAAGGGGTACAAAAATATTTGTTTCTGAACAAAATAAACGTTTTTTTATTCCCAAATTGAAAAAATTTAAAAACCCATTGATCTCTAGAAAGTATTATTTCTGTGTATAAAAGTTATTTATATTTTTAGTAAGATAATTTTAGTTACCATATCTATAGATGTATTTAGGAATAGTATGCCTCTTTACTATGTTGCCAAGTTTAGGAGGCGATATGGCTACTTTATTGTAAGGAAGCATTTAATACCTATATACATCAAGTGTTTAAAACAGCAGCGCCACCTGGTAAAAAATGTAGTGGACTATGGTGTATGTTTACATATGTTTATAGGTATTTTCCGCCTCCAAAAAAAGTGTCGTTAAATGCTTCTATCTCTCTATTTCTTCCCTTTTTGTCATAATCTTATATGCGCACCAATAAAGCTGATCATTATTGATAATAATGAGTCATGAATTTACTAATTATCAAGACATTCGCGATGAAAACAACACAAAACGTCTCCGCCTCCGAAATCGGAGGCGAACGCGTAAAATCGGAGGCAAACACCACCTAACCATATAACATTCGGAGGTGTATGAGTACTAAATGCATGTATATATATATATATATATATATATATATATATATATATATATATATATATATATATATATATATATATATATATATATATATATATATATGACATGTATTTATTCATCGTCTAAATGAAATTGTTTAGTAGTTAAGATTAGAATAAGAATATGTAAAACTATAGGATATAAGCTATTTGGAAGGCAACGAAATTAAAGTAAGAAAATCAAGTTGTAAAAAAATTGAAATTAGATTATTATTCGAAAAAAGTCAAATTTGACAAAATGTAAAAATACATATATTTTTGGAAAAATATAAAGATTTGACAAAATAGAAGAACAAGATATATGATAGATATAAAAAGAAGATTTGTTCAGATAAAGATAAATATTGAATTGAATAAATAAATGTTTAATTGAGAAGAAAGGACGAATATTTGTCAAAAGTCAAAAGACCCTGCACTTTTTAAAGAATATTAAACGAACATTTTCTCAAAAGAAGACAAGGTATTTTAGTATACGATTTGGAATAAAGACTTAGCCTGTGTTATTCAAAAGTTATTTTAAAAAGACAATTCATTTACTTTAATTTGGACAATATTTTAGCAACTAAGAATTTAGTTTATAAGGTAGCTTTCGGTTAGGGCATTAGGAGAAACAATTGCTCTCACTGTTAATTCAATCTAATAAATCTGTATTTCTTATAAAATATTTTTATTCTACAAGATTAAATAATTACATTTGAACCTACTTTTTGGCCCTGGGAAAGAGTAAATTTAAAATTAATAAAAACAAATAAAAATAAATTTAATAAAATTATAGAACAAGATAGTACATTTTGGCGACTGGCAACGTGGGGCTTTGGTAATAAAAGTGTCAACTTTTAGATAGTAAAATAACTTAAAATTAAATCAATCTTTATAAAAACATAAAATATATTAAATATCACCATCATGGCAGAACAAGGCGTGGTTGTTGCGCCTCTTCCAGTTTTTAATCCCACAATACTCATGCAACAGATGCAGCTAATTTTAAATCAGTTAGCTGATACAAAAAATGAAATTATTGATCAAACAAATATTATTATAAATCAATCAAATACCAGCCTGAGCAACAAAATTGAACAAACAAATACAAATTTAAGCAACAAAATAGAGTTACTTACAGAAGAAAATAGAAATTTGAGGGAAAAGATTGAACTGACGAATCTTAATTTAAATAAAAAAATTGACGATATTTCCAAAAACTTAGAGACGCAAATATTAACAAAAGTGAATAATAACGATGGCAAAGGTGCCGAAAATAAAGAATTAAGTGGCGATAAAGCCAAAATAAGTAATATAATAAATGGCAAAGGTGCCGAAAATAAAGAATTAAATGGCGATAAAGCCAAAATAAATAATATAATAAATGGCAAAAGTGTCGAGAGTAAAAATGCTATAAATGGCGAGAAAACCAAGGCAAATCATATAATAAATGGCAAATATACAGAGAGGAAAGATGTGGTAATCAATATTTACGTTTTAAATAATAATTGTAAGATGCCCATAGTGTTGCAGATAAGTGGTCCTACTAAATATGTTCACAAATTGTTGCAAAAATTTAATGATCTGATTAATTACGAACTAAATGTAGTGACAGGTTATGTACACAAGTCGTTAGTTGATGATAGTGCGCCATTTATATGCAAGAACTATGCGATTACTTATAAATTTCCATATGATCCTGGTTAGATATGCATTTCTCAAACTAAAAATTTATTGTGTGAATGCCACACCAATTTGTTCAAATATCAAAATTTAAGCGGAAGAATTTCATATTAACTTAATATATTCACAAATTAAAAGATAAAATTGAATTGAATCAAGAGTGAGAACTAAAATATATGTGATTGGGTATAGATAAGTGTACATAAAAATAATAATTATAATTTTTATATACATTATCTAGAGGGGAAATGACATGTATTTATTCATCGTCTAAATGAAATTGTTTAGTAGTTAAGATTAGAATAAGAATATGTAAAACTATAGGATATAAGCTATTTGGAAGGCAACGAAATTAAAGTAAGAAAATCAAGTTGTAAAAAAATGGAAATTAGATTATTATTCGAAAAAAGTCAAATTTGACAAAATGTAAAAATACATATATTTTTGGAAAAATATAAAGATTTGACAAAATAGAAGAACAAGATATATGATAGATATAAAAAGAAGATTTGTTCAGATAAAGATAAATATTGAATTGAATAAATAAATGTTTAATTGAGAAGAAAGGACGAATATTTGTCAAAAGTCAAAGGACCCTGCACTTTTTAAAGAATATTAAACGAACATTTTCTCAAAAGAAGACAAGGTATTTTAGTTTACGATTTGGAATAAAGACTTAGCCTGTGTTATTCAAAAGTTATTTTAAAAAGACAATTCATTTACTTTAATTTGGACAATATTTTAGCAACTAAGAATTTAGTTTATAAGGTAGCTTTCGGTTAGGGCATTAGGAGAAACAATTGCTCTCACTGTTAATTAAATCTAATAAATCTGTATTTCTTATAAAATATTTTTATTCTACAAGATTAAATAATTACATTTGAACCTACTTTTTGGCCCTGGGAAAGAGTAAATTTAAAATTAATAAAAACAAATAAAAATAAATTTAATAAAATTATAGAACAAGATAGTACAATATATATATATATATATATATATATATATATATGAAGTGACGGTGAGAGGTAAACTCTCATATGGTTAGATGCTACTATACGTCGGACAAGCGATGACCTTGTTGGGCACATCAAATTGTAGACATTTTTAAAGCCTTAAACGCGCATACAGAGTGATTTAAAAAAAATTGAAAAAATTGTTAAGAAAGGAAACTTAATTTCTTTGAATATTTTTTTACCTCACTTTGTACATGAAATGTGTTAATGTTTTCTTATAAAGGTTTTAATTAGCTTCAATTTATGTTAAAAAAAAAGTTTTAAGAATAAAAATTTTGCAATTTCCTATTATTTAGTACATTTTAATAGAGTTTGTTTTTAAAAATATTTATTTCTTTTGTTTCTTGTTGCTGTTTTGTTACGTTGAGGATTTTTTTTTTACAAATAAAGCATAAAATTATTATTTGCAATTTTCAGAAATTATTATTTGCAATTTTCATAAAGAATGACGTGGATATAAATTCGGTAATATGTGAAAAACGTAAGACTTTCCATGGTGACCATACATACTTCAAACTAGGAGTTCCAGACATCTTCCTACCTACAATCTACAAGCCAGACTTCTGGCCAACGGGAGTTGAAGTAAGTCAATTTCTTTTTCGATCCAAAGGAAACGAAGGATCTTCAATTGCAGACCAGAGATTGCAATCTCCAACAAAGTGAAAACTTAAAAATTGTTCATGTAAATGTACAGGCTATCGCAAACAAAATTCCACAAATTGAAATACTTACAAAAACAGATACGCCACATTTTTTGTGCATCAGCGAACACTGGATGACAGACTTACAAGCCGAAGTCACAACCATCGATGGATACAAGCTAGCTTCATATTATTGCCATAAAAGTGCTATCCACGGAGGAGTAGCAATATTCTGCTCATATGCTATAAATAGTAAACCCATTAGTATTCCAAGTAACCTCATAGAAGAAAAAACATGTGAATGTTGTGCTGTAAGTACAATTTTAAACAGAAATCAAATTGCCATAATAACTGTGTACCGCTCACCAAGTTCTGATATGCAAAAATTTTTTCACTTAATTAATGATATTCTTTGTTTTGTATTCAAAAGCTATCAATATATTATCCTATGTGGGGATATTAATATAAATTTTCTAACAAATGATAACAACAAAATCCTGCTCAATGATCTCTTTGATAGCTTTGATATTAAATCATGCCTACCACTGCAACCAACCCGATGTGTTTATAACACTGAAAGTTCAATAGATTACATCATATCAAATATTAACTACATTAATTCTTATAATATCGAAGCTAACATTGCAGATCATAGGGCCCAAGTATGTACATTTAGTATAAATTTTAACTGTCCCTCAAATGAATCCCACACATATTGGAAAAGAGATCTGTCTGAAAGCAACCTCCACAACCTAAATTATTTACTATCTACTACAGATTTTAATGACATATATCACATTCATAACCCACACATAGCTTACACATATTTCTGGAATAATTTTTTTTATTGTTTCGATATAACGTGTCCAAAAATTAAAGTTCGCTCAAACTCAAACGACAGTAACAACTGGCTAAATAAAGATATACTTGATGAGAGTGAAGAACTGAAATCCCAATTCTGGATGTATAAAAATACTGGTTCTGAGGAGCTCCGTAAAAATTATCTAGAGAAAAAACAGAACTTTACCCTAAGAATCAGAGAGGCAAAAAAAGACTTTTACGATAACATTTTAAAAAAATCATCAAACATCAACAAGACCACTTGGAATATTGTTAACAAAAATACAGGTAGGGTAACGCGCAAAAATATCGAGGGCCTCATGATTAAGCAGAATAACACTGCAATAACCGATCCAAACATTTTAAGCAACATTTTTTGCGAACACTTTTCATCCATAGCAGAAAACAGCATTAACTCACAGTTTGGACCAACCCATAACACAACTTGCACCACGTGCACTCAAACATCTCAGTCGATGTTTTTTGGAGATATACAGCCGGATGAAATTTTTTCTGCTTTATCCGAGATTAATAATAGAACTTCTGTAGGTCCGGATGAAATTACATTTAAAATATTAAATTCCTGCATATATAACATCGTAGAGCCCCTTTGTTATATATTTAATTTATCAATAACTAGTGGTATATTCCCATCGGCCTTAAAGCTAGCCCACGTTACACCAATTCATAAAAAAGGAGATAAACAACTAATAGAAAACTATACAGCTATTATGCAAAACTCATACATATCAAAAATATTTGAAAAAATAATGCACCATAGAATATACAATTATTTGAGCACATACGATCTCCTAAGCAAAAACCAACATGGTTTTAGATCCAAGCATTCAACTTGTACTGCAGCCTTTGACTTTGTACAATCTATATATGAGTCTCTGGATGAAAATCGGTATGTTTTGGGTATATTCTTTGATATATCCAAAGCATTTGATTCGATAGATCATACATATTTACAGCGAAAAATTGATGCCTTTGGTATTCGTGGAAATTTAAATGAGTGGGTCTCCTCATTTGTAAGTGACAGAAAATTATCTGTAAGGTTAGGTGAATATTTGTCTAAAGAGCAAACGGTTAACATTGGGGTTCCTCAAGGTGCCGTCTTATCGCCATTGTTATTCATACTATTCGTAAATGACCTAGAGCATTACCTCACCTTAAATAATGCTAATTTTAAATTAGTCATGTATGCCGATGATGTTTCTATTAACATATCGGCAAAAACACCTGAAGACCTTCGAGACATGTCATCTAAACTTATATCATCTTTCTCCGAATGGTGCAAAAAAAATAGACTGCTTTTGAATACACAGAAAACAACATATACATTATTTCAGGCCAGACGTGAACAACCTCAGTTAAACCTTAAAATACACAATTGTCAACTACAAAAATCTTCAAATGTAAAATTTCTAGTTGTTATGATTGACGAAAAACTGAACTGGGAAGAACATATTAGCCTTACAACTAATAAATTAAATTCAGCATTTTTTGCAATTAGAAATTTAAAATATATTCTATCTAAAGTCCAGTTAATAAACGTGTACTATAGCCTTGCCTATAGCCACCTCAAATACTTAGTGATCCTTTGGGGTTCCAGTTCTGCATCACATCGAGTTTTTATCCAACAGAAAAGAATTATTCGTTTAATCTTTTCCCTCGGTCCTTTAGACTCATGTAGGTCAACTTTTACAGAAAACAATATTCTAACACTGACGTCCATATTAATTTTTGAGGCCGCTATCTTCGTGCATCTAAACAAAAGTAAATTTACATTTGGAAGTAATATTCACTCATACAATATCAGATCCGCAAATGAAATTCATATTAACCACTACAACTTAGCACTTTTTAGAAAGAGTCCCTACTATACTTGTGCAACCATCTACAATAAACTACCACAAAGAATAAAATCCTATAATAGTATTCACAAGTTTACAAGAAATTTAAAACAGTTTCTTATAACCAATTGTTTCTATACTTTACGGGAATTTTTTGACTTGGACGAACAGACAGACCTCCTACAATCATAGATCATAGTTATATTTATATATGTGTGCACATCATCGTACCAAAATGTTTTAGAATTAATTGTAACAAAGACTTATCTCTTCTATTTTATTCCTTTTAGACTTTGAACTTATATAAATTTTATAAGCGCTAAATGTTCTATTATAGTTTTAGCCCATTATTTTATCTATCGAATTTAATATTGTTTTTTGTTTATAAAGGTATACTTCCGTCTAATTTATAAGCAATTATTATTTACATGTACTATTTTGACTTGTCCTATCCATTTGTTGGCAAACTGGAATCAATAAATATATTATTATTATTATTATTATTATTATTTTAAAAAAATCAGTTTGGAGTCGGAAATATTCAAGGAAATTAAGTTTTCTTTCTTAACAATTATTTTAATTTTTTTAAAACCACTCTGTACACAAGTTTAAATGCCTTAAAATTATCTACAATTTGATATGCCCAACATGGTCGTAGTTTAAAAAATAAGAAAGTTGCAAGCCTGGGGAGTTTTAAGTGGCGCACCCTGTATGGTAATCTTAAAAAAAAATTCAAAATGTTTTTTGTTGAAATAATAAATGTCATAAAACGTCGAAATTTTAAATTTGAGAAAGAAAAAATTCTGTCTGTGTGTCGGTCTGTAACTTTTTTGTGCGCACGTTTTCTTCGCAACGGTCTAAGATACTGTCTTCAAATTTGGCACACATATGTTCCATGACGAGATCTGGTACTAGATTATGTCTTGCGCTAATTCCGGTGAAGGGTTGTGAGTTAAATAGGGTAAATAGGGAAAAACAATAAAGCAAGCTAATAACAGCCCAGAAATTTAATTTTTAAAATCTTTTATTTAACTTCATTCATTACACCTGTTGACAATTAATACCTACATCAAATTTTTTAAACAATGGTTATTTTTATTTAAAAATCATAAATTCTGTTTCTTTCGATGAGTCTTTCTATGAAAGTCTATTCACATTCCTAGAGTGATTTTAAAAGGTTTTATTGATTGAATAATTGTTTATTATAACCCTTTTAAATCTCTTTGGCTTTTAAAGTTCATGCTTTAATTTATTAATTTCATTATTCCAGGTATGGATTTTTGCACTGTCCAGATTATAGATTTTTGTCGAGTTTAAGCTGTTTCGATACAACTCAAAGAAGTCCATTATACCGAAACACTTTATCTTCGGATTTCTTACATCATTTTATATTGTAAACTTATTATAAAAAAATATTGCTTTTTAATATAGTTTTTACAAAATTTTCTTAAAATTCGATATACAAAATTTAACAATTTTATTGTTAATGCTTATTTACTATTGCTATATGACAGTGGCACAGATTCATTATAAATTATAAACTGTTGTTTCCCTATTTTTAAGATATATATACATATATATATATATATATATATATATATATATATATATATATATATATATATATATATATATATATATATATACATATATATATATATATATATATATATATATATATATATATATATATATATATATATATATATACATATATATATATATATATATATAATAATAATAATAATAATTTTATTGGTGCTAATATACAAAAGTATTTACACAAGTCAGAAAAACAATACATATAAGTTAAAACAGAAATATAAAACATATTTAAGTATATAAAAAAAAAGACGGACATATTACGTAACGCAATAGTGTTTGTATATAAAATTAAAAACAGGAAACAGATACTATATACAACAATACAATATATAGATAAAAGCGATCATTCACACATAGTATTAAAATTTGAAGAAAAATACTCCTCAAAGTTGTAAAAAGCATTGGTTATTAAAAAAGCTTTTACAGTACTCTTAAATAAATTGTACTCAAGTTCTTTGATCTTTGAAGGCAAATGATTAAAAAACAGTATGGCATAATAATTTGTTCCGTTACGAGATTTAAAAAGTCTTAAAAAGTTAGAATATAGGTTATTATTGTTTCTCGTGGAATACCTGTGCACTTCGTTATGAGAAGTATAGTTTGATTTGTGTACCTTAATGTACAATAAACAATGCAAAATGTACACGCTAGGCAACGTTAATATTTTTAAGTTTTTGAAAGCTTGTCTACAGTCGTCTCTGTATTTTAGGCCGCACAAAATCCGTACTGCTTTTCTTTGTAAGCCAAAAACATTGGCGCTATGAGTAGAATGTCCCCAAATTAGGGTAGCATATGATAATTGAGAATGAATAAGACCATGATAAGCAGTAATCAATGTTTCTTGAGAAACTTCATTTACAAGGTTTCGTAATAGGTAAATGTTAATTGAAATTTTATTACAGACAAAGTGTACATGTTGTTCCCACGACAATTTCTTATCTAGGTGTACCCCGAGAAACTTAACGCTGTTTGTGTGGTTTTCTCCAGTTACATTTCTCAGACTAAAAACCATGGTCTCAGTTTTAGACTTATTTAAGCTAAGTTGGTTTGCTGTAAACCATTCCTGAGCTTCTGACAATGTCTCCCTCACATTTGTACGTAAAGTATCAATATTTTGATGTGAGTGAATTATGGTGGTATCATCTGCAAATAGGACGAATTGTGATGAAGTTATGTCTGTCAAATCATTGATATAAATTAAAAATAGTATCGGTCCCAAAACGGAACCTTGTGGCACTCCATGTTCCATAGGTAATAAATCAGAATTTGCATTTTGATATGTGACAAACTGGGATCTATTCGTCAGATATGACTGAATTAAGTTGATACTACTACTATTAAAATTATAATATGCTAGTTTATCAATTAAAATATGATGTGAAACACAGTCAAAAGCTTTAGAAAGGTCTAGAAACTGTGCATACACATGTTCACCAGCTTCAAAGCCCTTACTTATTATGTCAGTCAACTTATTTATGGCTAATGTTGTAGAGGATTTAGCTCTAAAACCAAACTGACTAGAACTGAACAGGTTATTGGATTCAAAGTAGCAAGTTAATTGCATTTTTAACAAAGTTTCTAAAATTTTTGAAAACAGAGGTAAAATTGAAATGGGTCTGAAGTTTCCAACATCGTTTAATGAGTCCTTTTTATGTAATGGAATGACTTTTGAAATTTTAAGAATATCAGGATATACACCTGTGCGTATACAACTATTTATTAAGTTAGTTAGTGGAATTAATATAAAGTATCTAATTGCGTATAACGTTTTTATGTTTAAGTAATAAGCATCAGTAGACTTAGTCTTTTTTAAATTGGTTATAACATCATTTACTTCGTTATAAGAAACCTCTCTGAAGCAAAACTGAGATTGGAGAATTTGTGATTTTTTGTCTAAGAAATGTTTGTGGGTTTTATTAGTGACAGGTAAATTTTTTATTACATTTTTAGCAACATTTGCAAAATGTAAATTAAATTCGTCTGCTGAAACATCAGATACCTCCTTTTGCTGTTTTTTTCTGCTGTTGATGATTTGCCACATAGCCTTTTGTGTATTATTTGAATCTGTAATATATTTATCATTTGCTGCTTTTTTTGCTTTACACAGTTCTGACTTATATTGAATTTTGTGCGTTTTTATCAAATTTTTTAAATTTTCTGTGGGATCTCTTTTATATACATCCTCCAAAAAATGCAGTGTATCCCTTTTATGACGTAAGCTGTTATTAAACCAGTTAATTTTAACTGTGTCACCTTCTATTATAAGTTTGGATTTTTCTGGAAATGCTTTTTCGAGAGCCGTGGATATGTAATTGACAAATTTTTGGAAATTATTTTCAACATTTAAGTCGTTATTATCAATGAATGTCCAGTCTGTATCGCGTAAGTCATTGTTTAAACAATATAATCCTTCATCTGTTATTGGTCTGTATTTTATTCTCCTACATGAAGTTTTAGGTTTATGGTCAATAACACCCAATAATATTCCTAAGTGATCTGATAACTTAGAGTCAACTATCCTAGAGTTGAAATGATCACAATTAAAATTAACGAAAATATTATCTAGGCAATAATGATTCCTAGTATTTTCTTTGTTTATGGGATATAGTCCGAAAGATATAAAAATATTTAAAACTAAAGTGGTATTTTTTTCATTCGTATTAAAATGAATGTTAAAATCCCCAGTTACAATAATTTTTTTATTCGTATTTAAAAGCATTTCCAGAGAGCGCGATAATCTTTCTAAAAATATATTAATATCCCCACTGGGAGATCTATATACAGTTAAAATTTGTATATCATTGTAATTTATTCCCACTATCTCACAGTGAAGTTCAGTTGACAGACTGTTTACAAGTTTAATAGGTGTGCACTTATACCTATTTAAACAATAAATTGCAACACCTCCATGTATGGCTGTTGATCTGGAAAAATGTGCCACCAAAGTATAACCAGTTAGCTGCACACAAGGAATCTCATCGTTTAATAACCAATGCTCGTTAACACAAAAAAAATCAAATTTATTTTCTCCTAATAATATTTCAAGTTCATTTATTTTATTACGCATACATTGAACATTTAAATGATAAACTGTTAGGGATTTGCTATTGACAATTTTGCTACTATTAAGTACTAATCTATCACAGTTATTTCTACTGGATGTGTGCCTAAAAAATCATTAGGAATTTGATTATGATTTATAATTTGCATATCCTCTTGAACAAGGGATGGTGTTGAGATATAATCGTCATGTATTTTTATAAATATTAAATTTTTGGCACACGTGCTTGATAAGATAAATCGTGAGATATAGTCGACTAATACTGTGGAATATGATTTTCTGACTTTTTTGTTGTTAATATCTACATATTCAACTTTGCCCACAGTGCACTTATTAAACTTATTGAAAAAATCAACTAACTTACTTATATATATATATATATATATGAAAAATACTAGGTTCACGGGTTGAACCGCGATTATTGGAGTCTCGACGTTTCGGCTCCCACTTTGGAGCCATTTTCAAGAGAAAAAGAAAGAAGAATCGATAATATAGTGGTATATAGGAAGTCTAGGAAGGGTAACGAATGGTTCGAGTCCGGGGCCTCAATCTGCTTACTCTCCAGGTCGAACCTTGGTTCGTCTCTAAGATCTCAATCTCAGTTCTTAGAGAGAACTGACGAGTTGTGGGTTGAGGTGAGGTATTTATAGTAGGATTGGTGGGTGTGGTGAGCACTGGTGCGGAACGGTTGCGCGTGGTAGGAGGGTCGCTGTGTGGTGTTAGTTAGTGTAGTTAGTGGAGATATTAGTGATTTCCAAGCAGTTGGAAGTCGAAGACTGTCGTCCCTTTTGTTTAAACAATTAGGACGCTTCTCGATTTCAATTGCTTCGCGGATCGTTCGTGTTTTTCGGGAATATACAGGTGCTATTGTTTTTGTGTTGTCAAAGTCTATGTTATGTCCAGTCTGGAGACGGTGTTGTGCTAGGGATGAGGTAAGGTCAGTATTTCTGACTGCTAGGCGATGTTCGTATACCCTGTTGTTAATGCGTCTGTTTGTTTGTCCAATGTAAGTTTGGGGACAGTCGGAGAAAGGTATTTCGTAAACGCCATGGGAGTCATTAGGGACTTGGTCTTTTGGGGACTTGATAAGGTTGGAAATAGTCTGTTGTGTTGCGAATATTCAACCTATCGCCGAAAAGGCGTCATCCTATGTCAAAAACTCCGCTCATTTTATCGACCTCCTGCAACAATATCCTATTTCGCAGAATGATATATTAGTCAGTTTCGACATTGTATCATTATTTACGAATATCCCACTCTCTGAAGTCCTAAATATCCTCAAAACCAAACACAACATTTCTCCCAGTATCATATCCCTCCTAAAACATTGTTTGTCAAACACCTATTTTCTCTTCCAAAATAAATTCTATAAACAAATAAGTGGAGCCCCTATGGGATCACCTCTATCCCCCATCTAGCCAATATCTTCATGGACAACTTCGAAACTGAAGCCCTCAACACTTCCCACCTGAAACCCACGTGTTGGTTAAGATACGTTGATGACACCGTTATCTGGCCGCACGGTAGGGATTCCCTAAATACTTTCTTGTCCCACTTAAACAACATCCATCCCAAAATACAGTTCACCATGGAAGTGGAGAATAATTCGTCCCTACCTTTCCTAGATGTCCTTATCACTAAAAATAACACACACCAATTCTCTTACTCTGTTTACCGAAAACCAACCCACACAAACCGTTACCTAAATGCAAACTCCCATCACCATCCCTCACAAATAAATTCGGTCGTCAACACTCTTATAACAAGATCCCTCAGACTAACTGACAGCCACAACAGACAAACGGAATTGCACACATTAGAACACGCACTCGTACAAAACGGTTATGACAGAAACCATATAAGACGGACCATAAATAAAGCACAGTACCCACCCCAAACACAACATCCGGATACATCCCCACCTAAACAACACAAAGCCTTCCTACCTTACATCAAAGGTGTTACAGACCGAATCTCCAAAGTCCTAAAAACAAACAACATAAAAACAATATTCACAACACAACAGACTATTTCCAACCTTATCAAGTCCCCAAAAGACCAAGTCCCTAATGACTCCCATGGCGTTTACGAAATACCTTGCTCCGACTGTCCCCAAACTTACATTGGACAAACAAACAGACGCATTAACAACAGGGTATACGAAAATCGCCTAGCAGTTAGAAATACTGACCTTACCTCATCCCTAGCACAACACCGTCTCCAGACTGGACATAACATAGACTTTGACAACACAAAAATAATAGCACCTGTATATTCCCGAAAAACACGAACGATCCGCGAAGCAATTGAAATCGAGAAGCGTCCTAATTGTTTAAACAAAAGAGACGACAGTCTTCGACTTCCAACTGCTTGGAAATCACTAATATCTCCACTAACTACACTCACTAACACCACACAGCGACCCTCCTACCACGCGCAACCGTTCCGCACCAGTGCTCACCACACCCACCAATCCTACTATAAATACCTCACCTCAACCCGCAACTCGTCAGTTCTCTCTAAGAACTGAGATTGAGATCTTGGAGACGAACCAAGGTTCGACCTGGGGAGTAGGCAGATTGAGGCCCCGGACTCGAACCATTCCTTACCCTTCCTAGACTTCCTATATACCACTATATTATCGATTCTTCTTTCTTTTTCTCTTGAAAATGGCTCCAAAGTGGGAGCCGAAACGTCGAGACTCCAATAATCTCAGACGCGGTTCAACCCGTGAACCTAGTATTTTTCATACAGACAACCGCGGAAACCTATCCGAGCATACATATAAGTGAAAAAGGAAAAGTATGCTTTTGGTTATAAATGGACATAAGTTTTCATTTCAAAAGACACTAGCTGATGGATATGTACATCAAGAAAAACTTTGTGCAAAGCATATGTTAAAACACACGTACAAGAAAATGTAATTTTAGAATCAGTGTTGAACCATAACCATGAGAAATTGCCCAGTCCCTTGTTAAAAAGGCAACAATTTAGTAATAAGATGAAGAGAAAAGCTCAAAAACTGCAAAATATTTAACTTATATTTTTGGCTTGCCATTTTTGCGCCCAGAAGATGTTGGTAATTGTTCTGCTTTTGAATTGTCCGCTATGCAGCCAAAATCATCCACCGTAACGAAATTTGTAGATTACCTTGTTTCTACATATATTGATAATGATTCTCTATTTCCACCTCATATTTGGGCGAAAAATTCTTCTTCAATTCAAAGAACCACCAATGCTTGTGAGTTGTTTCATTCTAAATTAAAAGCCTCTTTTTATTCGCCTCACCTCAATATTTTTCTTTTATGGATGTCTTACTAACTTTCCAAATAGATTCCTACATTAGACAAAGAAGCTGCAATATAGTAAAAAGTATTTATGATAAACGCATTTTGGACAAAAAGCAGTTTTTAGATAACCAGTTAGAAAACTTAAATGTTGGAAACTTGACTATGGTGACAATTTATTAAAAACGTCTCTTATAAATTTAGATATAGTTCCTAAATGAAGATTATATACATTAATAAATAAAAATTAAATACATTTATTTCTTGGAAATTAATAGTATTACTTCAAATCCAAACCACAATAAAAAACTAACGTACCCTTTCTGTTACCTGCATGCATGGGAGAGAATTTACCTATAACCATTTTTGATCCATACCTGAAAATTACCTGGCGGGTGACAACTCGGACGCGCCCAAACAAATACAATCAAATCAGACCTCACTGTGGTGTATCTAAAAATTCGAAGAATATAGTGACATTCTCAAAACAGATAAAAACGAAGTAAATAAACAATGTGAATTTTAACATTTCTAATAATGCTAGATTCAGACACACTTAACAAACAAAAGAGAAAGCAGGTAGTTTTCTAGCAATACGCGGAAATATGAAAGAGAGAAATGTATTGTGTAAGAAGCTATTTATAGTAGTTTTTGACAGGGTTTCGAGAACGTTTTGCCTGAATACCTACATGAACTTAAATTTAAAATTAGACTAACGGTCCTTATAGTGAAAATGGAGAAACACTGTCTAGCTACCAACACACGAAATAATAATAAGATACCCTTAACTGGTAATTAGAGAAATATAGTTACGCAAAAAAAAATTGAAAATTCTTATTATTCAAATATCCTCAGAATGCCATGAAACATCGAGATTTTAAATTTGAGCAAAAAAGATTTCAGTCTGTCGGTCGGTCTGTTTGTGTGTAACTTCTTTTGTGAATAAGATCAAAATATAATCGATTCCCAGATCTCATCATGATGAGTTCTGGACACAGATTATATTTTGTTCTTATTCAGTTGAAGGGCTGGGGTTGGGAAGTAAGAGTCCATAAAATCGTTATTTAATATATACACATAAGAGAAGCTAAGGTCTCAAAAAATTTTTTGGCATTAGCCACCCTCATTATTAAAAGAGGTGAAAATATAAAATTGTGATTTAGTGTGTGTACAAGAATCAAAGGCCTCAACATTTTTTATTACTTTGTCCACCTCCAATACCCCCAGGCAGCAAGGTGCCGTCATTATGACGTCGTTTTTTCGGCATTAATTACGTCAATTTCACCTTCAGCATGACGTAAAAATGACGTGAAAAAGACGGCACAATGTCACAGCCCAATGACGTCATATATATGACGCCAATATGACGTATTGGTAATCAGTGAATTTTGCGATAAGGGATGCAAACCTCTCATTATAATATTTTTCCACAATTATTAATAAAGTTTTTGTCAAAAAAAAAACCGGAATGTGCAGGGATCGAACCGCGGACCTTTTGCCTCGCAACCTAATACTTAACTCACTGAACCATTGGACATCTTTATTTAAATATGTTTAAAAGCTGTATACCTAGTTAGAAATAGTAAAACAAAATTATTATTACTATGTGGCAAAAATTGAACTAGTCACTAAATACTTCTATTTATTTTTATTTTATAATGATTTATTTCACGTCATTTTAATGACGTCAAAATAATGACCTAAAAGAAACGTGTATTTGACGTCTTCATGATGACGTCAGAAGTACGTATTAAATATCACATCTCTGGTACGTCATTTATTAGTGACGTCAAAATAATGACCTAAAAGAAACGTGTATTTGACGTCTTCATGATGACGTCAGAAGTACGTTATAAATATCACGTCTCTGGTACGTCATTTATTGGGACAATGACGTCGGCGACGAAAAATCACCCTTAAAAGACGTCTTAATGACGTCGCCTTGCTACCTGGGCCACCACCTCCACCACCACTACCGATGTGGCTTATCGTTTTATGGGTTTTTGGGGTTGACGATTTCAAATATTATATTATTAAAGTTCCATAAACAATTATTTCCACATAGTGGAGTGCAAATAATATAGTATCAAAATTTTTTCGTTGTGAGAGATAAATAGAGATAGAGATAGAAAATATGGATATAGAGGTAGTAATTTCTTGGGCAGCGGTTTTTGGTTTAGCTTTTAAAAATGTTAAAATTTTAAATTATTTAGTTGACTGCACTCAGGCGAAAAAAACAAGTTGTTAGGAAATCGATTGAACCGGAATGAATTTGCCTAAAAACTATTTTAACGCTCTGTAATCATTAATGAAGCTTTCTACTACTTTTCTTTGCCCGCTAATTCTTTTTTTTTTCCTGTGAAAAATTATGTTGAAAATGTTATAATTGAAAAAATTTTTCTAATTACGAACAGTGTTAAAAAAAATGACTACTCCAAAATGGCCGATTTTAAGACCAAAATTGTGCAAAATGAACGAATATTTTATATCAAAGTTTAAATATTATTGCATAGGTTTTTATTAGGCATTTATTATTTTTAATAATTAAAATGATTAAAATACAAAGTTGTGGATAAAAATGCCCGATTTAAGACCAAAATCATGTAATGCTCGTAAAATTGTCTGAAACATAAGTAATTGTAAATGTTCAATTAATAAAGTTAAAATATTATAATATGAGGATTTATTAATAAATTTTAAAGTGTATTTTAAATAAAAATCATTCATTATTATAAAATTGCAATTTGTAGAAAAGGGTTAAAAACAGAAGCATAAATGAAATTCTGCATTTGTTTTCGTTCAAATAGGCTTATAATGTCATGAAATGTCGAGATTTAAAATTTGAGAAAAAAAAATCTGTCTGTCGGTCTATAACTTAATTATTAAAGGGGGCGAGAAAACAAATTGTGATTTAGTGTGTATACAAAAACCAAAGATCTCAAATTATTTTTACCTCATCCACCCACACCACCGTACCATAATTACTGAACATTTTGGTCAAATTATTTTTCTTCCATGTACTTTATCCGTCGGTTCTTTAAACTAAAGTCACCTTCTTATATTTACTCAAGATATTGCTGGTATAATCAACGGGATGAAAAGCAAAGCGTGTTGCGTAATAAAGCACAAAGTAATAAAGCTTACAGATAATTATATATCATTTAACTAGAATTAGAAATCCCTTATTGTAAATTGGTGAATTTCCCGAACAAATGAAAATTGCAATGACTTTCCCATTATTGGCATTTAAACGTAGACTTTCAACACATTTTTATCTAAACACGACGATTTTCAAGGGCGTGTACGTTGAAACAGAAAAAAAAACCGCTGCCCAAGGAATCACTACTTCCACATCCAGATTCTCTATCCAAGTCACTCACAACGAAAAGAACTTTGTATGTGAAAATTATTGTTTATGGAACTTTAATAATATAATATTTGAAATCCTCTATCCCAAAAACCCATAAAACGATACCCCACATCGGTAGTGGGGTGGGGGGTGGTGATAGGGGGGTGGATGAAGTAAAAAAATATTTTGAGGTTTCTGGTTCCTGTACATAGGTACACCAAATCAATTTTTTTTTCATCCCCTTTAATAAGGGGGTGGGGGGTGGTAATGGGGGTGGCTAATGTCAAAAATTTTTTGTGACCTTAGCTTCTCTTGTATATACTAAATACCAATTTTATGGACTCTTACCTGCTTGATTGACCTATTTACCACAAATTTACCCCAATTTACCCCCCAACCCTTCGACGGAACAAGATGAAAATATAATCTAGTTCTAGATCTCGTTAAAGTACATATGTGTACCAAATTTCAAGTCAATATCTTAAACGGTTCCAGAGTAAACGTGCGCACAAAAAAAGTTACAGACCGACAGACCAACAGACAGACCGACAGACAGAAATTTTTTTTTCGCTCAAACTTAAAATCTCGACGTTTCATGACATTTTAAGCCTATTTGGGCAATAAAAATTTTTAAAAATTTTTTTTGTCGTTACTATACTTCCACTGGACGTGGAAGTAATACAAAATTAAATTTGCTTCAAGTTTTGCAGTAGGTATTTTTTTACATTAAATTTTTTTACTGAACGATCGCGTAAATTTAGTATTTTTTTGAGTCAAATGAAATAAACCAAACAGTATTTCTGAGATAAATATTATACCAAACTACTTCCACATCAAGATTTTCTGTCCAAATTTCTCACAACGAATAAAATTTGATATTACATTTGCACTTCATTAAGTGAAAATAAATTGTTTATGGAACTTTAATCATATAATATTTGAAATCGTCGATGCAAAAACCCATAAAACGATGTGTCACATCGGTAGTCGAAATGGTGATAGCGGGGTAAATGAAATTTAAAAAATGCTAAGGTCTTTGGTTTTTTACACACACTAAATAGTAGTTAAGTAAGGCCGATTCTGGACCAAACCCGTCAGTAGAGTAGCAATCGGAGTTCTGTGTGACGTCATCATTCCGGAAGCCCCGCGGGGGGCGCGCAGGTGCTAGATGATAGATCCTATTATCTAGGTTGTAGTGTGAGGTGGGATCTTCTTAGATGATAGGTCCTAGGACCTAATGGGAGGGGGGAGATGGGAGATCCAATCCCCGGGCTTAGATATTAGATTATAGCTAAAGATAAGAGATTATATATAAGAGGGCGTGGCTAAGAGTATATGGGATGTATCTAGTAATAAAAATAAGTATACAGGGTGTATTTAGTAATAAAAATAAGTATATAGGGTGTATCTAGTGATATGGTGTATCAAGTAATAAAAATAAGATGGCTGCCGTTTATTGTTTATAGTTATTGGCGAATAGTATTGCATGTTTACGTTAGAGGTTAAGAAAAATGGCTAAAGACGTCCATCATTGAGTTTAAATAGACAAGTCATATATATGGAATAAATATTCATCTACTTCAATACTTAAGTTTTAGATTTACATGTAAAAACTGCGATCAAATGCAGAGACGTTATCGGATTCCCGGAAATTGTTAATGTAAGTAAATGTCGACCGTCTACAGCTATATGTATATTTAAAACGTGATTAATTACCTTTAGATAACTACAGCGGCTAGATCAAAGGAAATATCGAGACCCAATATAAACGCTTTTCAGACAAGTCTAGACTTGTTAGCCTGAGTTTTATATAAGATAAATATTCGTTCGCTTCTCTACGTTTAGATTTCAATTTAATAAGAACATAATGCATAGCCGTTATCGGATTCCAGGAAATTGTTAATGTAAACAAATGAAATCATTTCTGATAGCCTACTAACATAAGATAGGTATACGGTAAAGATGCATGCGAATTATTTTGTGTCTTACAATACATGGTTTCTTATGGGAATATGTAGCCACCCCGCAGCGATATAGCAATTTAACATTGTTTTATATGTAAAAGACGAACAGATTATGAAAATTTGGGGGCCTTTTAGAAATCGTCCATTGCAAAGTCACGTGACCCTCGATCGCCGAGTATAAAAGCAGCGTCATCTCCCCACCTCGATCATTAGCTGTTTATCTCTCGCGGCGAACGGTTGTCTAATTGAAACAGTATGTCGTCTACCGAGACCGTATCTAAACTCAGTACTGATTTCGATAATTAATAGCAATATTAAACTAGTAGCCAAGGCAATTAAAATCAAAATTCATATCGATAATAAAGGTGAAAATATATTTAAATTGGAAAATAATTTAGCGCTTTTAAAATACTACCGAGAGCAATTGAAAAAATTAAAATTAAAAAATAAAATATTAGGCGGTTCCTTAAAGCCGGCAGCACGAAAATATTTAGTATATCAAGAGGTAGAATCTTGTTTTAAAAATCGTGTTAAGTCCGGTATAATAACTAACGTACAAATTAAAGAACCGGTATTATTTTTTAAAAAAGCGTTTAGGAGCTTCTCTATTCAAATTAAAAAATGTTTGAAACATGGACTAATTAAAGTAAATGTTATTTTTGAATGTAACTTCGTACAGCCTACTAATGGCACAGTGGAATTAAAAACATTTGCTACAAGGAACACCGTGATAGACTTGAATACGGATTTAAAGGAATGGTATAGAGAAAATGTATCCGAACGGTTATTGAAACATCTCGAAGACTTTCAAGGAAAAGATTCAGGCTGGGCCTTATCGGAAATTATCGGGCTAAGAGTAAATGTTAATAAATATTGTCCTATAACAGTGGGATTATCAACATACGCTGAAATGCCAAACTTTATAAAAGAAAAAAAATGTGTTATTAACGTTAAAAATAATGATGAATATTGCTTCTTATGGTCAGTAGTTTCGGCATTATACCCCGCTAAAAATCATGTTGATAGAATTGTTTCATATCCTCATTTTGAAGACGTTTTAAAATATGGCGGCATTGAATTTCCGATGGAATTAAGAAATATTAAAAAATTCGAACGCTTAGATGATATTTCGATAAACGTATACACCGTAGTTAAAAGGGAAGTTTTACCGGTATGTTTAAGTAAATACAGTTATGAACGGGTCGTAAATTTATTAATGATTCCTACGAATTCTGCCGATAATTTTACTGATGCTACGCAATATCATTTTGCTTGGATAAAGAATATGTCCCGATTATTATCTAAACAATTATCTTCACACGGACATGAAAAATTTATCTGCAACCGATGTCTTAATCATTTCTCTACTCAAGAACTTCTAGACCGACATTCAAATGATTGCAATTCGAAAACTAATACGTGCAAAATTGAATTACCCGACGAGGATGAAAAGTTTTTAAAATTTAAAAATTACCGATATAAAGAAAGGGTACCGTTCTCTATTTATGCTGATTTCGAATGTATCTTAGAGGACTGTGATGCTAACACGAATCAAAATACGCAAAATTACTAGAAACATACGGCTTTTAGCGTCGCGTATTACTTAAAATGTTCGTACGATGACAGTCTATCTCAATTTAAAATGTACCGAGGCGCCGACTGTCAGTACTGGTTTGTTAAAGAACTTGAAAAAATTTCAGACCGAGTTAATGTAATCATGTCCGACATAAAACCTATGGAGTCGTTAAACGAGACACAAAAAAATGAATTCGATCTCGCGCAGGTCTGTCATATCTGTGAGGGGCCCTTCAAAGAGACGGACATCAAAGTAGCCGATCACAATCATTTAACTGGGTACTATAGGGGACCAGCGCATATGAGATGTAACATTAATTATCAAGATAGTCACGTGATTCCGGTTATATTTCATTGTTTATCGGGTTACGATGGCCACCTGATAATCAAACAGCTAGCAACGGCATTTGACGGACAAATTTCATTATTACCGATTAATAAGGAAAAATACATTTCTTTCACTAAACGAGTTAAAGATACGAAAATTAAACTGAGATTTATTGATTCGTTTAGGTTTAGGGCAGACAAAATCGAAAAACTAGCTTCCTATCTCGACGATGACCAGAAACGAATCACTAAATCGTACTGTAATAATGACGAACAATTTCAATTATTAACGCGGAAAGGTGTTTTTCCTTATGATTATTTAAATTCTTGGGAAAAATTAGACGAGACATCTCTACCGGCTAAAGAAGAATTTTACAGTAAACTGACAGACGAAAACATAACAGAGGACGATTATAACCATGCTATAAATATCTGGAGTAAATTCGATATTAAGACATTAGGGGAATATTCCGATATATATTTAAAAACGGATGTATTACTGCTAGCTGATATATTTGAAAATTTCCGCGAGACATGAATACAGACGTACGGACTTGATGCTTTAAATTATTATACTGCTCCGGGACTGGCATTCGACGCGATGTTAAAAATAACTAAAGAAAATTTAGAGCTTCTCACAGACATTGATATGATACTGATGATCGAAAAAGGCGTGAGAGGCGGTGTAGCGCAGGTATCTAACAGATATTCGAAAGCTAACAACAAGTACATGGGGGATGCGTTTAATCCCGACGAAAGAGAGACTCACATCACATGTACTTTGACATCAATAACATGTATGGAGCCGGGATGTCTGTTCCGCTACCTACAGGTGCTTTCGAGTGGGTACCCGTCGAACAATTTTATGCCTTAGATATTCCAAATTTATCGGACGAGTCAGACATCGGTTATATTTTGGAAGTAGATATCGAGTATCCACTTGAATTACATGAGCTACATAAGGATCTCCCGATGTGTCCAGAACATATGGTGCCGCCCGGTTCAAAACATTCAAAATTAATGACCACTCTGTTAGATAAAACGCGATATGTAATGCATTATAGGACTTTAAAAAAATGTTTAGAACGCGGATTAAAACTCAAGACGGTACATAGAATTTTAAAATTTAAACAGTCACGGTGGCTAAAGAAATACATTGATTTAAATACGGATTTACGAAAACAGGCAAGTAACGAGTTTCAGAAAAATTTCTATAAGCTAATGAACAATGCGGTGTTCGGAAAGACAATGGAGAATGTCCGCAAGCACAAAGATGTTAAATTGGTAACTAAATGGGAGGGGAGATGGGGCGCCAAGTCTCTGCTCGCGAAACCGAACTTTCACAGTTCGACTGTCTTCAGCGAGGATATGATTATTATTGAAATGAATCGACTAAAAATTAAATTCGATAAGCCAATATATGTGGGGTTCGCCATTTTAGATCTTTCAAAAATTATTCTTTACGATTTTCATTATGATTATATTAAAAAAGAATTCGGTGAGCAAGCCAAACTACTTTGCACGGACACAGACAGTTTAATTTACGAATTTAGCGACGTTGATATATACAAGTACATAAAAAAAGACATCCATCTGTTCGACACATCGGATTATCCCGTAGACAATGTCTATGGAATACCTCATGCTAATAAGAAGGTACTAGGCGTAATGAAAGACGAATGTCAAGGGCGTGTAATGACAGAATTCGTAGGACTCCGTGCAAAAATGTATAGTTATAAAGTGGAGGGGGTGTCGGTAAATAAAAAGATCAAGGGTCTCTCGCGTTCGGTAATCAGAAAAATTACATTTGAAGACTTTACGAATTGTCTATTTAATAAAGAAATTTTGACCAAAGAGCAGCGATTAATTCGATCAAAGAAACATGAAATATATACTATCAAACAGAATAAGGTGGCACTCAGTCCGTATGATGATAAAAGAATTATAAATTATATAAATACCGATACGAAACCTTGGGGATATAATTTCCAACAAGTCTCAGCTCGTCAGATGACGTCATCGACGCAGTGAAGCGCTTGGCAGTAGCTGTTCGGATTCATTTACTTTAGAGACTTTGATCGCGATGGACGGGTTAGAAAAAGAATTGCAGTACAAGCTTGTACTTATCACTCGCGACGTATATGAGAAGTACATTCAAAATGCATTGAATCGGGGTAATTATCAATTAGTTCATAAAATTTTAGAAAAGATTGTTATACCGGACAAAGCTTTATACTGGATGGCTTTAAGAGATAGTTCTAATTTCGATTTAATGAAAAAAATATTTACGAAAAAACTTCAAAACGATATTTTTATTCAACAGTTGGAATATATTTTCCAAAGAGAATGTATTACTCACCTTACTGTGTATCGATTACGAGAAGTAATTAACAGACATTATCCCGCCGCGAATAATAGTTATTTTAGAATTTTTTTAGAAGAATTATTAACGTGTAATGATGATTATATGTCAATTGATTTTTATTCGAAATCGTACCCGGTTAAAAATATTTCTGATAATTATAAAAGTATTGATTGGTCGATTAATAAAGCATTTTGCGAGGCAGCTTACTTTACACAATACGAATTTCTTGAAATTTTGTTTCGAGTAATTGGTAGGAATAATATACATTTCAAATTAGATATTAATTTCAATGAAGAGCATAAGCAGCTAATAAAATGGCTGGAGGATAATATATCCAAAGGTCGCTCTGGGCAGCCGATTGGTTGGAGCTCTGGTCCAGACAGCGGGCACTGGCCATCAACTACCTTAGAAGATTATGTTAAGACGCTTGACATAGTTCGTCTACATTTTTTGTAATTAGTATTAAAGTATTGTAATATAAATATTTTACATTTAATAAATTAAATTATCTATAAAATGTGTTTTTATTTCCTAATACCTATCCTGACATGATGATCATGAGAGAGGCAGGTGAGACAGCTTGAACAGCTCGAACAGCTCCAACAGGTGTAACAGGTACCGTACCTGTTACACCTGTTGGAGCTGTTGGAGCTGTTCAAGCAGGCCATATACATATACATATACGTGTATTATATATGAGCTGTTTGAACAGCTCGAACAGCTCCAACAGCTCCAACAGCTCGAACAGGTGTAACAGGTACGGTACCTGTTACACCTGTTGGAGCTGTTGGAGCTGTTCAAGCAGCCCATATACATATACATATACGTGTATTATATATGACCAGCTCCAACAGCTCGAACAGCTCCAACAGCTCCAACAGCTCCAACAGCTCGAACAGGTGTAACAGGTACGGTACCTGTTACACCTGTTGGAGCTGTTGGAGCTGTTCAAGCAGCCCATATACATATACATATACGTGTATTATATATGACCAGCTCCAACAGCTCGAACAGCTCCAACAGCTCCAACAGCTCGAACAGGTGTAACAGGTACGGTACCTGTTACACCTGTTGGAGCTGTTGGAGCTGTTCAAGCAGCCCATATACATATACGTGTATTATATATGATCAGCTCCAACAGCTCGAACAGCTCCAACAGGTGTAACAGGTACCGTACCTGTTACACCTGTTGGAGCTGTTGGAGCAACCCATATACATATACATATACGTGTATTATATATGGTCAGTTCCAACAGCTCGAACAGCTCCAACAGGTGTAACAGGTACGGTACCTGTTACACCTGTTGGAGCTGTTCGAGCTGTTCAGACACTTAATAAGTATGAGATGCTATCAACTCATTGAAATAAAAAAAGATTATTAATAACATTTTTTATTAATATAAAAAAATTATAATTAAAATTGTGTAGAATTAATAAAATAATAAAATCACTGGTCTGGCTATCTGGCAGGAGGGCAGATCGTATGTTAATTAAAAAAGAAATTTATTGGTCTCGCTGGCTGGCAGATCGACTTCTCCAAATCTCTGAAGAAATTCTGAGTTCAATGGAGTCTGTAACAATTTAAAAAAATATCTATAAGTATTGAGTTATACGAAACGGAAAAAATATTTTAAATACCTTTCATGATGTCAGCTAAGAGTATCAGCCGGGGCATCTCCTGTGGTGGTGGTGGTTGCGTTACGGGGTCCTGGGGCTGAGGCAGCCCCAGGTACCTCCAGCCCTCCGGTGGGACTTGACACATTGAACATTGGCAAATATTGCCCGCTATCAGCTCTCTAAGCCCCGTTTGATGGTGCATCTTTGCAGCGTCTAACTGATCACCGCGCTCTGACTCGAGGCGAGAGCTCTCCCCCCACTTCTCTCTCTCTCTCTGCCCCCCACCCGACTCGTCATTCATACACGCACACATGTATACAGAAATAAAAGCCAGTATGGTTAGCATAAATTTGTTTATTCAAAATCCTTATCTTTATTTACAATATACCACTGATATATCGAGTAGACATTCTGCCTAGAGCAGCGTAAATGATTATTAATATGTTTATGACAATGATATTCTAAATTATTTAACATTAAACTATTCATATTATTACAATTATATAAGTCTATAATATTATTATTATTAGACAGATAATGCTGAAGCCATCGCTTCTTTTCCAGTCCCTTGACATAAACTTTTGCTTCTCTCTCAAGTACGTGGCTGTCGATGAAGTCCTGCAGGTCGCCGTACCGGAGATTATCATAAGGCGTGGACCATTGGAGACCGTGCACATGATCAGTTATCCAATTAATTTGCTTCTGAATATTGTGTGTAAGAAGCCCGTAACTAACGGTCGGTTTAATTATCCGATGTACACACGAGACATCGGTAATATTAAAAATTGAAATTTCTTTACATGTAAAAGCTAACTCCTTTTTATGCTGGAAGCCCTGCACGTCTATTATATACATATTAGTATGGACGAACTATACTGGTTAAAGGATTGTAAAAAATCAATCTATCATGAATTATAAGACAATATGCAGCAGTGTCTTTCGGAATATTTTTATTAGTGCTAAATTCCAGCCTAATGTCCACTGCACTCGACTTTACAACCTCATTCTGACACGAACAGTCGATAAATACCAGAGGAGCTTTTCAAAATTTATCATCTTATTGGATTTTATTTTCCACTTTTAACGTATTTTTATTGGATACTATAGAAATATGACCATCGTTACCATGATTCAGAATAAAATGCTTTCTTACGTAATTATTTATATTTTCTATTTCATACGAGCCCTCCGGAATTTTTATAAACTTATCGTCTGTATCATAATATATATGATTATTTGTAGCGTCTATGTTCGGTATGGAGTTATACGCCTCGAAATTTATTAAAGCAAGCGAATATTCAGCACCGTCTTCAAGGTCTATGGGTGGGGAAAAGTGCGCGGTTAAATTAGATGATTTGCCGGATAATGTAAACGTACAAGACATGTTGCGGCTTCAAGGTTAGCTCTGAGAATGAACGTGACTTAAAAGCATGACGCATTATATAGAAATTGTAAACACAGATGTCCACAATTTACTGTGTCATAAGACTGATACTGCTTGTGATTGTATTCAATAGAACAATTTAAATATTTTATTAATTCGAGAGGAGGCGGCTGTAAATTACCAAAAGTATCATAATAAACGGCTTTCGAACCGTTCTTCCAGTATGCAGTCCAATGAGTACCATTACCGCTATCACTATCCAAGTTCACAATGCCCGTCTCAATTTTATGTACGCGTTTAGGTAGTCGGTCTCACATAAATATTCCTCGAAAATTAGGTATATTTAACATCTTAACATATTTTTTCAGATCCACGTCGGTGAGCGCTCGATTTGGTAATTTTACTAGTCACTTGCTGTTGGCGTTTTTATTCATGTATAGTCCAAGTCCTGTTCGATAGGGACGAAGATAGAGTCCCTTACCGAGGGCGATACTCTCCATAGCCTGATTGTGACGTTTAGATTCTTTAGGCTGGGAGGCTGCCGCCTGAGAATCTCTTACAGCTTTCGCTATACCTGCAGATCCACCGGCTAGCGCTCCCAGAGCACTAAGTCCAGCAAATATTGGTATTAGCGGTAGAACGCCGCCCGTCTTCGGTATAGGAATAACGCGAGCAGCCATCGGTGATATTTTTTTATGTTTTTTAATACGCTGTACTGCACGAGAGGCCTTTTTAATAGCATCTCCGACAGAGGGAGCTCCACGTACTAGTTTACGAATTTTATTGGATATTTTTTTAAACGTCATCGTACCGCCAGATTTTCTTTTTTTACATCCCAAGCCTAATTTAACTTTAGCACTCATGATGCCTGCTACACCGGCTGCTGCCGCTCTTTCTCCAATGGACGAATCCCTAGCAAATACACGCTTCAGAGCACGTTTTGCCAATTCTTTATCGGCAATATGCCGTCCTTTCACATCATTGACTTTAGAATATTGTATGTCGTGGTCACGACACGCCTCATCTAGACCATTAATTCCGCGATCTCCTCGCGACAGTCTTTTTTCTAATTTAGTACCCGGGCCGTAGAAACGATAGCCAGGGATATGGGCTTCGAAAGGTAATTTATTTATGAGAGTGTTTACAGCCATGGTATCTCTATCGCATGTAATAGTAGACTGAGGTGTTACAGGTGATCGAAAGCTATTTATACTTAAACTCCAGGTGGAAATACCTCAGTGTCAATCATGCGTTTCATCAAGACTGGTAACAGTCTGAAAATCGATAATCTCGATTTCGATAGTCATGTGAAAAAAGATAGTAGACATGGTTCTCTGTTACCCGACAGCATCAGGTGTATCATATGCGGACCTTCAAATTGTGGGAAAACAAACATCGTGATAAGCCTGCTGACTCATCCACACGGCTTGCGTTTCAAGAATGTTTACGTCTACTCGAAATCTCTCTACCAGCCTAAATATGAATATCTTAGAAAAGTACTCGGCTCGATCGTGGGATATCATGAATTCAAGGATAGCGATGTAATAATGACGCCTGCGCAAGCTAAAATTAATTCCATTTTTATATTTGATGACGTAGCTTGCGACAATCAAAGTGTGATGCGTGACTACTTTAGCATGGGGCGGCATAAACAGATAGACAGCTTCTATCTCTGTCAGACCTATACTCGCATTCCAAAACATCTGATAAGAGACAATGCAAATTTACTGATATTATTCAAGCAGGATGACATGAATCTTAGACATGTATATTCCGATCACGTTAATACCGATATGAGCTTTGAGGATTTCAAACATATGTGCTCGTTATGTTGGAAAGATAAATACGGATTCCTAGTGATAGATAAAGATAGCGATATCAAACATGGTCGATACAGAAAGGGGTTTGACGAGTATATATACCTGTGATTTTACTATCTCAATCAGTTGATAATTACACATGTTATCTGACGCACCTGTCGACATGGACATTACTAATAAAATTATCGAAGCTCGGAAAGCCGTAAAGCGCAAATTAGAGGCACTCAAAATGCACGATCTGCAAATCGAAAAGTCTTTTGCCCCAATCACCGCACCTTTACATTCAATAGCTAAACATATCAAGCTTGAGACGGACGAGAATTTAAACATTAAGAAAAAATCTGAACCCTCAGAGGATGAAAAAAATATTAATATTACACCGTCACCGTCGATTGTCGACTCTGAAGAAGGCGACCAGTCAGATGAGAAGTATCTTGAGAAATTTAGCGATCTGCCTAAAACGTATATATCTGAGATGATGCATGATACTGAAAATACACATGATTTTCGATATGGTGTACGATATAATCCCGAAGAAGATAAATATTATATTGGAAATTCTGCCATTCAGTTTGACGGTGACAATTTAATAATAAATAATAAAGAGTATCAGGGCACTCGCGGTCTTTATGAATTACTATTTAAAAAACGTTCGCATCACTATAACTATGATGATAAGAAACAGTACATTGATATTGTAAAAAGGACTAGCGCACATAAGAGAAATTATGATTCTGAAAAGCAAAAGTCCGGTAGTAAGAGCTGGAAGTACCTGCATATTATTAAACCGATGCTTTACGCTCGCGAACCTCGGCAACGTGCTCCTGGTAAAGTAAAAGGCGGCGAATTAATGATGCAAGTCACCGATAATGCTATTGATTACGTATATTGGGACGATCCTAATGAACTCGTCGATCGTCTTAGGCTTTTGATAGCTTCACAGGAGGCAGGCAATTCAAGTCATACGAATGAAATAAATAGAATTTTAGAGGAACTATTAGAAAGTAAAATAATCGAACCGCTGAATTAATTTAACAGTACGTAAATTATTGTTGAACTGTAAACATGTCTGCTATAAAAAGAGATATTGTTAATGAAATACATAAGCCGGCTAGAATTAACTTTAAGAGACGAAAAGTCGTAGTTAGAGGTTTAAATGAATTGCTTCAGGCTGACTTAGTCGAAATGATTCCATATGCTAATTACAATAAAAATTATAAATATATTCTCATTGTAATTGATGTTTTTTCAAAGTACGTATGGGCTGAACCAGTTAAATCTAAATCTGGCGTAAATGTTACTCGAGCTATGGAAAAAATATTAGTCGCAGATAAACGAATCCCCGTCAGTTTACAGACTGATAATGGAACCGAATTTTATAATATTAATTTTCAAAAATTAATGAAAAAATATAAAATTAATCATTATTCTTCGTATAGCACTAAAAAATGTTCAGTAGTCGAACGCGTAAATAGGACTATAAAATCTATGATGTATAAGGAATTTAGTATAAATGGTTCTTTTCGGTGGTATAATTTACTTGCTGATATTATTAAGAAATATAATAATACTAGGCATCGTACCATCGGCATGAAACCTGTAGATGTAAATAAAAAGAATGAAAAAATACTCTTGAAATCCGTTTACAATTATCCTACAATTACATACTCGCAATTACCTAAATTTAACGATCATGTGAGAATAAGCAAGTACAGAGGCGTGTTCGATAAAGGTTATACTCCTAATTGGTCTAATGAAATATTTACTATTTCAAAAATTAATTATACCAGCCCCATAACATACTTACTGACCGATGCACAGAAACAGCCAATAGAAGGATGCTTCTATACTGAAGAACTGCAGAAGGTTAAACATTCAGACATGTATCTCGTTGAAAAAGTTTTAAGGAAGAAAGGAAATAAGGTTTTCGTTAAATGGCTTGGATTTGACAGTTCCCATAACAGTTGGATTGAAAAAAGTAGCATTGTTTAATTTTTTATGTACTTATATTAATTATTTTTTTTTTTTTTTTTTTTTTAGCGAGCTAAAAACCAGTCACCCTTCTCTGTGGCTCCGACCCTCACAGAAGGGAGCTGGTAGTACCGGTAGCCACTCCCCACGCCCGTGGGGTAAGTGACTACTGGGTCCGGGAATCGTGTGCCCTGAGCAGACGTAATGAACCAAGAATGACGGCCTTCTGCATTCTGCCGGCTAAGATCTCTGCCGAATTTCGGCATGCCGGTATGATCTTGAGTTCCGAAAGCAGTGTGTGTCTCGTTCAACCGAGGGCTCCTATGATCAGTACCACTATCTTAACAGTATGGTCTGGATACAGTCTGCGGAGTTCGAAGAGCAGATCTCGATATTTTGTTCGTTTTTCCTCCTCCTAATTATTATTATTATTATTATTATTATTATTATTATTATTATTATTATTATTATTATTATTATTATTATTATTATTATTATTGCTATTATTTTTATAGGTTATGTATTCCATGTACATATATAAGCTTTATTACTGTATTATGCTTTCAGATAAATAAAATATATTATAAAAATTAAATTATTTTTTTATTTTTCGTCTGGGGTGGCTTTATTTTTTAAGATTTAATTTTTTTGATTGCATATTTGAATTCAGCATTAAAAAACACATAAAATGTAGCATAAACATTTTCGTTACAATAAACTTGAAAAATATGAATTTTTTCATTTTTTGCCTGAGCTGGCTTTATTTTTTAAGATTTAATTTTTTTGATTGCATATTTAAATTCGACATTAAAAAATACATAAAATGTAGCATGAACATTTTCGTTACAATAAACTTGAAAAAAAATCTGAATTCTTCATTTAATTAGAAAATGGGTAATAATAGTCAACCATTTTTTAAATTAATTTATTAATACATATAAGAAAGAGGTTACATGTTTTGTGATATAATAACAGAATATTTATGTTCAAGTACTGGATTAATTATTTGAGCGTATCGTAATATTTTAATTTGAAAACGATCTCGATCGCGGGCGTCTTGCATCCAGTTACCACATCTAGCAGTTCTATGGGCATAGCTCCAATGGTAAATGTGATGAATTTTAACATCCTCGCTGAACTGAACTGTTCTTGGACTTCTTCGGCTGGATACTGACATGTTGAAATGTACGTAAAACTTCAACGTACTTAACGTCTTCTCCGAGTAATTTTAAATTGTTTATAAAGTGCTGTAACCTCTTCTTATATGTTTCGGGATCCATCTTTAGGACTCGATGAATTCAATGTTAGTGGTCGTGCCTGCTAGCCCTCTATATACTAAGTACACTTCTTTTAGTATAATGGTTTGTTGTAGCGTTACGATATCATCATCAGAAATAATGCGCGAGTATCTGGCTGGTAGACTCACTTTACAATTTTCGAGGATTACTTGGACCTGGATACCATACGGTGAAAGTGCTTTATATATATCTAGTACTTTATATTTTCTATCGACTTCCAGCTCATAGATTTTCATGAACGGCGTGACATGAGCTTCAACATTAATTTTTGCGAAAGACATTGCTGCTGCTGCTTGTATATCAACTTTAAGATTGTGAAAGAATGCGGCGATCTCAGGTCTTTACTTTTATGCTGTATTCCAGCCCCACTTTTCGTATCGAGTAAGCAGAAAAATATGGGAAAAAATATGATGATTTCATTGTTTACATTATTTCTCTCCAAACCCTGAGACGCTCCTTATAATGGATCACGTGACTTATTAGTCATTGTATTATAACCGCCGGATGCTGTTATCTAAAGACAATTAATCACGTTTTAAATATACATATAGCCGTAGACAGTCGCATTTATTTACATTAACAATTTCCTGGAATCCGATAACGGCTATGCATTATGTTCTTATTGAAATCTAAACATAGAGAAACGAACGAATATTTATCTTATATAAAACTCAGGCTAATGAGTCTTGCCCGAAAAGCCTTTATATTGGATCTCGATATTTCCTTTGATCTAGCCGCTGTAGTTATCTAAAGGTAATTAATCACGTTTTAAATATACATATAGCTGTAGACGGTCGGCATTTATTTACATTAACAATTTCCGGGAATCCGATAACGTCTCTGCATTTGACCGCAGTTTTACATGTAAATCTAAAAACTTAAGTATTGAAGTAGATGAATATTTATTCCATATATAAGACTTGTCTATTTAAACTCAATGATGGACGTCTGTAGCCATTTTTCTTAACCTCTAGCGTAAACATGCAATACTATTCGCCAATAACTATAAACAATAAACGGCAGCCATCTTATTTTAGACACACCCTGTATACTCTTATCCACGCCCTCTTAGATATAATCTCTTATCTTTAGCTATAATCTAATATCTAAGCTCGGGGATTGGATCTCCCATCTCCCCCTCCCATTAGGTCCTAGGACCTATCATCTAAGAAGATCCCACCTCACACTACAACCTAGATAATAGGATCTATCATCTAGCACCTGCGCGCCCTCCGCGGGGCTTCCGGAATGATGACGTCACACAGAACTCCGATTGCTACTCTACTGACGGGTTTGGTCCAGAATCGGCCTTACTTAACTACTCTAAATCGCAATTTTATTTTCTTCACCTCTGTTAATATTGGTGTGAGAGTGGGGGTGGTAATGGGGTGGCTAATGCCAATCAATTTTTTCATTTACCCCAATTCAGCCCCCCAACCATTGAACGGAATAAGATAAAAAGATAAAAATATAATCAATATCGTAAACGATTCCAGAGTAATTGTGTGCGGAGAAAAAATTACACACAGAACGATAGACTAACAGTTTTTTTTTATTTAATGTCTTATTTATATTAATTTATATTTATATTTTATTTTGTTCAAACTTAAAATCTCAACGATTCCTGACATTCAAAGTCTATTTGAACGATATAGATTTTCAATTTCTTTTGTGTTGCTAAACTTCCACTGGATGTGGAAGTAACTAAGTATAATATTATTAAATCCTGAATGCAAAAATCACAAACCTAATTTAGGGACATAGAAATATTAATTTAGTACAACAAATAAACAAAGCATTTATTTTATATTTTGTTCTTATTCTAAATTCTCTCTCTTACGATATAAATGCTACACTTATATTTTTAAACCCTCTATTTGAAATTCTTTATAAGAATTCGAAACACATTTTAAGATGTTTAAGATGCTTACAACTATGTTTCTTTCATAGCACTATGCAACTTAAATTATAATTCTTAGTAGGTATAAATTTTTGAATTTAGATAAATTGTTCGAATATGATACAATACCTGTGAAGTTTCGGACTAACAATTAATTGGAATAAAGAGCTTTCATTAATCGATTGTGACTTCATGAAGAAAGTATTTAAGAGGAAATAAGAATCGAACGTTATCGAGCCATTGCAACGCTGCCAAATATCGGGCTATATAACGTGCGATGAATATCCGCTGTATAAGAGGCTTGGATATACAGGAACAGCGCCGCCTGACTCAGTAGTGCTGAACTAAAAGTGTATCTCGGAACATGAAAATAAATATGACTTTTTGAAGCCCACCCCAAAATTTTGTAGGAAGGAAGCTAACATGATTTGTGGCCTTTTAGTGATGATATACACGGGGGTACGTTGATGAACCCGACCCCGGGCTTGATAGCGTCAAATCGGGCTGCACTACAACCGCTCAGTGTATGACCATGCATATCTCTCTCTCTCTCTATATATATATATATATATATATATATATATATATATGTGTATATATATGTATATATATATATATATATATATATGTGTATATATATGTATATATATATATATATATATATATATATATATATATATATATATATATATATATATATATATATATATATATATATATATATATATATATATGTGTATATATATATTTAAAACTGAACGTTCAGGCACCAAATTCACATATATATGGACGGAGTGGCACCTATATATACGTTCTGGCACCAGATCGAGGTGCCAGAACGTTTTATCGCATATTTGAACGTCTAAACATCATAACATCCTTCCCACAAAATTTCAAGATGGAGCTACTTGGTCGATTTTTCTATAAAAACTGGATTTTGGTTCAACCGTATAATCTGCAGAGGGCGCGCCAACCACTGATGTCTAACCGTACTTAGTGGCACCATGCATTTGCGCTTGATTCCCGATATTTAAAATGACTTTCTGGCACCTCAGGGTTTCTACGGCTAGTGAATTTTAAATCATATTATAGATGGAAGAAAATCCAATAAATTTTTCGGGTACCTAAGTAGTTTAAATTAAATCTAATTTGAAAGAAATTAAGAAAACATTCAATTACTTACGGAACTACATCTCGACGTCGCGCGTCGTTCTAAGCATTTGATGTCCAGGACAGGAGATATAGTATAAAAAAAGTTACGTTTTCGTTACAACTTTGCAACTTTTTTTTTAAACAATAAAACTATCATTAAAATCGGAAAAACGGTTAAGAAATAAATTAACTTCAAAACATGACAAATTTTGAATGATGCGATCATTTTGTCCGTGGGTATATTATATAAGACATTACACAGAATATTAAAAATTGTAAAGAAATCACAGTACATTACATTTATGGTACATGCGACAATGCCCTCTAATCATCGTTTTCTTAATGCCTTTGTCGACAAAGTAACCGTAGTTTACATTATTTCTCGTTTTGAAATCTACAAACCCCTTTATCGTATTATAACTCTGTGAACTGCATATTGAGGTCAAATTCCTGGGCAGGTAAAAAATATGTGATGACTTCTCTTAATCTATATCTAATATTAGCTGATTTATTTACTTATTGTTTTTAATATAATTAAAAATCTTTAGCTGTACTTTCTTCATATTCTATACAGGGTGTCAGAAAATATCGGTAACAAACTTCTGGTACAAATTATATCCGAAAAAATTTGAAAAAAAGTGCCGCAATGCCCGCAAATGCTTCCTAATTGAGCTACAGCACTAATTAAAAATATTAAAAAAAGGTCATCTTTCATTTTAATCGAAAAACTAACCGCTTGTGAGAAAAATCGTGTAAATGAAAAAACACGATGTGCTTCAAGTTTTCTCGCAACAATTAAGTCAAGTAGAGTAATAATAAGCTCATTGTTAATTAATTTTCATTGCCATTATTTAATTTAAAAAAAAATGAAAATAGCAGAATACCAGTTTTTGGCTTCAATCTTCAAAGGGCTTTGAGTCCATAAGGAAGCATTAGCTAACATATTTATATAAATTTTCTTTCATATTTTTGCATGTAGAATCGGCACCAGACCGGTATTACCGGACACCCTGTATAGCCGAACAACGAGACCACTGAATTCGACACATGCTATGTAACTCTCAAACACACAAAAACAGACAGTTAACTCTTATTAACACACACACACACACACACACACACCCACACACACCACATTACATATTTTTGAGGCCGTGCTTGGGAATTGGCAAATTTTCGCATTTTTTATGTTGAAACTCCTCTATACCTTTCATTCATAATAGTAAAAACTTGATATTTTAGTATTACTATTTAATATTATTTTAGGATTACCTTTCTTTTTCCCATGGTGTATGCAAAAAGTATATTTGTCTTGAAAATATGATTGAATAATAAATTAATATTAATGGCAGCGTTATCACTTTGTGTAGTTTACAGCGGAAAATGTGATCGAATTAACTTTTTTATTTTTCAAAATAACTGCATACTGTAACCGAGTATCTATAATGGAATGAGTAAATATTTTATTTGTAGTGTTTTTATATATACTGTGTATAAAATTCGTGTTTTTTCGCAGTTTTTAAACATCTCTAGTTATATAGAATAATAAACTAAAATAAATAAAAACTAGAATGTCCGTTATGAAATTGCGAAGAAAACTCGATGAGCCCGAACTTTTTTGTCAATATGTTAAGTTGCAAAAAATTTAAACAAGATAATTCTTTAACAATTGATTATAACTTACGTAATAATGCATATATTTTTACTCTCTCCTACTCCAATATATTTCTAACCTAAATAAATCATCCTGTCAAAATTTAAGTCCAAAAAATAACACCGGCACACACAAAAAAAGTCGAGTGCGAGAAGGCAGGCCCTATGTAATATGTATTCCCATGAATTTTAACCTGCTGAACACGAATTCGATGTCCGTTTTGCCCGATTGGCTCTTGTATTTTCCTAACCTCAAAAAAACCTCAAAAATGCCCGAAAAACCTCAAACAAGTAAATAAAAGGCTTAAATGAGCTGACCACCATTTCCGTGCATATTATGGGGCACTGAGAGCGAATCTGAGGTCAGAGTTGGCCGATCAGTTAGAAATTTTAACATAATCTCAAAAAAACACCTAAAAAATGCCCGAAAAATTCCAAACAAGTAAATAAAAAGCTTACATGAACTGATCACTATATCTATACGTAATTTGGGGCACTGAAACCGAATCGGTCAGAATTTATGCGCGACGATCGAATATCTTGTAAAATCCTTATTTAGGATGAAAACGTATCCAAAAATGACTGAATCATAGCCCGAAATTGACTTTGCTCTACATAATATCTGAACATATAATTTCCGACGTATTTGCAACGTGCTGAACACAATACAGAAGTCAGAATTAAAGCGCAATCTGCAAACTTCATAGAGAAATATCACTTCAGCATAAACTCTCATCAACCCTAGTGAGCGGAGATGGGTAACTTTTAAATTTTCAAGTATCCTAAGGAAAATATTACTGAACAGTGAAATTTTTCAAAGTTTGCTCTATTGAGAGAGGAATATCGTTTGGACTTAACATTTACCTACACCCTCCCTTGATGATTTTTTACTTTTTTTTCTTAGAGCTGTTCTAAATGTGACGGAGTGCGCAGGCTCGACATCAATAGCCGAATAAACGACGTGCTCGAAACTTCCTTCTTCCACGAGCCGTCAAGCTGTAAAGACGTGTTTTAATTTAACTTTCCTCACCACCCGCTCCCACCACCATTAAGTACAAGTACAACTAAATTATAAAGGTATTACATGGCGCAGTCGAGAAAAGGCGATAATATTAATTAAAATTAAAGGAAGAGTGTTTGCAGCAGATAATTCCGAAATAAGTAAGTCACGAGAAAATAAATTACCTGGGATGAACATGGATAACCACGCGGTAGCACCAAGCGAGCTATCATTCGATGGAAACATGGCAGACAATTGGTTATTTTTCAAACAGAAATTAGAAATATTTATGAAGGCTACAAAAATGGATGGAGAATCGGCAACGCATAAGGGTTATGTATTACTCAATAGAATAGGAGACGGAGCTCTGAAGATCTACAATACATTCAAATTCGAAAACCAAGCAGATAAGCAATCATACGATGTAATAATCAGAAAATTTCAAGAATATTTTATCCCGACGAAGAACATAACCTATGAACGATATATATTTTTTACGAGAAATAAACAACCAGGTGAAGCCGTGGACGAATATGTCACAGATTTGAAAAGACTAGCAAGCTCTTGTGAATTTGAAAACCTCATGGAGTCCCTGATTCGAAACCGACTGATCTTGGGCATAACCGAAATTCCATTGAAGAATCAATTGCTGAGGGAAAACGATTTGACCCTGCAAAAAGCCGTAGAGATCTGCAAGACAGCGGAGACCACCCAAAGGCAGCTGAAAGTAATCCTGAATGAGCCAGAGATACCCCTGGAAGTCAATAAAATCAACCGAGGACCAGGCAAAGGCAAAATACGAAGGGATGAACCCTCGACATCGAGGAAATACAACACAAAAAAGATAAGTAATTGTTCTAAATGTAGTTTCGATCATGATTTAAACAAATGTCCTGCTTTTGGTAAAATCTGTAACAAATGTAAAAAACCTAATCATTTTGCTAGCGTGTGTAAAAGTAACAACCATTCTAATTTCTCAAAGAATTTCAGTAGAATAAATGTGGTAAATAATACTCAGAAAACTGACAGTAGTAGTTCAAATAGTAGTAGATCTAATGTTGATGTTAGTGACTTGTTGCAAACTTCAAAAAATACAAATGATTTGACAGGAATAAGTGATAAAGAATTATTTCTTGGCAAAATTAATGGGGAATGTAATAAAAAGTGGGAGGAAGATTTGCTCATAAATAATATTAAAATTACGTTTTGTCTTGACACTGGAGCAGACGTAAATACCTTACCAGTATATTTTTTAAATAAATTAAATGTTAGAGTGGAAGAATTGAGCAAGAGTGAAGAATTGACTGGGTACAATGGAAAAAAAATTAATACCTTAGGATGTTGTTTTTTCAAAATTAAACAGGTGAATTGTCTGGAAAATGAATGCACTGCTAAATTTCATATTGTAGATTCTAACAAAATTGCGATTTTGGGGTTAGAAACATGTAAAATGTTAAATTTAATTAAAAGAAATGAAGTAAATGTCCTAACTAACAATAAAGAAAATTGTAATGATGTTTTAATGAATTTTAATAATGTGTTTCAAGGTCTGGGCTGTTTCAAAAATGAATACCATATCACAATTGATAAGAATGCTGTTCCCAAGGTCCACCCCCCAAGGAGAGTTCCTTTTGCTTTGCATCAAAGAATAAAAGAACAATTAGAGAAAATGGAGGCTGAGAATATCATAAAGGCAGTGTCCGAACCAACGGAATGGGTAAATTCAATGGTCGTAGTTGCGAAAAAAAACAAGGACTTAAGAATCTGCATCGATCCAAGGGATTTAAATAAGGTGATCAAGCGTGAGTATTTTTATATTCCAACACTTGATGATATCGTGCATAAATTAAAGGACGCAAGGTATTTTAGTGTTGTCGATTGTTCAAACGGGTTTTGGCAAATACCCTTAGATAATAATAGTAGTAAACTTTGTTGTTTTAATACACCTTTCGGGCGATACAGATTCTTGAGGATGCCTTATGGTATTTCCTCAGCCCCAGAGGTATTTCAAAAATATATTAAACAATTATATGATAACGTTGAAGGAGTAGACACATATATCGATGATATTTTGATTTGGGGCAGAGATCTTGAGGAACACAATGGTAGACTATATACTGTTCTTAAAATAGCTGAAAACAATAATATAAAATTCAATTTAGATAAATGTAAATTTTGTTTGACTCAAGTTAATTACATGGGACATATAATAACCGATAAGGGTTTATCACCAGATCATAACAAAGTTAGAGCAATAGCTGAGATTGCTAAGCCAAAGACACCTAAAGATGTTCAACGATTTTTAGGTATGGCCACATATTTATGTCGATTTATTGGCAATTTTTCAGACATCACAAAACCCCTTAGAGACTTAATTAAGAAGGATGTTCATTTTTATTGGGGGGATGATCAGGAAAAATCATTCAACGCAATTAAAAGTAAATTATGTTCAGCTCCGATATTACAGTATTATTCTAACAAAGATCCTATCGTAATTTCATGCGATTCGTCGTTAACAGGCTGTGGAGCCGTTTTATTGCAAAATAATTTGCCCGTGGCTTATATATCAAAAGCATTAACACAGACTGAGCAGTCATATGCTCAGATAGAGAAAGAAATGTTAGTTATAACTTACGCGTGTTTTAAATTTCATCAATTCATCTATGGTAGAACTGACATAACAATAGAGACAGATCATAAACCACTAATTACAATCTATAACAAACCCCTAATGTCAGCACCCGCTAGATTGCAAAGAATGCTCCTAATGGTGCAACCTTATACATTTAACCTAATTTATAAAAGAGGATCTGAACTATACATCGCAGATACCCTTTCAAGGGCAAATATCAAAGAAATAGATGAACACTTTGAAAGTAAATGTCACGAAATTGAGGGTCAGATAAATATGATTACTGAAAGTTTGCCGATGACAGATGTTAAATTAAGAATCTTTCAAAAAGAGACAGCTGCTGATAATACCCTATCGGAATTAATTGACTTAATTAAGAAGGGTTTTCCAGACGATAAAAATAAAGTAGATAGTGATATAAAAGTATACTTACCTTTTAAAAATAATTTAACTACTAGTCAAGGGTTAATATATAATAATAATAGATTACTTGTTCCTAAAGTTTTAAGAAATGAAATGCTTCATAGATTACACATTCCTCATTTAGGTAAAGAAAAAACTAGATTAAGAGCAAGGGAGGCAATTTTTTGGCCAAATATTAATAACGATATAGACAATTTAATAAATAATTGTGATATTTGTAATTCTTATAAGAGAAATGTAAAAGAACCCCTCATGCCACATCAAATTGTAACGAACCCATGGGAAAAAGTAGGGACGGATATTTTCTACTTTAATAATAAAATATATCTAATTGTTGTCGATTATTATTCGAAATTTGTAGAATTAGCACTTTTAAATAATGAAAAATCAGTAACAGTGATATCACATTTAAAATCAATTTTTTCTAGACAGGGAATCCCTGCAATTGTATATTCAGTGGAATTTAAAGAGTTCAGTAAAAATTGGTTATTTAGCCACATAACATCAAGTCCACACTATCCACAATCGAATGGGTTGGTGGAACGTACAATACAAACTGTTAAGAATATTTTAACGAAAGCTAAAGATTCAAATACTGATCTATACCTAAGTATGTTAGAATTTAGAAATACCCCAATTTCAGAAAATTTACCGTCACCCGCAGTATTATTAAACAGCAGAAGGTTAAGATCAATCTTACCAACATGTGAGAAACTACTTTTACCCATGGTAGCAAATAAAAATAATGTAGAGAAAGAAATGTATAATAGGCAAAATAAACAAAAAACTATGTATGACAGAGGGAAAAGGGAACTAAAAGAATTAAACAGTGGAGATTTTGTGAAAATTAAAAATTTTAAAGGGAAAAGATGGCTTGATGGAATAGTTTTAAATAAAATAGAAAATATACCCAGGTCATATAACATTAAACTAATGAATAGTAATATAGTGGTAAGGAGAAATAGGAGACATATAAATAAAATACCAAACAAACATAACTATGACTATGTAGTCAGTTTAAATGAAAGTTATGTAAGTGAAAATAATATAAATAATAATAATAAATCTGTTATTGTAAATATCTCACCGTTAAATGAAAATGAAAGCAATTTAAATCAAAATGAAAGCAATTTAAATGAAAATGAAAGCAGTTTAAATGAAAATGGAAGCAATTTTAATGAAAATGACTTAAATTTAAATGAAACAGGTGATTCTAATAAAAGTAACTGTAATAATAGAACTCCGATTGTGTCACGATACGGCAGAGTTATTAAACCGCCAAGAAAATTGTATTTATAATTTTTTCAGTATTGTCTGCAATTAAGACTAAAATTGTTTTGTGTAGTCATGATTAATATTGTATTTATTTTTATAAAGTTAAGATTAGTTTCGTTTGTAAAAAGTTAATATTGTTTTAATTATATGTACTGTTTATTTTTATATAGCTAATATTGTTTTAATTATATGTATTGTTTGTTTTGTAAAAGTTAATATTGTTGTTTGGAAAAAAAGAGATGTGACGGAGTGCGCAGGCTCGACATCAATAGCCGAATAAACGACGTGCTCGAAACTTCCTTCTTCCACGAGCCGTCAAGCTGTAAAGACGTGTTTTAATTTAACTTTCCTCACCACCCGCTCCCACCACCATTAAGTACAAGTACAACTAAATTATAAAGGTATTACACTAAACATATGTATAGTTTTCTTTTTTCTGTTTGTTTGTCATATGCCATTTGTTTCTTTTTCTATTCTTGCGACTAGGACACCTCCACGTGGTGACGGCGGGCAAAGATTTATTTCGACTAAGTTCCTAGGTAAAAAAATGCCTTCATGGCAGAAGTAGAGACAGAGTTTACGATGCAGGGGAGGGAAACCCCAGTATCGGCGGCAGGTCAGGTTGAGAAAGCGGGACTGCGGGCGTCATCATGCAACCGCAGCTCTAGTGAAGTAAGAAACTTGCCTTCCTATGAGTATAGGGCTACAAACAATTTTGCACAACTGTGTAAATAATGTGAATTCCTTCTGTTTTGTTTGTAGTAAAATCGAGGGTCCGAAAAATCGAAAAAAAACCAGCGATAAAATAAAAAATATTTATCTAAAATCTATATATGATAGGTTTAAGTATATTCATCAAGTGTTCTCTTCCTTGTGTAAAATATTTTCCAAAGTCTTTTTCTCTTTTTCTGTATGAGCTAGAACGAACATCACTTGATACTAAATTGTCTTTTTTCATAATCGCCGCAAAATATTCTTCCCTACCATTAGATAGACCAAGATTTCTAACAACATTATTAAGTTTATCATTTCACCAAATATTGGAAGTTTTAATTCTTATCGAACACTTATATTCACTGTCATCTTCTTGACTTTCGGAACAATCAGTTTCCATTAACCCTTTTTTAGCATTAATTCCGGAAACATTTGTGTTGCTAAAAAATAACACTCTTCACGGATTCCAGGCTCCTTCGATATCATTGGATTTTTATATTTTACTTTTTAACGTTCTTTCCATTTGTCCAACATCTTATAACATATGATGCAAGGTATCATGGAAAACCTTTATCCACTATTTCCATACTATAACATTTTAGATAAATATTTTTTATTTTATCGTCGAATTTACTAAAAACAAGGCAAGAATTTTACACAAAGAACTTTAAACTCTAGATGTAACATATTCTGAGACAGGAACTTTACACAAAGAACTCTGAACCAAGAACTCTAAATCTTAATAGTTCTTGCCTTAGGAACTTAACAGTCTTGTCTTAATTTATAATAGGTTTAAGTTTTTGGTTTAAAGTTCTTGTCTCAGGTTATGTTGGGTTAACAATTCTTAGTTTAAAGTTCTTGGTTTAAAGCTCTTAGCTCTTGCCTTAGGTTGTGTTAGTTTTAAAGTTCTTGGTTTAAGCTTTTAATTTATTTGTTTTGGATTTTTAGGCATTTTTTGAGGTTATGTTAAAATTCCCAACTGATCTGCTAATTCCGACCTCATATTCAATTTCAGCGCCCCAAATTACGTATAGATATAGTGATCAGCTCATTTAAGCTTTTTATTTACTCGTTTTGGGCATTTTTAAGGTGTTTTTTGAGGTCAGCAAAAATGCAAGAGCCAATCGGGCAAAACGGACATCAGATTCGTATTCAACCGGTCAAAATGCATGGGAATACATAGGCCTTCTCGCATTCGACTTTTTTTGTGTGTGCCTGTGTAATGAACAAAAGAATAATAAAGTAATAAATTAAATCGTCAATTGTTCAAGTAGTCCATGTAAAACGCGGGGTTTGACGCTCGGAATGCCCCCATCATCGGGACTACTTTTATTTCATGTTTTTTGGGTCTCTGATCACGAAAATCGGTTCCGCGGCTTTAAAAATAGTGCGTTACCCCTAAAAATGCCAAAAACCACCCCTTTTGGGAATAATACTGTAAAATAATGTTATGAATGTGCTAACTGTAATGACATTTTGCCAGTTCAGTAAGTTCATCTAAAGTAAGGATAAATTTTATGCTGAGGGCTAACCAGAGGGGGTGAAAATACCCCTAAATTGACGTAAAATGGAAAAATGATTGAATTTTTTTTATTCACTTTTTGATTTAAATTTAGATAAATGGGGATTGTATAATGAAGAAAGTTTTTTTCCAACCCTTCAGGGGTGAAAACTGGAAAAATGATTGAATTCTTTTTATTCACTTTTTGATTTAAATTTAGGTGAATGGGGATTGTATAATGAAGAAAATTTTTTCCAACCCATCAGGGGTGGAAACTACCCCTGTATCGCCTTCAAATTGAACTAACGCTTAGACATTAAGTAGATACCCACTAAAAAAAACATATATCCGTAATATTACGCAATATTAAACTGAAGTAACATATTAAATGTTTTCTTGCAATATGATATTTATATTAAAATAACCTAACTTTGGTATAGCTGAGAAATGTTAAATTGCAAAATATTGAAGAAACATTTAGTTAATATTAGCTCGAAAATATTTCCGTAATATAAAAAATTATATTTAACAAATGTATGTCACATATTATAATCAATGTATCTTTAATATTGCCATTAAAATAAGCATCTTATATTACAAGAATGTAACTTGTAATATTACACGAAAATATTTCACATATATAACTGTAAATGTGTTACGAATGAATCTCATACATTATGAATAATATGCATTTTATCATACATTAACATTATTTGCAACGTTTATTCTATGTAACTACCATGAACTTCTATGAAAACTCGCCTATTCACAGAACGCGTCGTTTCTACATAACCTTAAAACCTTCGATATTTTGTGAGTAAGTGTGTTGCGCCTTAATGCCTTTAATTTCAGAAATGGGTGATAAAGCGAGAATAAGGTGAGTAGATAATTACAGTAATGTAGAAATTCGTGGAAACTTTTAGCAACAAAATAAAAATAAACTTTAAATTTTATTTATTTAGTTACCTTACCCTGTGTTATTTGTCGAAGCACACTAATTGCATTTTATTGATAAACATATAACATTAAAATATTATTCTTGTTTCAACCTGCTTATTTTAGGTCAGTTATTTATTGCTTTACTCGTCGGAGGCTAGGGGTTTATCCCCAGATCCGTTGCATATGTGGTCCTAATCACGGGGATAAAAAAAAATAAAAATTTGATATTAGGCCACCGATCAATTGTCCCTGTTTTAAGTTGGCTGCTCGACCAACGTAATAGCTAGGGAGTTGGTGGCAGAATTTTTTATATGATTTTATCATGTGACTGAAGTCGAAAAGTGTAAAGATCTCATAATAACAAGCCGGAAAAACCATTTCAGTCATTACGGCATTGCTGATTTTTTAATTAACAGTTATTTAAAAGTGCAAAAAAAACAAACGCTCCTATATAATTTTATTGTGTCAGTAATTTGTTTTAAATGTTGCCTGTCAGTGTCAATATGACATTGATATAAATGCAGTCGTCTGAAATCTATGTGTCTGCGTTTTCTTGTAATTTAATTTTTTTTATTAATTTATGATATACTAAAAATTAAGTGATTTTATTGGCGCTGTACCATATATCAAAGGTTTCGCAAAGCGGTAAGAAACAATAAAACAAACTTCAGTTACCCGTACTGCTGAGTTTAAAGAGGGTGAATTTTCAAAAATGCGAAAAAAAAACGCTTCTATATTATTTTATTATTTCAGCCACTTTGCAGGAAGTTTTGTTTGTTTGTAAAGAACATAAAAAAAATAATGACTGAAATCTACAATGCTGATTTCTCATTGGCTGACGTTTCTTATTAATAATTGAAAAGTGAAACATGTTTTTTCAAAATAATTCGGCAACGCTCGATCCTACGAGAAGAATGTTCAAGACAAAGTTAAATAGGACAAAATTTCCTACATTTTTTGTATATACATTTTTATTGTAAGTCTAATACGTAAGAAGATACAGCGGTGGAAAAATGTTGATGAAAAAATGATTATTTTTTCCAAAAAAATCCTCGAACTCCTTTGTTGCGCGGACGGTCCTGCCTTTAATACGTACAGGCTTAGAGAGCAGTGTTTTTGATTTGATAATAATTACTTACACTTTTGGTATATTGAATGTTTCTAAGCAATTGTAAGGATTAAATGTGTGTAAGGATTTTGTAAGGGATTTAAAATTTTGTAGCCAATAGTCAGGACATAAAATTTTATAATTTGAAATTTCTTTAAAAAATGTTGGATTATCTAGAAATTATAAAAAGAGTATAAGAGCAAGTGCCGACTCTTGAGGTATTCCATTTTTATTGCCAATTCTTCTGAATACCTGTCATTAAATTTAATAACTTTTGTTTCCTATTTTCGAGAAATGATGTAAGCCACTGTAATACTATTCCGTCAATTTAATATTTTTTTTAGTTTCAATACAAGTATTATTATAATATATCTTTATTATAATAATATAAAATTTGTTATGTTGTGAACATGCATTATATAATAAAAAAAAAATTTTTCTTAAACCCATTTGTCTGACGCTGTATCTCTTTGAACATTAGACTTACAATAAAAATGTATATACAAAAAATGTAGGAAATTTTGTCCTCTTCAACTTTGTCTTCAGCATTTTTCTCGTAGGATTGAGCGTTGCCGAATTATTTTGAAAAACAATTTTTTGCACCTTTAATTCAAGATGGCGGTTCGCGCCTCCTCCCCACCCCCAAGGTTGAAAACTTGTGTTTTTTATCATGGCCTCGACTTAAACAACATATATCAAAATCATTAATACTCCACATTTTGCAGGGCAAAATTCCCGACTGATTGTCTTACTTTGACATTTTTTGGAGTAAATTGAGAATATTTCTGAAAATCAGCAACGTACACGTCAGCCAATGTTTTTCTCTGCTAATGGATATAAAAACTAACAAATTACCAAACACCATTCGAGGTTTCTATTTTGAATAGCCTACATTTTTATTTGCACTTAAGCTTGGTTGCCATTTTGATAATATAACTCGATAACTGAAAGACACTCGACCTATGGTCTCGTGTTTTTGTACCATAATAAAGATAATGATTAACTATGTTATGTCAGTAACTATGATACTTCTATACTGTATTCTCGATCAGATATTAATATATTCCATTTTTTAACAGAGGCTGTCAAAATTACCTTCGCAGCCACCACAGCAAAACAATTCGAAGATGTGGTAGCTGAATGGCAGCGCTTCGCCAAACAAAGGAAACAGCGAGAGAGGCAATGAATAATATGGATTTTTTTTATAACACTAGTTTCTTTGTTGTTGGGAATTTGCATTTTTATTTTTATTTATTTTTATACATTGTATATTTTTATGTATATTTTTAACAAAATATATTTTTAATTAAATGTTTTCTTTTTATTTTAAGTTTAGGTGATTATTTATTAAATACTATAGATGCCTCAACTGATGCAAGTTAGTGCTGAAGGATTATGGACAGGTGCCTGTCGAATAATGTGTCCCCCACTAATTTGTACAGTACATCTTACAATTTCCTATGAGTAGAAACACATAATTTGACACAATATTTCTGTCCGTAATCCTCTAATACTAACTGGCACTGGGACAACTATAGTATTCAACCAAGGTTATTGTTACTTTGGGGCAATATTAATTCAGAACTAAATTAATGTTACCTTAATATTTACATTTATCTTGATACTACATTGCCTTACTAGTATTCGAATCAAGTGCGGATCTAGAAATTTCAATAATTTTTTTCTCGTCTGTGGCGCATGGGACCCATACGACATATGGGAAATAACATATCGAGAAGCACTTCTGTAATGACTCCTAAAAAATTTTGAAAAAGCAGTTTGTGGATTTTTTTTTCAAAATTCGGTTACCTGGGGGGGGCGGCCAGGCCTGTTTAATTTTTTTTTGTCATATGCATTTTACTTTTCATAAAAATACAACAATATGTTTTGAAGTTTATGAAAATATTTTCATTACTAACTGAAATACAACGAATTGAAATTTTGTGATTTACAATTTAACAAATCACAAAATTTCAATTCGTTGTATCTCAGTTAGTAATGAAACGTATTGATGTATTTTTGTGAAAAGTAAAATTCATATAACAAAAAAAAATTATTTTAAACAGGAGTGTCTAGACCTGGAGGGTAACCGAATTTTGAAAAAAATTTTCGCAAACTGCTTTTTCAAAATTTTTTAGGGGTCGTTAGAGAAGTGCTTCTCGAGATGTTATTTCCCATATTTCGTATGGGTCCCATGCGCCACAGACGAGAAAAAAATTATTGAAATTTCTAGATCCGCGCTTGATTCGAATATTAAGCATACATTGCAGCAATGATATTCATGGTGAGATATAAATAAGTATGTAATGTAACACGTTAAATAAGTATGTAATGTGGCAAGTTATATTGATAAATTATTACGTCAATATGTTATGAACATTAAGTAATATTTTCACAATGTTACCTTTTTAACAATGTAACAGAGTAACATTTAATAGTATGACAAATTACTTTGTAGCAACATTACGACACTGTTCATGATCTGTTTTACATAACATTACATGTAACTTTGTAATATTGAGGTTCTATTAAAGTAATAATGCATTGTTTAGTGGGTATGTATACTTTTCAGTTTGCTTGTAATTTCTGATAAACTTCCGTCGAAAAAAATATCACAAAACTTTTTCACCCCTAAGCGTTAGTTCAATTTAAAGGCGATACAGTGGTAGTTTTCACCCCTGACGGGTTGGAAAAAAATTTTCTTCATTATAAAATCCCCATTCATCTAAATTTAAATCAAAAAGTGAATAAAAAAAAAATTCAATCATTTTTCCATTTTACGTCAATTTAGGGGAAGTTTCACCCCCTCTATAAAATTTGTCCTTAATTTAGATGAACATACTGAACTGGCAAAATATCATTACAATTAGCACATTCATAACATTATTTTACAGTATTATTCCCAAAAGGGGTGGTTTTTGGCATTTTTAGAGGTGACGCACTATTTTTAGAGCCGCGGGACCCCGATTTTCGTGATCAGCGACCCAAAAAACATGGGGTAAAAGTAGTCCCGATGAGGGGGGCATTCCGAGCGTCCAAACTCCGTGTTTTACATAGACTAAAGTGGACGAGTCGTAGAAAAACAACATATATGTCTTTCAGAATGTAGATTTTTTTCATGTAATTTTCAGTGGTATTGAAAAAACTGTATTTTAAACAAATGCATATTTTCGCGCAAACAAAATCTTTTATCTCTGTTCCCAATGGGCATAGAAAAAAAAAACAGATTTTTTAAATTGTTTTTTTTTTGTATATTTTTGATGCATAATAATAAATTTAATTTTCGAATAGAGTTTTGATTTGTTCAAAAAAGATAATTTAAAGAAAAGCAAGAAATGACTTTAAATATTTCAAAAAACAATGTAGGTTATTAAGCCTAATAAAAAGTACATGAAAAAACCTTTATTTGTAACAAAAAAGATGTACGACTTGATGCATTTACAATCGACTATTCAATTTTCGACAGCTATTTTTTTTAGGCGTTCGCCTTAATATTATGCCATGATGATTTAGCTCAACTAGAAGCGTTATTTCCTAAAATTTCGTTGAAATGTATGTATTATTACTTAAGTCACCGTCAATTGTTTAAAGGCTATCGATTTTAATTGTCTTAATTTTTTCGACAAATCGACGAGAAGGGTTCGGCACATCTGGTTTTCATCGCAATTTCATAATAAACACTCTCGTTTGTTGTTTATTGTGATATGACCTATACAACCAGAGGTAGCTAAGAAAAAAGACGAAATACTCTACTTTAAACATTGTTTTGTTTACTCAAATACCGTCCGGAACTTAGATTGAATCAAAAACTTTTTGTTTCACCAAATAAAATCCATACGTTTTTATGTAGATAAAAGGCGCTTAAATAAAATTAGGTTGTACGGCATCGTTATCGACCTTAATTTAACCTTTTATTACTAAGTTTTTAAAGTTATTTGAATGTATTTTAATTTGTATGCATAATTTCACATTCGTCTAATAGTCTCTTTTTTGTATTGTTTTGAGGAAATGTTTGCCCTGTATGACTGATATGCTCTAATTTCTTACAAATGTTCGAAATTTGAAATAAAAATTTTCAGTCTAACTACAGTCATCATGTTTAATATGTATTAGCATTCGGTAGCACACGAATGCAACTTTCATTATTAAAAACACCTCAATAACATTTTGAAGTTAAATTGATAGATCCTTCAATCTACGTAAAAGTACTTTCGAACCTTATAGACACACTATATTATATAGTTTTGATATCCTATATATCTTGATATTTTTGTATAGTAATATTTTGCTCTACAATTATAATAAACACAGTTTATGTAAAACCTGATCATTTGTACGCCTCTGGCTATCGCCCTGTATGGCGGATATGGCCCAATTTCAACAGGGAGTATTTTACCAAACTATTTTACATACACGCCAAAGAAATAATTATTTTAAGTCTAATAGAAGTTATCGTGTTTACAAGAAACGATCTACACACACATACATTCGATATGAAACGGATTTCTGTACGATTTTTTTTTTCTACTATGATTATTATAATTTTTTTTTTTTTGGTTAAAATATACCTATCTGATTAAATCAAATAGGTATAATAATAAAGTAATGTGAATAGGTATTTAATAGCAAAATTCATTTCATAAACGAGTTCATAAGATGAGAATTTTAGGGCCAATAAAGCCATAAATTCATTTTCTACGCCATGCTTTAAGCTGTTCAATTGTCAACAGAAAAGGTTAGCAAAGATAATATTTTACAATTACAACAGTATCCAAGTAGAGGGATGCTCTTAAAAATAAAGTTAACCATGAACATGTGTTGCTAGTAAAATATACCAGAAATTCAAATATTTCTCTCTCGATCCGAGTAATTGCATCTCAAAAATAAAAATACCAAATTGTTCCCGATAAAATTTGAAATAAATAAAACTTCTAAATAAACTTTCTAATAATTTGTTAATTTACAAAAAATATATATTTTTTAAAATTTACTTTTTTGAATAATATAAAGAATATGACGTAATAATAATACACAAATCATTAATAGGAGTATTCCCTTTTATCGAGCTAAACATTGATGTCTAATTTTAATGCAAAATATTTATTTAAACAGCTGAAAATAAAAAAGACTTCGAAATTTCAGTTGATTAATGTTTAAATGCACCGACTCATAGAAGCGCATTTTTTTAAATATAAGTTGTTTTAATGTATTTTGCAGCACAATTAAGAACATGTTTTTTTTTAATTTAAACATTTTTTTTGGAATTTGCTTATAATTTTCACAGTTGTAATTATAAACAAATTTTATTAAGTCTGAATTTTTATGAAATCAAAAACAGTCAAGAATTATGAATGTAGATGAATAAACCAACATCTGAAAAACAGAATGTGATTTACTTGAATTTGGGCCCGAGATACGTTAATTTTTGTGTTTTGGTGTCTTATAAATAAAAAAATTCATATTTCTTCTTATCTAAAGTTAGTCCTCAATGTTTTGGTGTCACTTTCTAAAATTCTAAACTAATTCCAAAAAAATCGTTTAAATGAAGATGAAAAGAGTTTTTCTTATTACCATCAAATATTTGTAAAATTGTATATATAAAAAAAATAATTGCCTTCTTACGAGTCTACGCACCTAAATAATAAATGATTGATATTTCAAAATCTTTTTAGATCTTTAGTCGTTTAAATAAATATTTTGGGCTATTTGGTAAGAAGGTGTAGTTCACCTGCAAATTTTTTTATTTCTTTTATAATTACAATTCACATTTTTTAAAATGTCTCCCCGTAAATTTTAGCAGTTTTGGATAAGGAACAGAAAAATAAAATATTTCTAAGAAACCGATTAGATCCCTGTCAAAAAAATCTCATCAATCCGTATTGAAAATTATCAAAAATTAATAAGTATCTATGAGAACCTATATGGTCAATAAGTTTCTATAAGAGTTAGGTAAAGTTGCTGTTGAAATTGTTATCAGTTTATATCAGAATTGACCAGCAAAACGAGTCAAGCCATATCCATTTGTAAATCCAAACATTTACTTATACCACATCAATGGGAATTTATGAGCACAGTATCTATAGTAATTCGTGTGGTTTTCCATGATTAAAAGACAAGCGTTTCTTTAAGAAACGAGCTGCATTAGGTTAGAACAGTTTTGATTTGCAATTGAAGATTACAAATTACAATGTTTAAATAGGGATTTATGAGATCAATTTCTATGAGTATTAATGTTTTTTTTTTTCAGTAATATATTAAATGTGTTTTCATTTGTTTGAATGGGTAAAAAGAAAGGTCAGTTTTCAACTGCAATTACAAATACAAGTTTAATCGCTTCGAATGGGGTTATATGCGATCAATTTCTAAAAGTATTTATGCTGTTTTCCGAATATAATTGTGATGAGGTTTAATCAGTAACAAATTGTTCACTATTTGTTATGATATGGTCGAAAATTCCAAGTACACATTTAGTATTCCTTCAAGAGGATTGATGAGAGCAGTTTCTACGAGTATCTATTTGTTGTTCCTATAGTAAATTATATAAGTCTTTATCAGTACAGATTCGGATCTAATTTAAATATGAAAATTATATCAGAATAAAGCAACCAAATATTTTAAACAGTATCTATTTGTAAATCCAAACATTTACTTATACTATCTCAATGAGAATTTATAAGAACAGTATCTAATGTAAAACGTGCGGCTTTCCGTGGTTAAATGGCAAGAGTTTCTATAAGAAACGAGTTGCATTAGGTTAGAACAGTTTTGATTTGTAATTGAAGATTCAAAATTATAATGTTTGAATAGGGATTTATGAGATCAGTTTCTATGAGTATTAATGTGTTTTCTTCAGTAATATATTAAATGTGTTTTCATTTGTTTGAATGGGTAAAAAGAAAGGTCAGTTTTCAACTGCAATTACAAATACAAGTTTAATCACTTCGGATGGGGTTATATGCTATCAATTTCTAAAAGTATTTATGCTGTTTTCCGGATATAATTGTGATGAGGTTTAATCAGTAACAAATTGTTCACTACATGTTATGATATGGTCGGAAATTCCAAGTACACATTTGGTATTCCTTCAAGAGAATTGATGAGAGCAGTTTCTATACGAGTATCTATTTGTTGTTCCTCTAGTAAATTATATAAGTCTTTGTCAGTAAAGATTCGGATCTAATTTAAATATGAAAATTATATCAGAATAAAGCAACCAAATATTTTAAACAGTATCTATTTGTAAATCCAGACATTTACTTATACTATCTCAATGAGAATTTATGAGAACAGTATCTAATGTAAAACGTGCGGCTTTTCGTGGTTAAATGGCAAGTATTTCTATAAGAAACGAGCTGCATTAGGTTAGAACAGTTTTGATTTGCAATTGAAGATTACAAATTATAATGTTTAAATAGGGATTATGAGATCAGTTTCTATGAGTATTAATGTTTTTTTTCAGTAATATATTAAATGTGTTTTCATTTGTTTGAATGGGTAAAAAGGAAGGTCAGTTTTCAACTGCAATTACACTACAATCACTTCGAATGGTGTTATATGCGATCAATTTCTAACAGTATTTATGCTGTTTTCCGAATATAATTGTGATGAGGTTTGATCCGTAACAAATTGTTCACTACATGTTACGATATGGTCGGAAATTCCAGGTACATATTTAGTATTTCTTCAAGAGGATTGATGAGAGCAGTTTCTATGAGTATTTATTTGTTGTTCCTACAGTAAATTATATAAGTCTTTATCAGTATGCATTCGGATCTAATTTAAATGCAAAAATCATATCAGAATGAAACCTCAAATATTTTAAACAGTGTCCACCTGTAAATCCAAACATTTAAAGATAATATTATAATGAGAATCCATCAGAACATTATCTACCCTACAAACACAAAAGGTTGGCCCTTTAGCGGACCATCACTGTGCCAGAAATGAAACTTCTGGCCCAGTGATGGCCCACTGATGGGCCGATCTTCGGTGTTTGTTGGGTAATGTAACGTGTGCGGTTTTCCGTGGCTAAATTTTAAAATTATTTGCAATAAATAAGCTTTAAGGGATTCGAACAGTTTTCATTTGCATTTCCAGATAAATAGTTTTAATTGTTAGGGATCTATGAGGTCAGTGTAATGTTTTTTTTTTTTCAAAATAAAATGTGTTTTTATTAAAAAAAAAACATTACACAAAGACACTGATCTCATAGATCCCTATTTAACAATTAAAACTATTCATCTGGAATTGCAAATTAAAACTGTTCAAATCCGTTAAAGCTATTTATTAAAAATACTTTTAAAATTTAGCCACGGAAAGCCACACGCGTTACATTAGATACTGTTCTGATTGGTTCTCATTAAAATATATCTTTAAATGTTTGGATTTGCAAGTGGATACTGTTTAAAATATTTGGTTGTTTCATTCTGATATAAATTTTTGTATTTAAAGTAGATCCGAATGCATACTGATAAAGACAAATTTTCTATTGGAACAACAAATACATACTCATAGAAACTGCTATCATCAATCCTTTCGAAGGAATACTAAATATGTACTTGGAATTTCCGACCATATCGTAACATGTGGTAAACAATTTGTTACTGATCAAACCTCATCACAATTATATTCGAAATACTGATCGCATATAACCCCATTCGAACTGATTAAACTTGTACGTATTTGTAATTGCAGTTGAAAACTAACCTTTCTTTTTACCCATTTAAACAAATGAAAACACATTTAATATACTTATTACTGAAAAAAATAACATTAATACTCATAGAAACTCATCTCATAAATCCCTATTCAAACATCATAATTTGTAATCTTCAATTGCAAATCAAAACCCGGTCTTCGAAGCGTGTCGCCCGGGTTGGCTCCAGCGGGTTATATCGCCTGTAGTCCCCCCTCAAGAAACATGTAATTAGCTGTTTCTTTCTTCTTCTAAATAAATAAATAAAAACTGTTCTAACCTAATGCAGCTCGTTTCTTATAGAAACTCTTGCCATTTAACCACGGAAAGCCGCACGTTTTACATTAGATACTGTCCTCATAAATTCTCATTGAGATAGTATAAGTAAATGTCTGGATTTACAAATAGATACTGTTTAAAATATTTGGTTGCTTTATTCTGATATAATTTTCATATTTAAATTAGATCCGAATGGATACTGATAAAGACTTATATAATTTACTATTGGCACAACAAATACATACTCGTAGAAACTGCTATCATCAATCCTTTCGAAGTAATACGAAATATGTACCTGGAATTTCCACACGGAACATGTAGTGAACAATTTGTTACTGATCAAACATCATCACAATTATATTCGGAAAACAGCATAAATACTGTTAGAAATTGATCGCATATAATCCCATTCGAAGTGGTTAAACTTGTATTTGTAATTGCAGTTGAAAACTGACCTTTCTTTTTACCCATTCAAACAAATGAAAACACATTTAATATATTACTGAAAAAAAAACATTAATACTCATAGAAACTGATCTCATAAATCCCTATTCAAACATTATAATTTGTAATCTTCAATTGCAAATCAAAACTGTTCTAACCTAATGCAGCTCGTTTCTTATAGAAACTCTTGCCATTTAACCACGCAAAGCCGCACGTTTTACATTAGATACTGTCCTCATAAATTCTCATTGAGATATTATAAGTAAATGTCTGGATTTACAAATAGATACTGTTTAAAATATTTGGTTGCTTTATTCTGATATAATTTTCATATTTAAATTAGATCCGAATGCATACTGATAAAGACTTATATAATTTATTATTGGCACAACAAATACATACTCGTAGAAACTGCTATCATCAATCCTTTCGAAGTAATACTAAATATGTACCTGGAATTTCTGACCATATCGTAACATGTAGTGAACAATTTGTTACTGATCAAACCTCATCACAATTATATTCGGAAAACAGCATAAATACTGTTAGAAATTGATCGCGTATAACCCCATTCGAAGTGATTAAATTTGTATTTGTAATTTCAGTTGAAAACTGACCTTTCTTTTTACCTATTCAAACATATGAAAACACATTTAATATATTACTGAAAAAAAAACATTAATACTCATAGAAACTGATCTCATAAATCCCTATTCAAACATTATAATTTGTGCCTAATCTTCAATTGCAAATCAAAACTGTTCTAACCTAATGCAGCTCGTTTCTTATAGAAACACTTGCCATTTAACTACGGAAAGCCGTACGTTTTACATTAGATACTGTTCTCATAAATTCTCATTGAGATAGTATAAGTAAATGTAAAGACTTATATAATTTACTAGAGGAACAACAAATA